>VZSC01014584.1:26126-89594 GCA_013398225.1 Steatornis caripensis
CGTGGCAAGAAAAAAAAAAAAAAATCAAAACGGGGGGAGAAGAGAACCGGCCAGAAGGAAGTTGAAGGCTAAAAGTTCTCAGATACAGAACTGCAAACCACATCTTTAAGCAGTAAAAGGGGGTTGCTGAGTAACATTGATTTATTGTCTGCCGCGTGCGGAACCATCTCCTGCAAGTGATTATCTGCCTCCAATCTGGAGGGGGAAATATTTTCCCTGTCCCCTTAAGCACATGCCCCGGCGTTCAAGGTGCTCTCGTGGGAGCTGGCGGAGCCGCAGAGACAGGCGCTTGCCCGGAAGGCGAGCTCCAAAAAAATGAACATAGAGCAAAGCCATACGAGGTTTGGAAGGGCAGCTCAGTGGGAATAACTCCGCACAGCAGCCTGACAGCAGCCGTGCCAGAAACCAGAGTCAAATCCCCTTCCAGCCTTAGTTATCCAGAATGCAAGATAAGTTATAAGAGTTATAAAATCTACTTGCTTCATGGTCCACAAAAATCAGTGACTCTCAGTTCCTGCTTCCTCACATTTGACTATACATGGTTTGAATCAGAGGCGGCGCAGACCTGGAAGGAGAGCGGGATTAAGATAGGAAAAGAGCCTTTACAGCCGAGCGTAGTGAACTTGGCATTCGTGACGCTCTCCAGACTCCCCCGTGCCCGATCCTGCTAGAGGCTGCGTGCCTGCAAAGCTTGCAGGATCCCCAGGCGCCGCGCAGCACACGGCCCCGAGCACAGCGCAGATGAATCTTTCTGGAAAGATGTACAGTATACACGCGCGCCCCTGCCAAAGGGTGAGGTCATTTTGGAAGGAATTTTATTTATTCAGGAAATATTTCTGGAAATATTTACATGTCAAGATTACATGTTTAAATTCTTTGACAAAGCAAGCTCTGGGCCACATGCGAAATTTCTAAAGACATTCGCAAGTATTTCTTCAGGTTTTCTGACACACAAAAGGCTGTTACCACATCACCACTCTGGTGGCAGCAACAGACCCTTTCTCTAAAACAAGGAGATGAAGCCCTGTGTTGAAGACTCCAGTTCTCAGCTGAGCAGGAGGCTGCTGCTTCTGCTCGGTGCAGACACAAGGAAAAGGAGCTGCTTGGAACGATGTACGCAACCAGATCCTCCTTATCAGCGCCGAGATGTAAACTCGGTAAAGTTCCTGCATAGCAGAGGGCATCCAGACCTGCCAGGGCCAGCACGTCCAAGCAGAAGAGCCCTGGGAAGCTCCCCTTGGCCCAGGCACGGCCAGTATTCAGTGACTAACGAGGTCTTCCAAGTGTTTAGGTTTTGGCTTACTGACAGAACCTAGTAGTATGGGGGATAACATTCTATCTATATGTCTATATCTGTAAGTTTGCAACTCTGCAAGACTGTTCACCCAGCACCAAGAACAGCACTTGAAGGCAATGCTCCTGCTCTGGAAAAAGACATAATCAACGCCTCCATTGTGCTTTCTGTCCACGAGAGTAGCTTAGTATTTCACTTGATCGCTGTAGGAGAGAAGGAGGAGATGAGCAAAGGTATGAAATAGCTTCCGTGTGAGCAATGACTAGACAGACTATGACTTCAGGCTGCAAGAGAGGTTGCTGGGTGGGGGACGGCAAGTATGACAGAAGCCTGTAAAATCATAAGTGGGAACGAGAAGACTAACAGGGAACAAGTTCATCGCCGCGTCTCAGCGTGAGGAGCAGAAGCACCAGATGAAGTCACCACATCGCAGCTCCCCCACGCACAGGAGGACGTACCTCTGCACACAGCGCCGGCTGCCGCAGATGGCGTCGTAAGCTCGCACTTGCCCAAAGGCTCTTTCACAGGTTTTTAGAAGAAAAAAAAACCCCAGAAGTCCATCTAGAGTTACTAAGCCTAAAACCACCACCCCGGTTTAGAAGGCCCCGAAGCTGCAGGTCAGCAGGCAGCGCAGGAGGGAAGGGCCAGCTCCCGTCCACCCTGCTCTTCCCAGGCACCCACTGCTGGCCACGTCCTACAGCGACACTCCCTTATTTGTGCCAAACAATAACTCGTAAACTATTTTAAGACAGAAAATGAACATAGCATGAACTGATTGCGCAACATCCCACGATACCTACTCTGCTCTTCCTCAATGGTTGCCAAGCTTGTGAGGTTGATGTGAAATTCCCACAAGTGCAGAGGGATTGAGGCACAGCACAGCCTTTTAACACGTTCAGCAGCGTCATTCCTAGAGGTACGTATAATATGTCTAAAGTTATATCCAGATCTAAGTCTCTATACTCTCCCCGAAGGGAAAAAAATTAGGCTAATTAAATACTGGAACAAAAGATGACTCCATGGTAAGAGTAAAATTATTCAGAGAGCTTAAGGGAGCACCGCTTTATGTGGTTAATCACAAATCCCAGTCGTTGGCATGAGAAAGAAACACAAAACTTCTTCAGGCTTGAAAGTTTTGCACTCAACCTCTATTCACGGCTCAGCTTCACCAAGCACAAACTCACCTCGAGCAGACTCAAACATATACACGAATATTCCTGGAAACCCTTTTTAAAACAAACAAACCAACCCCAAACAAAAAAACCCAAACCACAACAAACACACCACCAAAACGACTCCCGTGCTCTAAAGCACCAAGATGGTTTTGCTTTGCCCAAGTATTCTTATCAAGAAGATTTCCACCTGAGGAGCTACGGTTCAGCGAGGATTTTTCCACTTGAGCTGCCTGCTTGGAGGCTGCACTGAGCATCACGCGTTCCCTCTCCACGAGGCCCTTAAGAGAGGCCAAGTCATCTCTGAACTCTTTTGTTCGCCTGCCTCGACCCTGGGACGCGCTCGGGACGCACGGATGCCTGCAGCCCCTTCCGAGGCATATGGACCGCCAGCCCACGAGAACACAAACAACCGCTCCGCTTCGCGTTCGATTTGCCCTAAGCAATGGCACTTACACAGAAATTGTCTTAAAGCGATTACCTCACGCAGAAATACGCTTGTTTGCTTCTAGTGCCTCTCACCTGCTAGCTGGGTGCTGCTCCAGGCCTTCGGCTTCCCGTCCGCAGAGGCGCAGCTATCAGCGCCGCATTTCGGCTGGCATCGGCAACAGCTTTATTTCCTTCACGTCTTGCAAGTCTGAGAGAGAGACACATTTGGAAAACATACTAGAAAGGCACTTTCTCCTAGGAAATAGTTTTTCTGCGTTTGGCAATGAGAAACCAAGCTTGTTCTCGACGCTCGCAGAAGCGTGCGACCGAGAGAGTTTGCGACTGAGCAGCCTCAGGTTTACCAAAAGAAAAAGACATTCAAACAAGGCCCTCGGCAAAAAGAGAGGCCTCACGCAGCCTCGCGTGATGCTGCCGCTCTTGTTTCAGTGGTCGTTTCGCCGGCATTTTGCACCAGCCTGGCACCCAGAGGCAGGAGGAGAGGGGCAGAGGGGTCCCATCCGCGTGGCCGCCAGGCTCCCCAGAAGGCTTCTCCTCTTTTAATCAAGCACTGGTTGAGCTTACAGAGCTGGGGAAGGTGATTTCCCCACACCGGCCTAGGACAAACCAATGTAGAGACCTTGTTGTTCACCTGCCCAGGGCCTGGCCGGATCCTTTAGCCCTAGGGATGCCCTTCCTGAATTGTCCTAAAGAAAATTTAAATAAGTTTACATGGAGGGCGGTTGTAGGCTCTGAGCTTTCTACTGTTAAGGACACAAATATTTTACCTTGTTTTCCCAACGAGTTGTTTCCTCCACTTCTTTCAGTCCTAGCCTGTAAGCCCTTCTATATCTGAATTCTTCCCAGAGCCCTTTCTCTTCAGTCACCTCGCTCACCCTCTGCGGAGGAGCACCACCACCACCTCCCGAGCCACAACCCACCCAAAATCCTTTTCCACCCAAGCCTAATGCTTAATTTATATCAGCTGACCTTTCCAGGCCTGTGATTACTCCTTGACTACCTTCACTTCTGCCCTAACAGCTGTGTTTCGCTCCGCCAGGACAGCTACCTTGCATTGCTCACAGAGAGGAGGTAGCACCTGCTCCCGGCGCAGAGCGCCTACGCGTACTGGCCCTGGGGAAAACATGTATTTAAAATCAGAATTTACTTTTGGTGTCCATTGAAGCAACCAAAAGCAAAAGGAAGGAAGCCCACACGAAGAAGCAGAGCGCTGGTTTCCTTTGAAGCAGCCTGCCCTGCTTTGAGTGCAGGATGCCTACACGTATCACACGCGGCTCCTCGCACCTCCCTGAAAGCTGATTAACCAAGAAATAAAACGAGAGCGTAGAAGCAGAATAAGCCCTCTATGTTTCATACCAGTTTGAGATTCTAACTATTGCTCGGATGCTCATCAGCATTATTTATGGGATACATATGAAGATAAATACAGCAATATATTCTTGAAAGAATGTAATTCTGATGAGAGTGGGGAGATGCTAAAATACAGGAGCCCTGGGATTAACAGCCTGAGCTAATATCACAATTGTCATCACATTAAGAGGAGCTCGGGAGACTGGAATATTGATATAACTATGGTGTGAAATCAAAATCTTGTCATTTACAAAGGGGAAAAAAAGATGTTCCTGGCATGCAGACAGCTAGTTATGCGTGAGCGTAGCACATACAAACCACAATGTTAGAAAAGCCCCAAGAGATGCTATAATTCTGCAAATATAACTATTAAATACATTCAAATGAAAAAAACCTCGTCTTTACCACACTCCTCAATCAGTTATTTACATAATTTCAGTGGCACGTTACTCGATTTTCCCTTTGATACTCCTTATTTCTCATCATCATGCGTTCGTGGTAATTGAGCCGCGGGCAGGACCCCACATAAGCTAAAACCAGCCCATCGTCTGTGAGGGACAGTAAACGGCAGTCGTTGTCACCGCAAGCAGCTTCATTATAACGCTCCTTTAGCAAAGCGTTGAATCGTGAATGTTTTAATTCCTCTCAAAAAAAGAAGCGTTAAGTTTTACTTGCACAGTCGATTCCTCGGGCGGTCCGCTAAGCAACGTCAGCGAAGCCGCTTCGCCCAAAAGCTCGTTTTAGCGCCGGTTCACCAGCTCATCGTTTCTAAAGAAAAACGCCAACCAGGGAAACAAGCTGTTTGTTATCCCACGTTGATTTTGAATGCAGGCAGCTGCCCGGGGGCTTATCAACCTCCCAGAAAAAAGGGCCAAGTGCCGCCGCTGTGGTCCATGCCTGTGGCTGGGGTGGTTTGTGCCCTGCGGATCAGGAGGGTACCAGCCAGGTTGTCGCATCCGATGAGCAAGTTTTAAGTACATTTAACGGAGCGCGTGCATCCCAACAAACTGCGACGCCCAGCACAGGGGACTGTGGCTCCGGTCCCCCGTACAGCTAACGGCCAAGGACACGTGCGTGGTTGTACGCAGGCGGGCGTCAGATCGATGCGCTCTCCACGGCGCCTTTCTCTCTGCGTACGTGCTGCGCGAACACAGCGACTGTACGAGCTCAGATCAACTGCGCTCCTAAAACAGGCCCTTTGGGAACTAAAGTTAGTTTTCGTGCCACATCCAGTCCTATCTAAAGACAAAATGCACTTCTTTGTCTGGCACGTCACTCCACAGTTGTCTCCTGTAAACGCATGTTGGCTCAGGAGGAGGAGTGAAGGTGTTATTTGGAAAGGTCGTCCCTTCCTCCAGCTCTCCTAAGAGTTGTCAGGTTCGGTTGGCTTCAGCAAGTGAAATGCTGAAACAGACCTGCTATTTAGCAAGAAAATATTTGGTCTCTGACTAGATGAGTTCATGGCTTGCAATAACAATTGCATTCTTTTTATTCCCATCCCAAATGAAAACCTGATGTCAGCCACCTGTGTAAACAGAGCTCGCTGCTGTCAGGACAGCCCGAGCGCATCCCCGAGGGCTGGCACCTCCGCCGGCGCACGGCTGCTGCCCGAGGAGGCTTTCACGTGTGGGTGGCTGAGCAGAAATGCTGCCTCTGGCACGACCTGGGGTCCCGGCATGAGGGGAACGCACCCTTGCGGGTCCGTGCTGGGGAATCGTTTCTTCTGATCACAACTCGCCCACCCCCGTTTTCTCTTGTGTCCTGAACAACGGGACACAAACCCGAGCTACAAGGTGGTTTTTTTGCTTTAGCTAGCTAGGGTTCTGTGGCCTGTAGAAGGCAGAAGGCTAACCGTCTTTTAAATGGCATTATGAGGGAGGCAGGAAAATGCGGTGACTTGGGTACTCCTGAAAATGTCCCTTCTGAGTAACTGTCGGGAAGCACGGGTGATTTGACTAGAGATGCTAAACGGTTCCTGTCCCCTGCACGTCTCTCCAGTCTTAATTATAATACAGACGTGAAGTCTGGATACTGATTACCCAACATCCTGAGTGAAATTAGTATTATATTAGCTATTTTATTTGTATTGTCTCCTCTCGGAAAAGAAAACTGATTTTGGAACCCTTTGATTTTTCCGTAAGGATGGCCGAGCGGAGCTGGGAAAGGCCAAGGTCTACGGATGAAATAAAGTACTCCAGCTATTCTAATGCTCTCTCTTAGAAACACATCGTTGTAAGTGGAAACGCAAATACCGTATATGCTCTTATTGAGGTTGTAACTAATGTACTTGGGAAAGGTACCAGTGTAAATTATTTTTTGCAACAGTGAGCCTTTATATAAAGCTGGGCTATTCAAAAGCATGCCCACGATGTAAAGGCAGAGAGGGAAGTGTCGGGCCGTATTTATGAGCAGTGAAGGTTGAGTTGGTTTTCACAGAACTTTTCAGTAACGGTTTCTAATTCTGACGCTCAGCTTAAGGGCGCAGGAGCTCAGGTCTTCTCAGCAGCTAATAAAGCGTCTTTAAAACTCAGATGTGAGTGATGCTCTGCACCCTCGGAGATGGGTCCCCTTACCCATGCCCAGGCCCGAAGACACTGGACAGATTGGTAAAAGTTTTAGTGGAGTTAGTATTTCGAATAGCTGCAGGTATTTGGCGCTGCTACGCAGTTCCCAGCACACAGCATCCCTCCCGCAGGAGGGGGATCCTCTCAGCATGTCCCCGGGCCCCCTCGCCCACCACGTGGGAAAGCACCAGTCACCCTCCCGGAGCCCACGCTCTGCTTTAGCTTCATTTTAGCGGCATCCAGCATGCGTGTGCCGAGGCAGCTCCATGTTGGGTACCGGCGTGGGGATGGGTGGGAGATGTGCGGCCAGAGGCACTGGCTGTCCTGGCGTCAGCGTGCACGGTGAGCACCGTCCAGCTGTCCCCGTCCCCAGCGCAGCCACTGTCCCACGACCCCTCGTTCCAGCACCCGAGCCCCGTGCGGCGGTGGGACGCGGGCACCGGCAGCGTTGGGTGGGAGAGGCCACCTAGAAATGGAAATCGGAGGAGTGGGTGATGCTTGGTGGTACTCTTCATTTTGAAATATGTTACTAATATTAATAGAGTCATAATTTGATGCAATGCGTTTTCTGTAAGAAGGAGTAAGTGTTCCCCCATTCCATTGGCTCGTGGCAGCATGGCGAGGTTTGGATTTCTTGCCTTTGCAGGCAAAGGACGGCTCTCGTGCCTCCGTCCCTGCAGCAGGAGACGGCAAAGGCTGAGGTGAGAGGCGAGCTGAGCCGGGGGAAGCTGCTCCTGCGCATCGTCCGTGTGGGAGCACGCAGCCACGGCTCTCCAAAACTCTGCCGTATGCTTCCCAGGAGAGGAGAAATTAGTTTTAAAAATTTCATGCATCGGGAGGGGATGATTAATTTTCTTCCAACTAATTAATGAAATGAGATAATTTTCCACCTACTGATCCCGAGTCCGGCAAGATCAGCAAAAAGGCCGGTATTGACTGCGGAGGATTTTGCACCAGTGTCATTTTACGGTTCGCTTCAGCAGCGTGATACATTTCTATCGGGAAGGGGAGGTTATAGGATTTGCTAGGAGCAAGAGCATTTTTCAGAAAGAGGGATGTTTACCTACATTTTCTCTGCTGCTAAGGCAACTGAAAGAGAGCATTGTTCTTTTGTTTTTAATTAAAGTTTTTAGCATTCATCTCAGCCACCGTATTGACTTTTTAATATATGAGTAAATATTAAAAAGCACATACATTTTCTACTCCCTGCTCTGCATTTATTCACTGCAGCTCACAGGATTCTTTCCAGTGAACGGAGTTATACATTTTCAGCAGCATCCTGCCACATCTTAAAAAAAGGAAAAAAAAAAAAAAGTAGGGCAGAAAAACCACCACGTTAACCCCCTGCGTCCCGAGATGAGTCTGTGCTCCGTTCAGAACAGACATCACCATTAATAGGTTTCGTACCTATTTATAAGGGGGATGATGCAGCATTTCTGAGACATGCTGTGGACATCAGTCCTCTGCACGCTCCCCTAATGTGGCCAAGTACCGTTTTCCTACTTTCAAAATACGGGGATTGATTCCCAGACGTAAACATCGGCGCAGATACCACAGCGATGGGCTCCGAGTCAAAACCGCCTTTGCCGCTGGCAGAGCTCAGAGCCGAGCTCGGGGATCCCGAGCGCCACGGGCTGGGGGTCTTCAGAGAGAAAAAGAGGTTTTTTGTCAGAAAATGCCACTTGATCAAAATGAAAACAGTTTGGCTAAACATTCCGGTTTCGAGACACTTTCCACGAGCTCGTCAGCAATTTGCCCGCTCTCGTGCCCGTTCACCCAAGCTCCCCGGGGCGCGGGGTCCGACCCAGCCCTCCCAAAGCCCATTCGGGTGTTGAGGCGCACCGAGGCACCCAGGACCCCTTCTCATCTGCAGCCTGAGGTACCTGAGTATTTTCAGGGCTGACCCGGTATGCCTTTGGATAATTAGATGCAGATGGATAAATAGTGCCACAGTTTAAATTTCCTAAGAAACAGGTTTCCTCTGAAAACGGCGCGCTTGGTGCGAGGCAAGGGCTGGAAGACAGAGCTCTCGCTCAGCTGAGGTCGCGGTCTAACGCCGCGGCGCGGGAGAGCGGGTGCAGTGGGTAACGTCTCCTCCGACCGTACCGTGTACGCGGATGGATTCGCTGGAGCTCCGTGCTGGTGCCTTGCAGAGCTGGGGCTGTGCAGCTCGGCTTTAAAGGTGTGGAGAGGACAGAGAGCGCATAAAGTGACTCGTACGAATAAGGCGACTGGCTGCCAAATACGAAGCCAGACGGGCTTCACGCCGAAAGGTTAATTAAACCAGCAAAGCTTACGCGCGTTGCGCACAACAGAATTGCTACGGCTCTTTTCCCTTTAAATATTTTGCATACTAAATTAAACTTTACTCCCCTCTCTGCACACACACAAATAAATAAATAAATGTAGTGAATCAAGTCAACCGTAATTCCAATTAGTCCCAGCTGTTATTTCGCCATCATTTAAGGCCCTGTCTGCAGCGCTCAGAAATAGGTTGCACATGGCCTCATGCAAGGAGATGGAATAATTGCTTCAATCTGAGTGACGAGTAACTAATTTTGTTCATGTATTATTCAGAATGACAGGGACATTACTGTAATAATTCCCGACATGTTCGATATTCTCAGCAAAGGTGGGGAAAAAAAACGCGTTTGCAGCCGCACGAAGTGGTGTGAGCCGCATCTCCGGGCTGACCCTCTGCCTGCTTCCCTATTTTTTTTTAACAATATTTCAAATCACACTTTAACGATACTGCTTCTCACCGATACGATTAATTTTGACTGAAAGGATAAGGAGAGCTCGTCTTGAGCCAGTGTGTCCTGCCGCTGATTTAGCAAAAATAGATCATGTCACTGGAAATGAATGACGCTTTAGTATTTCTTCTCTCACTGTTTTTCTCCTAAAGAAAGAAGGAACAACTTTGGTAAGTCAGTTAGCAAAAAAATAAGTGGCTCTAAGGAAATCTGTTTGGAGAGGACACCTTTAGAGGCTAATAAACAAATCTATTAATTAGCTATCTATGGCCGTGCGCGTGGTGCCTAACTTCCATTTACCCCTGCGTATAAGTTAACAGGGATAAGGAGCAGAGAACGAAAAGTAAGAAAGACTAAAATTACAGGTTTGATTACAAAAGGTAATGTTTAAAGACGTCTCTGCGAGCCGTCTATTTGTGACGAGAAATCCTAACCGAGGCGGGCGTATGCCCTTATACACACGAGCGTTGACACGAAAGACCGAAGGCGTTTCAGGCCCGGTGGGGTTCCCCGGCTGTCAGTTCCCAGCTCAAGAAGTCGAGTCTATGCAGACAGAGCACGCTGGAGCTGATGACAAAGACCCCAACAGAACGAGTTTCCAGTTAATGCATTTGAATCGTCGCTAATT
The DNA here is from genome assembly GCA_013398225.1 of Steatornis caripensis. Taxonomy (NCBI): domain Eukaryota; kingdom Metazoa; phylum Chordata; class Aves; order Caprimulgiformes; family Steatornithidae; genus Steatornis; species Steatornis caripensis. The sequence goes on from VZSC01014584.1 coordinate 36,335, forward strand.
GTTTGGTGTACAGGGACCTTGAAATCAGTCAGCACGTGGCAGGTTCTCTGGTCAAAGCTAACCACCAGTAAACAGCTGAGCAAAACCACGAGGATAAAGTCCGCTCCCTAACTATTGGTGTTATGCAAAAGTTCGCAAGGCATCAGAAATCCGTTGAAAAGTAACACAAATTTTTTTTTTTTAAAGCACACATACGTGGGTTGGCAGATGTGTGTCAGTGCCCGCACGCATGCAGGGTCAGGTGCCAGTTTCCAGCGGTTCTCGGTGACTAATTACAGCCTTCGCAATCACCACAGTACTGTTATGATTCTTTAAAACCATAACTTAACATGCTCATCACATTGCTTTCAATAGCAAAGCAATCAGGAGACTGAGGGCGACCCACTTCTTTTCCCCTAAACAGTCAGATGATCCTTCAACAGAGAAAGGTCAAGACACTCTGCTATAAGAGAATTCACGGTTTGAAAACCTCATTCCCATCGACAGAGCTTGCTCACGCCAGTTCAGTACTAGCTCAGCGCTACCAGTTCACCAAAAGTTCTCCGTGGAAAATGTGCGAGCTGTGGGATGGCTAACTCTGCAGGATTAGACGGTGTCTTACGGACCGACCACCCAGCTGTGAAAACCTGCTGTAATTTCTTTTCCGATGCACTTCCCGGTCACAAGCGTTTTACTGCAATTTAAGGGCTGAAGTAATACGTTAAAACTACATATTGTCTTAAAACACAAAAGAGATGTACGTATCGTGTGAGTCCTGGAAATACAGCTAAGGAAAATGCTATCGTGAAATACGTGATGAAATCTCCCGCGCTGGCCATCCTGAGACTAAATGTGCACGAGTATCACGTTAGAAAACAGAAGCGCGTCTTACTGACCGACCGTTTTCAAGCTGGAGGCATTGCCGCTGCTTTCATCCCCATTCCCAGCACGAAGGACCCCTCCCAGTGCCGCCGTCTGCCGCGGTGCAGATCCGGTTTCTGCAAATTCCGAAATTTGTCTTTCCTGTTGAACATGGATACCATAGGAAACGAAACCATGCTGTCAAGTCACCTTCCTCTATTTATGCAATTTCCATCCCCTCGATGTTCAGAAATCACCAGTGATGTTAAGGGTCTCTTTATCGGAGTACTTAGCGCTGGGTCTCACAGATCGTTCTCTGAGATGCAGGAGCATCGGCCCCAAGTTTCTCTGGGCTCTTGCAAGTATTGGCTTAGCTAGCGCTCCCCAGAAGGCCTGAGCTCACCCAGCCACCTTCTCCTGCCCCAGCCCTTGTCCTCCTGGGCCAGCGCCCAGCCCAAGCAGAGCCGGTAAGCCTGCCCAGCCCAGCCCAGCCCAGCACACTTGCTCACTCCCAAACCCTCACCCCCGTCCCACCAGTGCCTGCCGTCCAACAGATCCCCATCCGCCCATCACTCCCAAGGCATCCGTTGCTGTTCCCAAGTACCAGTCCAGCCCTCTGCCACCTCTAACGAGCCCCGAGGGCTAACTCGGGGCCATCACGAGCCTCCAAAGCAGCCAACACCAAGCTGGGGCTAGCTGCTACTAAAACCTGACCGTAGCATCGACGGGAGCTCAGCTCGAACTGCCTTTTTCTGCAGTTTATACCTCCTGGAACCAATCCACACTGCCTGTAATCTGGGATGGCTGCTCAGTCCCAAATCTAACCCTTATGTAAGCGAGTATATACCAGTTGGCTCCAACCTCAAACGCGAGCTCGTGTTGGGTAAGGACTCAGCTATGCAGGACAGTCTGTAAAACCTTCCGAGTACAATAGGCAGTTTTGCTGTAGCGCTTGCGGAAAACCAGCCAGAAATTCTTCACAAATGTATATGCAATTATTCTCATGTTCCCTGGCCTTGCGTGAACCTCCGAAGCGTCTGCAGGGGAACGAGCCTCCCGGCACACCAGCGAGCCCTGCAGACGGGGTGCGGGCTCCCCGCTGCCGTGCCCGGCCACGGGGGTGCCCTTCGTCTGCCCCACAGCTGCCGGACCCACCGCGGCATTCGGTTCTGACCGCTGCAGGGAGCGAGGCAGGGGTGGGAAGAGGAACGAGGGGGTTTTTCCCTAAAAAGTATAACAGAAGCTTCGTTTCTCATGACTGCCATCAACACGGCTCTGTAAATTGTCTCTGCGCTTGTTGAATGTCCACGGCAGCGCTCGAGTGCGCGCCACGGTACGGCTCTGATCCGTCACCCTTCCTGTGATTACGCCCTTCAGCCCTTCCCTCCCCGGCTTCAGGAATGAATATTGAGTTATGTTTTGATCCGGGTACTATCGCTGCTCATCTCGCCTTGTTTCCGCTCTCAGCTGCTGAGAACATTCTTACCGATCTGTCAGGTAAGGCTTTATTCCTTTAAAAAATAATTAGAAAAGCCATCTGGACTATTTTTTTTTCAAAATCAACTCGAACTCCTCCAGCTGTTTTGTGACCTCATCCTTTATTAATTTCTGTAGACTCGTGTTTACCATTGAGATCAACCCTACAAGTGTATAATTTCCTGATTTCTTTCCAGCTACTTTATTAAAGATTGGGGTTAGAGATTTGCTCCCCTTGAGACCCTTGATAACCCTCCTTCTCTCGCAGGAGTTGTTAAGGAGCAGATGATGCATCACAGGTTCCTTTATAGCAACAATAATTGTTCTGCTTCAGAAGCAACTGTGGCTTATATACTGCAGTTTTCCTGAAATTGTTTTTCTTCTTTCCCTTATTGCTAAGGAAGATATTGGCACCAAAACGTGATTGGAGAGCTCATGTTCTCCTATTTTCTCCCCTACCTGAAGCCAGTGCAGATGCTACGTTCGCGATGCCACCGCTGACATCTGCGTAACCGAATCCAGCCTGATAAACAGGAAGCAGAAGTGACAGCAGCAATTTCAAGAGGTGCTTTTCTTCTGCTGAAAGCATTATTTCAGACAGGATATATAAATCACACCGTCTCCGAAGTGTCCAGTTCCAAGCCTATGGCAATCCTCAGCTACGCGGCTATGCCCCGGCCTTTGCCTCGCTGACAGCCTGGCTGCTTTCCCCGAGGCGTTTGGGGCTGGCAATTCTCTGTTCTGGGGGAGGAGAAGGGAGGGTGACAGTCATTACAAAAGACCATAAGATGATTTTTGTGTCTGTCAGCTAGGGCCGTCTGTTTCTGCAGAAGCGGCTGTTCACAAACTCTTCCAGCGTGGGTATGGTTTCGGTTCCCAACTCCCAAACTGGTTTTCGTGCTCTGGATGTGCCGCTAGCCTCCCGGGCCAGGCCACCAGCCAGGGCACCCTTCGGGGAGCCTCGTTCGTTCGGTGCTTACTCTGTGTAATTACGGCCACTGACGTCCCGTCTTTGATCTCACAGCTGGTATTTTCGATGGTGGACCCCAGCACCCAGACGCCTCGGGCGAAGGAGACTCTGCACCCCCTTCACGATCCCATGCCACAGCCCGCGTCACCCTCGGAAGCAAAGAGAAAACGCGAGTACGATTGCGGTTCCTCTCCTCTTCACCGTGCTACCGTGCTCCCGCTAGCACAACTACATGTCCAACGACACCACGGCTGAACGGCGTACGCCAGCTCAGCGGCAGCGCGTTCCTCGTCCCGGGGGGAGCTCATAGCTAAGAAACGCAGAAATGGACAGGAACAAAGAAAAAAAACCCATGTGTGTGTGCCCCCTGCGCTGGGGGCACCTGCTGTAGCGGGGGGGTTGGACTGGGGGATCTCCAGAGGGCCCTGCCAGCCCCTGCCGTGCTGGGATTCTGGGAAATATATAAAATCTGAATCAGGGTGAGAAATCTTACCGTTCAGAATATTTGGGATTTACAGTCCACTTAGGATGAAACGTTTTATCTCGATTTAGAACTCCCCATCTTCTCTGCACCCCGGCAGTTTGGCGGGAGAGCACTCAGCAGCCCAGGGCAGATCTCAATACCCCGAAATACGGACGCGGTGTGCTAGTTGTGTAATTTATATTGATTAAATGTACCTTTCTATAAATACAATTTATATTCACATGGGTCCCCAATTAACCGCACAGAGGATCGTATACCAGACACGACGACGTTTCCGTACTTCTGCCCTGCAGGGGAAGCAGCGGGCAAGCCGCCTCGCCCAGGGAAGCCACACAAAGGTCCAGGACGGGAAGTGATGGAAAGCACAGCAAGAAGGGGCTGGAAGGCTGCGTCAGAGCAGGGCTGGCAGAGGCAGCGTGGAAGGGCGGTGTGAGTGGAAGTTGGTAAATGATTTTGTTTTCATTGCATTTCAGCACCCGGAGCTTTGAAGGGATTTTTTTCTTTTTTCCTTTTGTTCAATTTTCCCAGTGCATCACTAAAAGTTGAAGGGAAAGGACATCTCCCTCCTCCTCCGTAAAGGCCGGGGACTCCAGCCCGCATCGACAGCCGGAACCGCGGAGCCTGAGTGAGACGGGCACGCAGGCTGCGGCAAAGCATCGATCACCCGCGACGGCCTGACGTGAGGGACGTGCAAGGGCGGCCTCGCCGCCGGCGCAGCTCCCAGGACGGGTGTTGGAGCCACCTCGCGCCCGGGACAAAGCCTTTCTGCGGGTGCCCCGCTCAGCCCAGCCGGGGAGGTGGAAATAACGGGCAGCGTTTGTTTGAGCTTCACTGGAAACACAGAGGTGGCGTTTAACGTATCAACGGGCACAAAGTAAATGGGTGATTTATAAATATTTGCATGCTATAATTGTCTTTAGGAAAGATCAGCTGGGTTAAATCTCGCTGGGGCCATTTTTCTGTGAGGAACAGCCGCACTGTTAACAAGTTTCATTTCCACCACTCAAGCAGCTAATGTGCAGTCTCCTAGTCTGATCACACTCCTGCATCAAAATGGCACTTCACGAGGGAGCGCCTCTAATCGGACATGTTCTTTCAACATTTCGTATGGGAAATGACTTCCCAGACTATGTGAAGGTTGCTGGGATGAGTCTTAATGTTATGAGACGGGGCTCCCGGGCGACGGGAAGCAGAGTATACGGCTCCTCGTGGGGAAGAGAAAGCAAACAGCTGGAGGTTAAGGCGGACTCGGCTGCCAATCTGCAAACTCTTTCTGGGAACGGGGAAGGCAGCTGAACAGGTCTGGGTCAGACCTCTTAGGTCTTAATGATTTTCAATACATTGCTATGACATGGTAAAGCTACATCGTGGCTTGTGTTTGAGGGTGAATTCTGAGTTCAACGAACTGATTCCAAACCGTTACTGAGGCCAGTCTAAGCATCACACTGCATTTCTCCTGGCTATGGAGATGTGAGCCTCTGAGTCTTTCCTGAAGACATAAAGATAGTGACTTATGAACGTGATCAAATATTGAAATCTTCCTCTGTAGCTGTCCTCCTTCTGCTAGGAGGTACTTTTTCAACATTTCAACTACATTGCAGAGGGTTGCAAATGAAGAAGAGAAGCAAAAGACCGGGGAAAAGCGTGAGGACGACGTAACCCTGTAGGTGACATTAACCTTACGAACCATTTCTGAGTTCAGATTCCAAAGTCAGAGGAACATCAACCCGAGCCCGAACTCCTGGCCTGGGAGAGCTTGGGTGCAAACGCTGTGGCTTGGGCTCGATATCAGTTCAAAACTCTTTTCTTTAGACAAAATGAAGAGCCTCCAGAGTTTTTCCACTTCTGAGGGGTAGATACCGCAGTGCACGCTCTGCATTGACCCACAGCTGCATCACCGGGTAAGAAGGTTTGAAGGACTGGAATGGATGGAAGAAAAAGCTGTCTTGCTGAAAGAGCTTTCCTGTGTTTACACTACAGCCAGCGCTTCTGGAAAGAGGGGGTAAGTAACACAATACCTGCTGACATGATAACAGGAGCAAAGACTCTTCAGAACAAACAAAATTTGTTTCTTTTCAGTAGGCGGCAGGAAAAAAAAAGATGTTTATCCTGAGAAATGCTAACTGCCCTCACTCCTCCTGCGTGCTGAGGATCACCTGGTTCAGCACCTTCGGGCATTATGGGCATACGGAATTGATCCAGAACTCCACAGCCGAGGGATGAAGTCTGGTCCAGGTGAAGCCAGTGGTCTTTTGGCCTCATCTCCAACACAGACAGGAGGTCACCCCAATTCTCTGTCGTAACTCCGCAAACCTTTGGCTCGTGGGGAGAAGTCTGTTGTTGATACGACTGTAGAAACACACTGTGGGGCAGGGGACAAAATGCCGAGGGAAGACTGGAGGATTTTAATAATGCCTATGTTTATACCTACTAGAAGCCAACCATCTGAGTTAACAGGATATAATTGGAAGACTAGATTTAGTCATTTTCTTTATTATTGGGTCTTGATGTACTTCTGTCAACTCCAAAATACTCATTACATGTAATTAGGAAGAAGATTAGAGTGCCGTAAAGATGCAGAATAATGATGCAGCTCAACAAGGGCCAGTGGAAAACACAACCCACGTAGGAAAACGTCTCAAAAGTGCTGAGCAGAAAAGGGTATTTAAAAAAAAAAAGGTAAAGATGAGAGCTGGTGCTAAATAATGAAGATGAGACTTTGAAGTGGGAAAGAGTTGATACGCAGAATCAAAGCATTTGATGACTATACCTCCTGCTAAAATGAATCCCTTGTGTTATTTAGACGGCTGAAGTAACATCAGTAACATAATTCCCTAAGAAGCACCCTCTGTGTCTTTTTCATAAACTCCCACCCCAAACAGCATAATTAATTTCACAGTTGTATAGAAGAATAATAAGAAAGAATCCATCCTTTGGGAGGTAGGTGGTAATTTCTTTCTGATAGAAATTGTGATTAGACACAGTATATGAAACTTTCTGATAATTCATTCACCAGAAATTGCCGTATTGCACCTATCAGAGGGCCGGGGATATGAAACCTAACAAGCTGATATTTCACTCTGATTTGCTTGAGCATGGTCCAATTTATAAAATCAAAATTCTAGATCAGCTTTAATATGAAATAAGATTTTTGTATTTCAGAGTAATGGATGTCAGAATGCACGACACAGATAATGGGACAGCTAACGGAAATTAAGTTGTATGCAGCGCTGAAAGCCCCGTTGAGAAGAGAAAGAAGAAAATTTCTGAAATTTCTGAAAATTTCTGTCAAACTAGGGTATAGAAGACAAGGAGAAGGAGCAACCCTGTGTCTGTAACACCGTACAAAGCAGCACGCCACAAGGCGCTACCAATATGGGAATCTATTTCTGGTTCTATGACCGGCTCCCCGCGTGACATCAGACGAATCGTTTCAGGACAGAAATGCTTTTCCAACAGATACGTATTAAATAGCAAAGAGCTGTTAAAACACAGATGCAGCTTCCCGTCTTGCCCTGGCCGATGCCTCGCCGTACGCGGGGTCCCACCATCGCAGCCCAGCACCCCCGTGCTGGTGCCGATGGCCGCGTCGCCGTTGGGTGCCGTTTGCTCGTGATGGGCTGCCGCCCCCGGCGCGCTCCTCGCAGGCTCTGCGTGGGGCTTGCGTTTATTTTGGTATTGCTGCTTTTTGTTTTGTTAGTTCAGGTCCTTTTGCGAGTCCCCGGGCTTTGCTCACGCCCTCGCTGCCCCGCGGTAGAGCTGGAGCAAGGGGGGAAGGAGGAGAAAGCGTGGCTGGAGCAGCGGGTGCCGCGCAGAGGTGCAGGGGACTCGTCTCCCGTGGGTGGGAGGAGGGTTCCCCTGCCCAGCCCTGTGCTGTGGGTGCTGGGCATTGCATCCTTACCCTGCGGGCAGGATGGGGTCCGACTCCCACCTGGGGGCTTACGTTTTCAGAGGTGGGGATGGGAAGGATGCAGGTAGTGCAGAGCAGTCTCAAGCAAGCCTCAAAAAATAAAGTGCACGTGTAAATGACTGCTGAGCAGTGCGGGGAGCAGGGGGCTTGGGAGAGAGCAGGGAGACGAGGCTTCCTCAGGACCCCTCCCTGCCAAAATATTCCTGTACCAGGTCTGCCAGTGCGACGGGGAGAGCGGGGCTGGTCCCTGCACCGACAGCCCGGCTGAGCTTCTTCCAGCCTTTCCACTCCCCACACGGCTGAGCAAGCGAAAGGAAAAAGTCTGGGGCAAAGGGGATCCTCTCTCCTAGCCGAGACACAGCGTAGCGGCCAAGGGACCGTACACGTCCTTTCCCTTCCCTCCTCAAATCTGCGGAGCAGCAGGCGCCATCTGGTTCCCTGCGTTCAGCGGGCAAGGCAGAACACACACGGGCCTTGCAGTGGCTGCACAAGGGGAAGCAGAGTGTGATGGTATTGAGGATGATCACCGCATCGGGGCTGGGAATGGACCAAGACGCAAGCGATTAACCCCAAAATGGCACCGGTGGGGCAGCCGTTCCTTCGAGCCAACGCGGCAGTGCCGGTGCTGCGCGTCAGCGGCGCTCCCCGAGCCCCGGCAGGCAGACGGCCAACGCTGCCGCCACGCTGCCCGCGCGAAGCACGGTGTGGTGGTCGGGGACCTCGTGGTGGTCTGGTGGTTACTGCTGCAGCCCAATCAATCTCCTCTGCTTGTTTATAAGTATCTGTGACTCACAGACGTTTTTCCTGCTCCTTAATTGCCAGTTTCCTGAGAAACCATTGCAGCCAGCCAATGGGCTGCAGAATTATGACTTAGTGACTAGATACAATTGGGAAAAATAAATACAGCATTATTGGTAAACTGAACAGCACTTTTCTAAGTACCTCACGGATTTATAAACAACACATACATCTGCAGGAGCTGAGAACCCCCTCGCCTTGCTGAAGGAGGTCTCCGAAGGTCTTATTCTGAGAAGCGGCCCCCACTCCCCTCTGCCTACCCGCCCGTCTGCGTGACGAAGGATGCGTGCAGCGGGTGCGTCGGAGGCCCGTGCCCGGGGACCGCACGCGAGCCATAGCAGGGCGCATGGCACCGGCAGCTCGCTCGGACTGGCACCGGCACCCGCGTAACCCCAGAGGAGCCGGGACCAGGAAGGTGCTTTGGCTGAAGCCGACCTCTCCTGCCCAGGGCTGCTGTCCAGCTGGAGGTCTTGGCTGTGCCGGCTCACGCCCAGTTGCCCACACAGTGGGAAGGGGACTGGGGAGGGAAAAGGGGACAGGGACAGGGTTAGAGCAGTGACTGGTGCCGCAGGAGGGATGCTGGGGGCTGTGGCTTCAGACCAGTCACTGAATCTTGGTATTTTGATCTCTGCCTCCATAAAACGGGACCAGTAATGCAGGGATCTGCCAGAACTGGGCACCCGGCCACTACCTCCCTCTTGGCCTGGGTTTCCTTTCAATAACAGGCTGCAGATGAGGGCAACGAGGCACTGAGCACGCCACGGCTCGCGGGAAGAAAAAACCCGCAGCCACATCCCAGGGCAGAGCCTGCGGTTCAGGCGCATGCTACAAGCCAAGAACAGGCAGAACAGGGTGAACCTCCCGCCTCGCCCCGGCTTCGCTCGCTCCGCTCCCCTTCCCTACTCCCCGCTGCACGGGGGGGCGCCGGGGGCACAGCGGGGTGCTCTGGGGCACCCACCCAGGCGCAGAAGGCAGGGAAGGGGAGCGCAGCTGCGCGTTTCGGCAGCAGCGAGCTGTCCCGCCAGCTCGACTGTCTCGTCTGGCTCTCCCTTACATTTCTTAATCCTGCTTCGAATCCTGTGTCTCCCAGACTGTGCTGGCTTCCTAAGAGCCCTTATGGATCGGTACAGTAATTGTAATAAACAAATTGAAATCCTTGGAGAGACCACAGTACAGTATTATTATTATCATGCAGCATTGCTATAAAAGTGATGCACAAGATCGAAATAAGAGAGAGAAGACAATCCCTGCCTGCAGCATTAGTCACTGCTCAATTACAGCTTCATACAAAGCCATTAATTGGTGGAAAGAAATAAGCCTGTGAAGTCACTCTAGCACAGCATGCTATTTCCTTTATTCTCTTAATACGTGATTATGTTTGGGAAGCTTGAAAGGTTTTTTTTAGCAATCATTTGGTAAAGCCACTCTAATAGTTGTTAAAAGGCTAGGAAACACAATGTTGGTTAATTTTGGATGAGATCATAGGGAACTAGGGGAAAGGATATAAAAAATATAATGGCATAAAAGAAAATGGTAAGTTGGAGGAGTGCAGCACCTAAGCAACTGTGTGACACAGCCGATGATTCAGCCAGGCAGGCGAGGTAATTGGAGGGTTGTGTACCGATAAGTTTTCTCCAAAGAGTACTAGCAGCCAATGTACCCACGTCCTCGCTCCCCGCAGCTGGATGTCAGAACTGCCTGTCTGCAGACCTCAAATTGCGAGAACCTTTGGTACTGCAATTATCCAACTTTATGACAGTGGGCAGCATGAATCCTCGGCTCCGCTCTCCAGCGCTTGAATCAGACCGATACGAAACCCTCCCATCCTGCAGCACAGCGGGGAAGCTGAGGCAGGAGACCACGGGGCTGGCTCGAGGCCGGGCGCGCGGGATCGCCGCGTCTCGCCAGGGAGCGTCCTCAGTTGGGGCGGTGAGCGGAGGCGGGTGCTGTGGGCGCTGGCCACCCCGAGTAACGCCAGACGGTCCCCATGCGTCCTGTGCTCGCCGAGCTAACGCCGACACCAATGGGCTGGGGGTAGAGGAGCTGGGACGCGAACTCTTCCGCCCTGGAGCTCCAAGTTCCTCTGTTTGGAGGATAACTTCTATCAGTTGCCTAAAATTCACACATCTGCTTCGAATGCTCTGAAAACCTCGGTGTTTCAGCTGGGTACGGAGCACACTTAAAGTGCTGGACTTGGGATAATTTCAGCTAGGGGTCTTGGAAATAAGGAGCTCAGTTCCTTTCTTCCCCCGAACCAAATAAATCACTTTTCTGCAGGATGACACTTAATCTTTGTTTTTGCCCTCAGACCTAGAGCTCAAACCATGGTTTTGATCAAGATCAAAATCATTTCAGCTGGCCAACACTCACCATTTGACATTCCACCTGTTTGAGGCAGAATTGGAAATGGTATTTATGATGAAGATTAGCTCATGGCCATTAAGTGGTCTGGGCTGAAGATGGATATTTGCTGTCAAAGCGGCGGTTGGTGATTTATCTCAGCTGAATGTTTCCCTGGCTGTATGAAGTTACTGCCACAGAGCTCTTCTGGCAGAAGAAATCTGAATGTTCCTGAGCCGCGTTTTTGCAAAGCTGAAGAACTGACCCCAAAATGCTTTTGTAAAAGCAAGAGGGGAGATGCTGCATTTTCCTTTACTCAAACTGAGTTGTCAGAATTGCCTGGTACTACAGCAACATCAAAGAGTTGGAGGGGGGGAAAAAAAAAAGAAGATGAAATGAATTGTTTCTTCAATCTTCATTGGTCAAAGAATAAGGGATTTAAACCAAACCTGACAGTTGCAGAAAATTCAAACCTGGTACGAAGCTATATATAAAAATAAAAATCGCCCTGCAAGTGATTGCAGCGAGGGAGCAGCAGACCGTCCGTGCTGGATCGGCACACACGGTCAGCCGCTTCCAGGACCCTCTGGCTGGTCTGCGAGCAGCAGCACATGGAGGATGCTCAGACAGCAGCACTAAGATTTTTCCCCAGACGTGCTCCTGTCTTCTGGCACTCAGGAGCAGGAGGTGTGGGGGAGCAGAAGCTGCTACCTCTTTCATCACTTTCAGAGTCACCGTGTTTAGCATTGCTCGATGGAAAAAGGAATAAACCCCCTTGTTGTTGCCCAGTCTTTCCCTCTCCGCTGTAACTCTGTGCTTCTGGGCAGGGGGTCAGAAACACGCACTATGCAAACGGCACCGAGAGCAGAGGTGATGCTGAGATGAGGCCTGGAGAAGGACACGTCCTGCTGCAGACCTCCGCCGACGCTGGGCAAGAGGGACACGAGAACCACCACCGAGACGAACGGTCCCATTCGCACGTGGCTGCGTTAATGTTTCCAGCAGCATTCGCCTCGTCTTTCAGATTAAATCACCATATTGGAGTGGACGGGTTTCTTCACACTTCTCTTAAAAACCGTTTCTGTTTGAATGTCTGATTTCCCACACCCAGGCCAATGGCAGCGCTAGCGCAGACTCCCGCAGGAGAAGGACGTCACAGGAAAAGGCTATTGATCGCATCATTTAGATCATTTGTGCAAGAGATTCCCAAAAGAGAGACTCTTCCCTTCTTTCCCACAGCAGCATTTTTTAAAGTCTCCTACCACATTTTTCTTTCTGAATAAACCAGACCCACCCACCTCAAGAGGGTTTTGACATCTTTACATTTACTCCAGCACAGAAATCTCTTATCTTCCTGGAAGAAAAAACACCACAGCAGCTCAGTGAAGTGCTGAGTAGACAGGCACAAACCGAAAGATGGATATACAAGTTCAAACCTTTCAAATCCAGAAAATAAATCAAGATGACAAGAGCCCCAAATCAGAAAACCTCAAACTTACGCAAACCAGAATATCGTAAGTTAAGACGTTTCTAGCTCAAATCTCGGGAAACCATGAAATGTGCTTCATATTGCCGAGCAACAGCAGCCCGTCTCGCAGGGACTGCTGTCTGCCTTCAGCCCTGGTCCCAAAGGCAGCGGTGGGACACGGGCAGAGGAGCAGGGAGAAGCCGTGGGGTGGTGGTTGCGGAATTTGCTATGCCCACGTCAAACCTCGTAGAAAAGCCGGGGATGCTGTGCCTAAAGCTTAACTGCTCAAAGGGACAACACTGACCCCTTAAAAAGCGGAGGGGACAGCGTTCCCAGGATAGCGCCTGGACCCGCCATTCTCTCCATAACTTGCAGACAAAGGCGTGCTCTGCGTGCTACATGGGCACGTTGAGTCCCGGTCACGATGCGTACCGAGTTTTGCAGTAACGGCTAGGGACGTAATTGTGGCAGCTAGGTGCAAAGCCAGGTCCAGCAGCCCGGCTAATGGCTGTGCGCTGTACATCGCCACGGTGCATCGTCTGATTCAACCTGCTCTAGGCTAACCTGCTTTAGCAGGGGGGTTGGACTAGATGATCTCTAGAGGTCCCTTCCAACCCCTACCATTCTATGATTCTATGATTCATCGTTCCCCCCCTTCCAGGCACCCTGCGGCGCGGGGAGGAGCCCACACCTGCTCCGGGGTTACGTCCTCCGCGGCAGAGCACCTCTGCTCAGACCTTGCTTCGCTGCCGTAGGACGGCTCTCAGATTTTGATGCAAAATTATGTACGGCGCTACTCTACATAAATACACACTTCTATTCCTGGAAAATTTTGTTGAAGAGGCTATTAAAACAATCTCTTCCAATTCTGTTCAGGGAGCCTTTAACTAGCATGTCAATAAGGCCACATAATACTTATCAGATGTTTCAATTTGCCCTTGATAAATTAGCTGTGGGAGAGCAGCCAGTCTGCTTTCATTCATGAAAGTTAGATGCCAACTGGTAATGAAGAACGATGACAAACCCCAAATCTTTGCAGTTTTATCTAAACGTTAAAATTAGGAACCAAACCAAAATACATGTTCTTGGGCAAAGACTTATTGACTTAGTTTAGGTTTGGTTACAGAGGTTGGAATAAAATGCATGCAGATATCTACTTAACATAAAATTGTATTCAGTAGCATGAAGGAAGAACCCCCTGCGGCCACGTCTTCCTAACACCTTTCCCGAGTCCTCAGCGCTGTGCCACAAACCTCAGCAAGACCAAGCACGAGGGCCACCTGTGCCCGTACGCCTCGACTGGCACGCACGATTGATTTGGCCCTTCAAGCGCTAACGCTTAAAATTACAGCTGTTCTGCAATGAGATGGAGACAAAAACTCAATACGGCGCAGTTTGATGTTTACAGGGAAATTGCAGTTTCTGAGTCGCAGAGCTGAGTGTACGTGACATAATCTTTCTATTTTAATTTCCTTCTGATGACTACAGGTTAGGCACAGACCGAAGGAACATGCACCTTCAACGAGGGTCAACCTTCACAAGTCATCATTTCTCAGGCAGTGAATTTCCTGTCACTCATGCAACCTTTATTAGCATCTAGACATGAGCAGTTAAAGGCTCCCTAAGCAACAGAGCCTTGCTGAAGAACTGGGAGGAAATTGAGAAGAATGAGTTCTGGAAACAGTGTTCTGAAAGACCTCGAAAGGAAACTCCATTAAAGCAATCATAGTATTTTTCACGGATGCCTAAGCCTGTAGCCACGTAATAATTACAATGACGTATACCAGCAATCAGTTGTTCAGTAAAAATGCACCAGAATCTGTGTTCATCTCATTATTCCATTGCCTTCTCTATTTAGACTTAGATTAAACATAAACAAGCAAATGGAAAAGAATTGTTGTGAAATTCTAACCTTAGTATAAACTCACGATCAGTCACTACAGGAATTTGGGCAGTTCAGGTGCACCAGCCACTTTGAACTGTGTTTTACGTTTTCTATAGATGTGGAGAGTAGAGGGGTCTATTCACAATAAATGTTTAATGAGCACAGTAATTTCCATAACCGTGCCTCTGTGCCGTTATTACTCTAACTGCTCCCTGATGCTCAATAACGTTTCCTTAGGCCTTTAAAAGGGTACTCCATCTAAATTAACTTTAAAAACCTGTTTCTTTTCACACTTCTCACGTCATTTTACATCAATCTGGCTTGTGCGGATGGAATACAAAGTAATTTAGCATTGGCATCGAAGGATGGACAATAACTGTCGTTGCTGACAGCATGGGAGAGTGTTATGGGCTTGCAAATGCTGTGTGGGATAGTGGTCTGCTCAGACCTGAGCCTTTGACAAAGTTCAGCTAATTGCATTGATTAGCTCTGCATTGACGAGCCAGTTATTAGTGGGATATACACTTACAGCTGTTGCTTGGTTTGTATCTCGCTCCTGAAGCATCCTTTGGATTTTGGAGATGCTAACATGTACTCGGAGCCACGTGAAGCTTTTTTCATTTGACTTTTACTCAGGCTCGAGCCCAGTGCCAGATGTATAGGCAACAACGGCAGAAAGCAATTTTAATGCGGAAGATTTTAAATTGCCATCAAGATTCTGGTGGAGTCTCAGTCTGATTACTTTAGCAAACATAATTATTTAGTAGACATACGTTAATACTTTTTATTACTCTTTAACTGAGCCCTGAAGGACCTGGTTCTGTTCTGCTGTTACTTTTGTATAGGGTAGCCTCCAAGTTTTGATCCTGCTGTTCAAACACTGGCATGAAGTGCAAGCAAAACCAACCTGGCTCTACATTTAAATTGCAGCTTGCCACAAAACCTGTCATTTGGCATTTGAGCACTGGAGAGAGCAGCAGTTTTAAGTAATCATCCATCACACAGGAAAAGATTCAACTGTAAATCTGAAGTAGAAACCTTAAGGCATGAAGCCGCGCAAACATTTTGGCTGGAATCCACCATCAGGATTGTCGGAGTAAATATTAAAAAGAGTTTTGAGTTCAGCTAAAATATCTGTTTACAGATTTCTTTCGCTGAAGCCGCGTATTGCACGGTGAAATGGGATCTCCAAAACCATTTTTGTTCTAATAACTTTATAAACTCTGGTATATATTCTATGGAATTCGAATGTGTGAGTAGTTGGCCCAGAACTGCTTCTGCAGGCGATTACTGGGAGAAAACATTACCATATGTCAGTAGAATGGCAGCATCCCATAGATACTCGAGAGGATCTCAGGCTCAACCCAGCTCTCGTGTTTATAATGTGGCACTGTTTCCATGCTTCGTACACGGGTACCTCTGCTTATATAAACAATATTATGGCAAGGGTTGTCAAAGACACTTACAGGATTCCAATGAAAATAAAAGTAAATTTCTTCTTCCATCTTTTCAAAAAAGCATGCTTCTACTAGCTCGGCTCCGCTGGTGAGAGATCACAGACCACCATCCCCATGCCCAACATGGCTGTACTGGAAAAAGTCTGTAACACAGACCCGTCCGGAATGTTTTCTGCATGTTTGCCTGGGTGGTCTATCTAAGACGCCATGCATTCTGCAGAGCCAGCCTTCCTGCAGCTCGCACGTTTTCCACGGTGAACTGTGATGACCATAAAATTAAACCATTTGGCCATCGCCGAGCACGCCCAAGGGCTTTACGAAAACTCTTCGGCATTTAGCGTTCATTGGTAGGGTTCTCAGAAGGAAATCGTTTTCCTCCTCACCGCGTAGTTCAACGCCATCCCTGAGCTACCACACACAGTCAACGGGCAAAGTCCATGAGGCTGTGGGGATCGCTGCTCTCCTGCCGTTCAGGAGTTGCCGGTCTCTAGGCTTGGGCGGCGGTACAAACCTACGTCTCAGGCAGTCACCTGCTGACATGGAGTTGAACGTGATCCATAAACTGCCTCATCCAAGATGCTGGGAGAGAAGCGGCAGCTCAGTACTCACAGAGTACATTTTTCCCTTGCACAGAGTACACATTTCCCTTGCTCGGCAATTTTTACGGTGCTTTTTCAACAAAACCAAGTCGTGCAGCCGCGTATCGTTCCAAATGCTTTTACTATTACAGTTTCCTGCATTGTGTAAATGCAAAAAAATGATTACAAGCCGCTTAATCACACCTTTGTATCCTAACGGAATAAATGAGGTATGTTTCCCAGAGCACGTCTCAGCACAGGAGTGGCCATTTATGTTTAAACACACAACGCTCAGACAGCTGTCTAGTGGTTTGCTTTTACCATCAAAAAAGATATTTGTAATAACTAAAGATTAATAGTTACACAAGCATCACCTCAAGAAAGCACTTTAAGGAAGGCTTTGTCATGGAAGCACTGTAATTGCACGGCTCATGCCGTGCTACACAAGAGCAGAGCTAAGCGTTTATTTGAGAATAAAGCATGTATTTGAGAACGCTGAACGTAGTCTGGATGAACAGAACAATTTTTCCTATAAAACAATGATTGTACGATGTCGAAAATGACAAAGCGGTAACTTGTTAATACGGTTTTCAGCAAAGAGATGAAAAATGTATTAACTAATAAAGTAGGTGTGGGAAAGCACTACAAGCTGGAGGAGGATCTGATGAGAGACGGGGAGATTGGAGATCAGTTGTTCTTCCCTTGGGCACTGGGGCAACTTCAGAGAAAGATGGGCGTTTGCCAGGTAACGGGCTGAGAA
Organism: Steatornis caripensis; assembly: GCA_013398225.1. NCBI lineage: Eukaryota > Metazoa > Chordata > Aves > Caprimulgiformes > Steatornithidae > Steatornis > Steatornis caripensis. The sequence goes on from VZSC01014584.1 coordinate 53,301, forward strand.
CTTTGGGACAATTAGCTTCAAACTGCCACTTCTAGCCTCGCCGGGAAAACCAAAGCTGGGCTGCGGTGGGAAACCACTGCAAGAACCGCTGTGTTCAGAGCTTTGCCCAGAAGGGCCAGTTCGGACTCGTGGGGAAGCAACGCCTAAAGGTGGCCAGCAACATCATCGGGGATTTGCAAACAGTTCTTACGCCCAAAAAACGCAGATGCAAATTCTGAGGAGCCACTTAATACTGTAAGAAAAATAAGCGGCTTCCTACTCTGGTAATAAAGCACTTAAATTAGATTTTAATAGTTTCCATTGGACTCATTTGAGATTGATATGCCCAATTAATATCACTAATTAGTATCTGATCCTTTTTAATCAAGTAAAATCAGAGCGCAGAAGATGTTTATGTTATTTATTTGACCTTTCTGTGTAAATTCCAGCAGTTCCCTGAGGACAGAACAGCGACGGCAGCCGCGGCAACTCGTCCGTTTTGTTTTCTTGGACAAACACCTTTCGTGCACGGGCAGGGAATGGGAATGAACAGCCACGTTATTGTCATCGTAAAGTCCCGTACAGAGGCCAGACCAGAATAATCTAGGCAATTCCTGCTAAAAGCCTGTCTTTTAGCCTTTTATATGAAGTGATTTCACTTCCTCACTGTGGCGAGGTCTAGTCCAGTACATTAATTTGTGTTTCTAGAAATAATTGTCTCCAAGACAGGAGCCAAACAGAAGTTGGATTTCTTGCTTGCTGTATAGATTATCCCTATTTAAGACACAGCCTTTTCTCCTGCTTACTTAACATTTACTACTAGGCCAAAACTCTTCACTTAAAGATCAGACTGCCCGTTTAATCCCCTCCGTGGCTCTTCAACAAGGCCACAATTCTAAGTGTGTATTATTCAATTTATTCTTCGAGCAGGGATCTGTTCCAACCTCTCTAACACCGCCTTGGTGCAACCGGAGCGAAGCAACAGTGAAAGTCACGCAACTGAAATTAGCCAGAATTTGCTCTCCATTTCCACCCTGGGGGCAAGGTCAGCCCCCAGTTTTAGGTGCTTTGAGCCTTTGTAAGGCAGGGCATGCTGCTTGTCTAGATTTGATGTAAGTCGCTCATACAAGTTGTAGCTGTTTAGGGGGGAGGAAATTACGAAACTCAGACCGTTAAATTTCTTGCTCCTCTGAAATTTCAGAATTATTCCTTGGCAAGAAAGGATTTTTCTGCCTTGCGTCAGTTTTTGGTGACAGAAATCCCAGAGAACGGTATCCAACCACTGTAAACGAGGGTTGACCTAAATCTCACATACTGTCTTAGGGCCTGGCAATCCTCCTGATCTAAAGTAAAAATATTTGGAACACGAGAGGGGAACAACTTCAGAAGTACGGTTTATAAAACTGCTACGATCAAAGCATTCAACTTCTCACCTCACAGCGCACTGAAAAATGCCCGCTAATAGGGCTTGCTAGTATCCGGGGTTTACGAAGTATAACAAGGATCATTTGTAGTTCGGAGATCAGCAAGGTGAAATACTGAGTGGCTGAGGAAGGTTAGATGGAGCTACGCTCTGCAGCACCTTTTAAAACAGATTAGTCACATCCCAACGCAGCGGCGCGACATGCTTCTGGCAGCAGCAGAGGAGCCGCCTGCTACGATGGGTTTTTTTTAAAATGCACACGTGATTTCATCGCCGACTGAATAATCACATTGGTTTCCCATAATACCATAATTTGCTCTGCTAACGCGAGCAAAACAAAAGCCGTGTTCCTACATTACGAAGCGCAAATCCATAAGGGGAAAGCCGTCGTGTCGGACGCAAGCTTCAGGCGTCACCAGCGTTTGGCAATCCATCGCCAATCGGAAAACTGGATCGAAGGCGGTCAGCGGGAGAGGGAGCCGCCTGCCCCGGCTCGCTCCGGCGGGAAGGGACGAAACCTGGGGAAAGCAGCACGGAGGGAAGGCTGAACGAGGAGAGGGGCGAAGTGCTGCACGGCTGGTAGCGAGGGGAGCGGGGAGCGACGCAAGCGAAAGAGCAAAGGCAGGTGAACAGTTCAGCGTGAATATTTGTGCCGGTTTTAAAAAACCTGACGTGTGTTTCCTGTGACTCTGAGGTAATGAATTGTTCCTCTGGCCTGAAGTGTTTCATCTTCCAGCTCTTGTGTTGTGGGTAACCATAGAGAATACACACCTCTCGATTTCCCACTGGTAGCTGTTTCTAATAACAGATGTGCTAGCGTTACGGCACAGGCGTTAGATGCCTGTCACACTGAAGGGCTGTTAAATACCAGACAGAGAAATGGCAATTTTCTTTATTTCTGGTGCTTCTAGTCTATCAGATAGATTTAGAGTCAATTAGAAATCTGGAAAAACATGCCCCTGTGTGTGTGCACGCAGGTATGTGTATGAGACGCGGAGAGAGAAAGAAAAGGAGTCAGAGAAAAAAGAAACCTACTCCCCTTTCTCTGTGAGAGTTTTAAACTGTGGTTATTCCATTTATTTTTCTTCAGGTCCATCCGGTCCGTTCGCTGCCCAGGCTACAAACCACGCTCAGTGAGGTCGCACCCATACATCCCAGCAAATTTCATGCTTGTCCCAGCACATCCAGTTTTTGAAGACAAAGAACGGTGCTGACCTTTCTAGCAGCCCTTTAGTTTGGATAGAAAGGTATCAGAAAGAGAAATCCATTTTACCACAGCTCTCCACTCGTCTCTGCCAATTGTAGCTGTATTCAGAAATTCAGAGGTTATTCAACAGCTCCTCGTTTCACTCCCCAAACAATGGCGGTGTTCTCTCCCACGACTCCTCATACCACGGTTTTGAATAGACGGTGTCCCTCTCTAAGGGTTGATACAACATTCCTTGGTGTGTTTTTCCATCCTATAGCTGAAGATGCCAGGAAGAAAAAAATATTTGCCACCAAAACTCTCAAACAACTACTGTCCCATTGCTGGGTGACCTTTCCGTGCATCTGCGTTTGAGGACACACCGATGGTGTGAAGTACGGCAGAAGAGGGAGCAAAGCCAAAGCAAACAAGCCCATGGGAGCTTGCAGGCTGCGGGCGTGATCCGAGGCATGTTTCTTGGAAGGTGGAAGACAGAAACGGGTCTGAAAAGGTGCTCTAACTGGCTGTCAGATAGCAGAAGTTGAAGACAAGGCTGTCCTTTTTGGTATTTAGCAAGGGACCCGGACCAGAGAAAGACTCGCCAAAGGTGTTTTGATAGCAGGGGCAGCAGTGGGCCACCGCTGCCCTGTTGGCTCTGCACCCTCACAGGACCACCAGCTTAGAGAGACCTTGAGGTGCCCTGCAACCGCAAGCATCGCTTTGTGAGACCAAACATACTGAGTCACGGATGAGTCTGCATCCGTAACAACTAATATAAGAGCTTCTGCAAGCATCTTGTGGCTTTTCGATCAGTTTTTGAAATAGCTGGCATTAACCAAAAAAACTCAACTAACCAACCAAAACCAGCTGACTAAACGCTGCAGCCTTTCTTCCGTATGCGCGAACCTGTGCTGTGTATGAACGAATGGTTCGATTTGCACCAGACCAGACTGCGTTAGCCTGTGCCTCAGCCATTAGTCTCCTCATTAGAGCTACTTCATCAGTACGCAGCGTGTAACAGGGCCCGTGTTTTTACACCGCTCCAGTGGCATGACCCTGTGTTCTTTACCTTGTTATTTACCTTGGACCCAAATCCAGATCTTGACTGCTGCTGCTTTCACCTAAGCAGTGTTAATCTCATCTGGAGTTCCCTGTACTTAGCCTCAATCCACAAGCACAACCTGGAATTTAAGCGAGCGCTGCCTCGCCTCTGGGGAGGATATCCCTCCCGCAGCGCCGCAGGAAACGGCTGTTCCTCCCAGCGAGCAACGGCCTCTGCACACGCGGCAAGGACCAGCAAAAAACACCCAGCCCGCGTTTCAAGGGCAGCCACTGTTGTACCTTTGTTTAAAAAAATTATTATTTGTATTATTATTTTTTAAGCAAATCCGCAAACACTTCAGGGCTTCAAGACAATTCCTGTTGAGCTGCACGTTGCTGAACTTGGAACGCTCCGGCAAGGTTTGCATTTCCTAATTTGAGAAAGAGACCCCTCCAAACACGAGCGGTATCGATCACTTCTAGAATTTCCGTGAGCCCAGCTCTCCCTAGGACGCGCGCACGGAACAAGTCTGTGGTCATGCTTGAGCATCCCCCGGGCTGCGTACTGCAGCCCCTCTGAAGTCACTGCTTAATTTCGGCCACTTTTCCATCACAAGGCACTCACGATATATGCCTCTGCTCTATGTGTTTTCAATTAAGAACAGTCAGATCTTCCATCGGTTATTTCCGTTGGCAGCCCCTGTGACTGCCCCAGATTTCTCCCTGCGCTCTTCAGTACTGGCACAGATGACAACTCATTTTTCACTTGAGCAAAGACTCTAAACACACCTTACATGGTGCAAAGACCATCCTCAACTAAGCATAAAATGAAAGAATGACCAGAGAAAATGACGGACAGTCAGTAGCGTTTTAATTTGGCTTCCGAGCAGATACCAGAACCGTCCAAAAGCTGGTTGCTTTTAACATTCCCTTTTACCTAAGATGAAAGAGAAGCTGTTTTACCCAGCAGGTGCTGCGTGCTATTCACCTCACGGTAGTACAGAAGCGGATCTCTGGTTAGATGTCTTCCGATTACCCAAATGAAGACATTAAGCAAGTTAAGGATTTCTGTTCCTTGGAGCTGTCACCAAGAGAAACGTAATGGCTCTGGAAATAAGGAACGAGTGACTTGCTCCATTTCTTACAGGAGATAAAATACACGCCATCCAAAAATAGCTAATGTACATACTTTTCTCTGGAAAATGGAGACAACTTCCAAACCCAAAGGTGTCAGCCAGGGATGGAATTGATGCTGCAGAGGCAGCACAGTCAGTCAATGGAGCTGTGAGCAATTTTCATAGCAAAACCCTGGCAAAACATATCCAGTTCTGGATATGATCACAGACCCAAACCTCGCCCAGGCACATGAAGGTTTCAGCCAAGCTAAGCCATATAAGAGCGAACTTAGCGGGACGCAGCCTAGCCGTGGAGTTCAGTTCCTAGTAGGTGGGGAAGAAATAGCTCAGCACTTTTCCAAGGCTTCCCTTCGGTCCCCTGCGAGCACCCCGTGCGGGGAAGCGATGGTCGTGTCTCTGCACGGAGCGGGGGAGGCGAGCGGTCGTTTTGCTAAGCCTTAACGTGGGGCTTATGGGCAGAAAGGTGCACGCTTGCTAGGAGCGGCAGAAATCTCTGGGATATAGGAAATGTAGTCGTTCATAAGATACATTCACAGTTGGAGGGGATAGTAACCGCCTTCGGACAGGCTGATGATGAAAAGTTTCCGTTTTGCAGGCGAGTTTTCAGCCTGCAAAGACGAGCCGCGGCTGTGTCCAGGAGCTGCCAGTGGCTCGCAGACACGGCGCGGAAGGACTTCGAACAAGACCCTGAGCAAGGGGGTCTCACTGGGGCAGGGGGATGGCCTCGAGAGCTCCGGAGGTCCCTCCCGACCTAAACGATTCCGCGGTTCTCTAGGGTTTCATTCCTTCCCTCGGCACTAATAAGGTGTGTATGAGGACAGAAAACTGCACATTAATACTTTATTTTTCCCTATTGTCCATTTCTCACCTAAAGCCGCAGTTTTTAGTGATCACACAATCATTTCCACAGCTGCTAGCTGCGATGTCACACACACAGAGCATAACGAATCCCAGGGGGGAAATACGCAGCAATGAAATACCAGGACCGAGAAATACATTAAAACTGTGCAGCAGTAGAAGGGGTTTCAGTCAACCTTACATCTGGTTTCATCATTTCTTTCACCATATCTGACTGCCTTTAGCTATTCTGCGATGCCAAAGTCCTAGCACATCCATCTCACGAGAGGCAAGGCACTGACACGTCGTCAGCTTCTAGGTCGTTCCTTGCTCTTTTCCTTGGGAGCCTTTTGCCTTGAGACACGGGGAGAGGGACGCTTACATTGCAGGGTGGAGTCTAAGAAAATGTAACGCAAGATAAAGGTTAACACGTTTGATTTTTTTGCAGCTGGGAAGATAAGGAGCAGCTGAAGATAAATTCCGAAAAACATTTAATGCATGGCTGCAGGGTTTTATAGAGCAATCCCCACCACGCTTTCCCACAGCCAGAAGCAGAATGCTACTGCAGTGACCCAACCACAGACCTCTTCTACTTGTATTTCCAGTTTGAAGGCAAACAGACCTTCAGAAGAAACAGCCGTGTCTTTCCGGTGTCTTTAAAAGATGTTTATAGTGAGCAAGCCATAGAGAGGAGGGACTGGGCAACGTGCCTGATGCCTTCAAACCTCAGCTCTTCGTGCACCTCCACCGCCTGTGCAAGGATGCAGACCTTCGCAGCGCAGGTGGCAAAGTGCGAGTTCCTTGTACACAAATCACGCGTTAGAAATAATGGGCGATGCTGATTCTTTAGCTTTCGCAAAGGCCGGACCCTCGAACGCTCTGAAGCTGGGCGGGTGGAGCACTGAAGTGCCTAGCTCCAGCTGACTTGGCCAGCAATACCGTGTCAAAGATCTGCATTAGAAATGGAGACAGCTGCTTCCTCATCACCAGCCCAGGTTCTTCTCCGCATAGATTCTCCATGCTTAACCTATGTTGTGAAGCGAATGGAGAAAGCCAGGGCCTGAACACGGCTGGATAACCACAGGACTTCATGGAGACTAAGCATTTCGGACAGTCTGATCTTGGAAGTACCAAGCACATTTAGTACCGGTCCTCCAGCTCCCCGCGGAAAACTAGGGGTGGCAGTTACTTACCGGACGCAGCCATTCACTAAAACAAGCGAGAAAATGGTTTTGCACATACAATGTTACTAACCGCTCAGGTGTCGTGCAGGCTTACAGGACGGCGAGACAGCTCTGAGGTGGGAAACGAGCTTTGCTGCTCTCACGTGATCTTGGCTGCAAGTTCACAAGTGTCCAAGAGTGAGCTACGAGGGATTCGGTGGACCTATACGGTGGTGGACTTAAACGTTTTTAAAGCTACACGGTTATAAGCCTTATGCACTCCTCCCGCATTTCTTGGCCTGGCCTGGGTCAATGAAATTCATTTTCTGAAAAGTATCCTTGCCTGGAAAAGCTGCCGTGAAATAAAACCCAGGGTGGTTTTATTTGGCAAAAGCTCATCAGGCAACTTTTTCACATCCTAAAGCCAAAATCAGTTGTGTGGTTTGCATAAACATTCCACTTTAATTCCAACCTGCAAAGTCACGGGGATTTGGAAAGTAACTCAAGCTTCGGCCCATCTCTATCAGGAAATATTAACTGGCGTGTCTCTGTCGTTCGTATTGCAGATTTCCCTGGTTACTGTCTCAGGCTCGCGAAGCCTTCATCCTCATCTTCATCGGCACTACCCTGCGCCCCCGAAAGGCCACCTGCTGCTGGCCAGCCGAACGCTCACCAAGCACAAACCCCGTTTCCACAGCCACGCGATCTCCTTTAAACAAATCGCACCCGAAGTTTCCCACTTCCACGCATGCACCGACCACAGCTTTGGCTTCCCACCACGTACGGCTTCTGTTCCTCAGACCTGGAATCCATCCATCAGCACCAGCTTTACCGTCACGGAAGAGACGCTGCTAACGAGCAATTCTGTGCCACGTGGGCAACCCTCCAGAAGCGCTGCCCAGCGTGTTGGACACCGCGGTGTCCCGTTTCTGCAGCAGACGGTGTTTGGGTAGCGTCGGGCCACCGACAAAGCGCGTGATGGAGGCTATGAGCACTCGTCCCTGCTATCAGGGTAAACCTACTTTGCTTCTGAACAGCAATATTTAAACTTGAAGGAGCCCAAATAAAGCGTCTGAGAGGAATGATAAATGTGTTTAAGGGAACGCAGACAATATTTGCTCTGATTTGGGGTTATTTGATTATTCTGAATAGCCAGAGCGTCGGTGCGTGTGAATATTTGGTGTGAAAGGCAGTTATTTTCAGATTGCTCTCTCTGTTCTGCCCACCACTGCAGTAAGAGAAACAGGAAGCAATCTGTACATTTTACGCCTTCTTTCGGAAGCGCCTTAACGCGTTTTAATACACAAGGCCAAAATACTGATTCTGAACATACGAAGTACATATATGTATATGCTCGCTGAGTTTGGGGAAGAAAATGTAAAGAATGACTAATATTATTGCTTTCTTAAATTAGAAAATGAGCAAACGATAAATTTCATAAAGGTTTTAAAGGTCAAAGATGCCATCAGCATTCTGCATCAGTTTTGATGTTAGTCAGTTCACTCATGTATTTAACAGAACAGCCCTCAAGACAACATTTCAAGGTAGTGCCTGCTCTTCGCCTGCACAATGAGTCATTTTCTGAATGCTCAGCTCTTCTTTTAAGTTCGGTTGAGTATTTGCTTGAAACACTTTCTGTTCTAGTTCTTATTTGTGGAAATAAAAGGCTCGGCTCAGCCTTGCTCTGCAAGGTGGCTGCAGCTCTGCTCCTTTCAGCACCATTGCCTGGGTTTTGGCGTCAGTGGAGAAACAGCAACTCAAGGTGGCTGTTAGCAATACAACAAACCTACGAAGCAGCGGGAGGAGAGGAAAAATGTTCTAATATTTTGGGAGGTGGAGCTGCGTCCTCCAGAGGTTTAGACCTTGACATGTGACATAAATTACAAAGTGTGCTCAACCATTTGCACGTTCGGTTGAAATTTAGCAAAAAATTCCCTTAGAAAGAGGGGAAGGAACATTTGGTAACACTGAACCGTTTAAATTCATCTCTCTTTTTTTTTTTAGACTTTCTTGGAAGTAATGCAAAAGAAGAAAAGAAGAAATCATCCAGTCCATTCTCTTACTCCGAGTCAAGATCAATTATAGCTAAATCATTCCTGACAATAGCTGCCAAACTTATTCTTAAAGACTTCCCATGATGGAGTTTCCTTAAGGTCTCCTGGCAACCTGTAGCGGTGCCTCACTATTTTAATCATTAGCTAGGTTTTCCTGATGTCTAGCCCAAATCGCCCTCACTTAAACGGGATGTTTCATCAGATCTGCTTTCTCGAACAGAGAGCCTGATTATATTAAAAGGGATCTGCACACACAAATTAAATGTTTCATGTGTAAGAAACCGTCCCATTAGGAAAAAAGTTTGCAGATGCTCCATGCAAAAACCCGAGGAACTGCACGGCTGCTGCCAGTGCTCCGCTGAGAAATGAGAGTCCTGTGAGTCAAACTGCTGCTTTGCTTACAATTAGCACAGGAAAGAAAGAAATGTCACATTCTGGAATATCCTGCGACTTATTAGGTTACTGTTTGGACAGACAAGCATATAACCTGGCCTCCAAAAAAAGAACAGGAGAGCGAAATAGGAGGGATAGGAGAGCAAAATAACTTGAAATCAGCTCTCCAAACCGAGGGAGCGCGACTTAAGCAGGGTCCGACCTTTATCTGGGAGAAATACCTGACAGCTGGGCTTTCCCTGCCTGCTCCAGAAGAACTATTTAGGGCTAAGAACAAGGAGGAAACCTCTGCTCCTTCCTGGCCTAGCGACGGGCACTTTCCTGGAGGAGCCATGCCCAAAGCCCCGGTGCAGCATCCCTGCCCGCCTGGGAGTTCCCCTTCACCCGGCTGCCACGGACGCTCGCCCTTGCCACGCCGCGCGAGGGATGCAGCGGGAAGGGGACAGCGCGTCTTTGGCCGGGCTGCACCAGAGCCTGTTCACTGTGTCACAAGAGCAGCTGGATATTTCCTGCAAGAGGTCATAACACTTTTATAATAAACTGAAGTCACAGGCTGGAGGTCTTTGCATCGTCCTGTGCAGAGACTGGCCCGGTGCGTGGGGTCACAGCCCAGATCACCCCAGAGCTCCGCCGAACGCAGCAGCGCTCCGTGGGTATGGCTTTGCTGCTATCATTTCGGTCCGATCTACCCATCTCCACCCTAAAATGAGCCTACGTTGGCATGGCAGGGTGCAAGCCAGCGCACACAGATGGCGCAGGGCGCAGTAAGCTGCGCAAAGCGCCGTAGCACTGAGATCAGCCCCCTCACAGCCGGAGGAACTGGGCCAGCCTATAACCAACGCAAACGAGATCAGAACCGGGACCACGTTATTACTTACCAACTACAGCAATTAGGCAGTGCAGAGATAGTTGAAGGTTGGGTTTGGTTTTTTTTTGAATACAGCAATTCAGTCCAATTCTTCAAACAGTTGAAGAAAACCAGATAAATACTATTTTGATCAAGGATTTGAATAAACGATAAATTTAAGGATTCAAATACCATTTAGTGATTCTCAGCCTGCCCCCTTCTTCTTTAGTGCCTTGCAAGAGGCAATTACTCTCAGATTCCTTGAAATGAATAGAAGCTGCTTCTGTACTTTAAAACTAGTCTAAGGAGGAGAAAATTGCAAGAACATTTTCAGGTTAATGAGCATGAATTACAAAATTCAAGATGAACATGACACTAATAGCTAAATCAACACAACTCCGAGCACAGGCTCACCCTGCAAGTCTCGTCCTCTAGTTATTGTGACGGAGCGCAAGATCACCAACAAAAGAAATATTTGTCAAATAAATTGCATTTTAAGAAAAGAACACGGATTTCATCAAGTCATGCAACAACTATGATGTTACGAGTCCCAATGACAAACATTTGGGGCGAATTATGAGCTGGAGATAGCTTGGGAAGTATCTCGCCTTGTTTCCCGTGCGTGCTGCCCGTGTCTCTGTGCCGGTGTTTACGGCAGGTCGCTGGCTGTGGAGGCGGCGCAGAAGGAATCGTGCAGAAACTGCCCTAAGGGATAAGGCGCATCGAAAGCAGCGGGTGACACGCTAGATAGGGCGAGAAGGCTTTCTTCGCCTTGGGCGCGCCAACATAACCTCCGTGCCAACGGTGAGCTGTGGGAGAGAGGCCCCCAAGGAGCTGACGAAGGCCTGTCGTAGGGACGGGCGAGTGAGCCCTGCAGGGCCGCGGGGGACGCGCTCGCCACCTGGGAGGGCTCGAAGGGCTATGCCCGTGTTGGGGTTTACAGGGATGCCAAGCACAGATGCAGTAGCATTTGCCCAGATCCGCCTTCAAAGTTGCCCTTCGATCACCACAAAGCCCTTGATAAATAAATGGCATACATTTTTTTCCCATTGCTGGAAAAGCCACTTCAGCCTCACCGCCTGCGGGTGCTCTGGGTGGAGGAGGGCGCAGGCACCAGCGTCTCGGCGCGGTGGCTGGACCACCGAGCACCACCGCACATCACCTCCCGCTTCGAAACAGCCCAGGGCCCCTCAGACCCCACATCTCCGCAGGGAACGTGCCTTTGGGCACGGTGGGGTGGACGCAGAGCACAGCTTGTATCCCTCCAGAGCCCCTCAGCAGCAAGCACAGAGCTGCGGGAGAAAAACACCTTTCCCTGCAGAGCCCCAGGTCCTCCAAACCCCAGGTTGTAGGCTGTGTATTCTTGAGTGCCATCTACTGGCACCGTCACCGGTACCGGTTTATATTTATACACACACAGCCTCACCTTCCCCATCTGCAGCACGACGAGAAGAGACGGCATCACAGCAACGCGGCTTTCAGAAAAGGTTTAAGCGCAGGAAAGAGCAAGCGGCCAAAAGCCCCCGACTGCGACGCTGCCCCAGCGCCCCGTCCCCACGCATCCCCTCTCCCCCGCCGCGGGACGGGACAGGACGGGGAGCACTGGCCTGAGGTGTTGGTCTGGGATGGGCCGTTCCTCAGGCACTGCCTTCCTCCCCATGGACCAGACTAGGAGGAAATGGGAGAAGGGAAAAGCTTCTCCTTAGGCGGCTTAAAAAGGCAGCACTGCAATCTCTAGCTCTCTAGCCCGTATTTTTACCGACGCGTTAATAGCAGCAGTATATCTAAGGGTATTTGACACGCGAAAGCCATCATCACCACTCGTATTACCATTTTTTTGAGGAAAACAAGTAGCAACGCTGGGCTCTGAGCAGCCAGTTGCAGTTGCCTACCAACTCACATCTCGGAGTGCCGGGGATCCTCCTGCCCCTTGCTCGAAAAAACTACGCATCGCCATTCAACGCCAGGAGCTGACATTTGGTGAATTCAACAGGAAGGCAGAGCAAGTGCGCAGTCCAGTTAAAAATCTTAAATCTGCCCAGGAAAAGGCAGATTAAGGCATTAAGTACTAATTCTCTTTGGGACTCAATGAGCTCTACCCGGCCATCTTCCAGCTGCATGGGTTTCACCGCGCAATGCCCACGTGGCAATTCTCCCTCCTCTAACAGCCCCCAAACCCTGCCAAGGATTGCTTACTTTTTGCCTCTTGCCAGGTGGGATGGGGAACCAGGAGGAGCCCTGCCCTCGCCGATGGCCGGCTCTTCCCGGGGAGGAGAAGGCAGAGCGGCTCCGTGCTCCGAGACATTCAGCGGGACTCTCGGTGCACCACAGAAATGCCTTTGTCTGCCCCAACTCACTCACAATTTCAACACCGGAAACGCTCCTAGAGAGGGGATGGCACGATTTCGTGGTAGAGCCCCCGGGAGCTCTTGCCAGGAGGCACCACCTCCTCCTCGGCCCCCTTCACGACGCCTCAGCGCCGCAGCGCTGTCCCTGAAGGGACGTTTCTCTGCGCACCGGCGCGCGCCTGCTGCAGCGTTTAGCCAGGCAGAAAGCTTCCCCCAAAGTAAGGGGGGCCAATTTTAAATACAAAGTGAAGCACACTTTCTTCTCGGGGGAAAAACTGAATGCAAAAATGAGTCCCGTGTCACCCTTCAAAGAGGGTCAGAGTTTGTAGGTCCCGAAAGAGGAATGACAATCTTTCTACTGAAGGCCACCTTCTGCCATGTTCAAACCCAAGACAGTCAGCAAAAGGATCACAGCTCGTTGCCCCTTTGTAGAGGTCAGGCACGAAAAGCCAAACCCAACCAGCCTAGAGTGGCCCAGCGTCCCCAAAGCCGTTACGGATTTAGGTTATTGCTTCTTAAAAGCTGAGCACGGCAGCTAAAGGCAAATAGGAAATAGTTCTGGGGGACAGGACCCTAACATAACTTCTTCTAGCTGCTAAGCGGGCAGCTGAATTTTCCAAGTACTCTGTATTTTGAAAATACCATTGAATAAGTGGTATTTTCCATGAGTATTTGTTGCATCCTCTCCTCTACCTAGCAAATGTTTTTCTCAGGCACTTTTACTACTAGAGAAGTGTCTAGTATCGGAGAAAACTCAGTTTTGTACTTTCAAATGCAAATATTAACACGAGCAGCCTGGCTTACATTTCTTCTCTTGGCAACACAACATGAGTTTTTTCACCTACAAGCATAGCTGTTACAGTCTGAACAGCAAATATTAAATAACCGTGGAAAAATACTCAGAATGAATTCGGTGAAACAAAAATAGGGAAAAATTATTATCCCGGTATTACAGGAGGAGGAAAATAGAGTAAATTGGTAATACTAGAACAACAGAGCTCAAGTTTCATAGGTTAGAGGCTAGAAGATGCTTTCCAAAATTCCTGTGGGTCGGGTACTGTAGGTTGGAGGAGTTGATTTCTGTCTCCCATTGAGAACATTCCGGTCTTGTTCCACACAAGGTGAACATTTTTTAATCTTTTTGGTCCCTTTTAATCTCATTATAATACGTTTTTGAAGCCAAGCATGTCAACTTACCTACAAAAAGCCTTTTGATATTATTTTCAGTTTCTAATGACACACAAACAGTAGGGAAGAAAAATCTTCTAAAGATGGGCGGAAAGATTATGTTCTGTTGGAGGTGCACTCTGATTGTCTTCTTTTCTCAGAAACCAATCCATTTCCAGGTGGAACACCGGGAAGCCCGGTCCCTTAACCGGTAAGATACTCTGTTAAAGAAGAGCTCATCGCGGTGCCGGGTGCTCCTCTTCCGACCTCTGGCGTCACAAGACGCCAGCGAACGGNCCATTTCCAGGTGGAACACCAGGAAGCCCGGTCCCTTAACCGGTAAGATACTCTGTTAAAGAAGAGCTCATCGCGGTGCCGGGTGCTCCTCTTCCGACCTCTGGCGTCACAAGACGCCAGCGAACGGTCGCGCACGGGCAGCCGCAAGACGCACTGTGCATCAGCCTACGGTGAGAGCAACGGCCTTGCGCGCAGAGGGTTTGCCCGAGAACCAGCATTATATACACGATTCCCTTTATCGCTAACCGCATAGGGGTAAGGTCCCGTGCGGCCCAGTGCCGAGCGGAGACACCTCGCATGCTCGGCACAGCCCGTCTGGCTCTTGGCTAGAAAGGAAGGTTGATTCTTTTCTGAGAAAGGGAATTGGTCCAACGGCACGTTGCAAGTTTCGTAAAGGAACGATTAAAACTCCGTTCTACCTCATTCGCTTTCACCAGCTTCAACTTCCAGCTATCGGTGGGTCTTGTGCTTTTATTCCTGAAGAGTCTCCTCAAGAAGGTGCCAGGCTGCGTTGTTTTTCTTACTCATTCCTGACATTGCTTCCAGGTTTTTAAACACCACTTTAAACTTGAGGACACCAGAAGCCAGAGAGGCACCGGTGCAACACCAAAGCCCTCCCCAGGGGACGAGCGCAGGGCAGCAGGGCTGGCTGAGTCCCCAGCCCCAGTCCCCAGGGCCCTCCCCAGCCGACGACCGCGGTCCCAAGCAGGGAATGACAATATTTATCACCCACGCACACTCAGGGGGTGCCCAGGGGACGGGCAGGAGGTGCCTGCGAGGAGCTGTGCGGGCAGGAGCACGCGTCAGCGCCAGGAGCCTCAGCAGCTCGTCGTCCCCGGGGCCGAACCTGGAACCTCTTCTGAGCATGTGTCTTAACACCTGGAAGCCAGGCAAGCACTGGGCTGCTGCTTCGTCCTTTCGGTAAACAAAGAACTTAAACTTTGGTTGCATCTGAGGCCAGCGGGGCTTCTCGTGCCGGAGCTGCTGCCCCGCAGAGCAGACACAGCCTGCTCGTGCTGCCTGATGCCCATCGAGCCTCTTCCCACGCCTGCGGCTGCAGCGGCTTAATGGTTTCGACCAGGGTACAGTAATGCTGTTTGTATGGTAAATATACACTGTCTAGCTAGCAGGAAACATCTATGATTTATTTTTTTGTGACCTACTCGGATTTCACGTTGCAGTTTCTCACGGCCTCTCTGCAGAAACAGCGTCACACGTTTCCTTGCTGCGACTGCAGCTTTAAAACCATTGCACCAAAACCGCCTGCGAGCAGAGCGGAGATGCTGGGGTCGGCAGGGCGGCCGCAGCGCGCTAGCAGAGGACCCGCCGTTGCCCGTCGGCACGGGGAAGGCTGCGCGGTGCGAGATGCCTGCCCGCTGCAGGCAGATGGTGAGCACGCCTGGGTGCTTCCGAAGCTCTGGAGGGGGTGCAGACTGCTTTGATGCGAGAGGCTGCAAAGCGGTCCTGGCTCCGCAGCCCTTGCGTTGCGCTGTACTTAGACACTGCAAGCTGCCTCACCACCTCAACAGCAGCGGTCCAAGGAACATATATTTAGTAGGGCACTTGTTGATAGATGAAACTGTTTTCATCGTCTCCCTGGTCAAGCTTTCTGAGAAAAACATTAACACAAAATCCAGCAGCTGAGTGCCCGCTTGGGAGCTCTTACGAGATCGGGGAAACCACGGTCGGTTCACAAGCGTGGTGGCTGAGGAAGAAGCGACCTGTGCCAAGCAGACACCTGGCCGAGCTCTCCACGCTGGAGGAGAGGAGGCTCTGGGCACGCGGCTGAGCAGCAGCCGGACACACAGACAGGGGACAGACCGACCCCGCTTCTGCTCTGGGTAGCTTGACCCCACATTATCTCAACCTCTATAGGTACAAAGAAGCCCGAGGTACAAGCGAAGCGGAGCCACATCCCAGCTCCAGGCTCCCAGCCCGTGGCTCTGCGAACGGCCGCGCCGGGGCTGGGCTGAAGGGCCGAGAGCACCTCGGGGGCTCGTGTCCAGCTTTTGATTCAGCGCCGCCCTTCTGCTCACGCGCGTCAGTCAAAGCGCCCTCTTTGATGAAATATTATGAAGAAAAATTATTTCCAGAAGGCAGAAGAGGGTATTTTAAAACAACAACTCAAATCCTGTTCTGAAGCGGTACATTTCAACGTACGCATCACTGCAAGGCTGCGGAAAAGCTGCTGCAAGGTGAGATCCCCTATTGGTTGCTTACGAACTCCGGATTTTCATGACCACAGCTGAAGTTTCACATCCCCGGCATTCAGACTGAAACGAAGTTGTTGAGAGCAGTGTCAAGTTTTCAAAATTCTATTTTTGCCTTTTGCAGCCACGATAGCTTTCCCTGCAGGTTCACCTTCCCCGCTCTTCTCGGGACTCAGCCAGGGGAGGCCGGGACAGGAACGCCCCTCTCCCTTCCGAGCAGGAGCCGAGCCTCACAACGGCAGCGGAGCCTGGCGCGCGGTCGCAAGGCTGAGCCCTGCTGCAGGTTCACTTGGCGGTCACCTGTCCGTCAGATGCCTGTAATGAACCTTAAAAGCCTGTCCCTCGCTTGAATATTGTGCTCGGCTTTTAACGTAACTCGACTAGTTCAGAAGAGAGAGAACCTGGGAACACACACGTTCATAAAACCCGAAGCCAGCAACTGAAAATTCAGATGGTTTTTTCCCCCCGCGTATCTATTTACGATCAAATAAAGAGCCTGGAGTTTTAAGATGTAATTTGAAGAGTTGGGTTCACGGTCATATAAGAAGAAACATGCCTTTCTATTGATTTGCCACTGCTACTCATCATCTTCTTACTGTTATCAACAGGACAGGAATAGAAGGCACAGGCAGCTAAACAATAAGGAAAAGTTCTGCAGTTGCTTAAAGCCAATAAAATCACTGTATTATTGACGAGGTTATCAAAATGTCAGATGTGCCAGCTCAGCTGCCATTCTTCTCTGCCTTTTTATTAAAATCTCATTACGAAGGAGAACAGGCAAGCAGAGTTCAGCACTTGGTTCTTCTTCTGGCCCAATTGTTTAAGGTATGTTCTTAAAGGCTGGGTTTCAGTTTGCGTCTGTGCATAAATAAAATGCACACAGATTAATGGCCCCGTCGATTTGGTTTGGGGTTTTTTTTTTTTTTCGGTGTGCAAGAACCACGTCTCTGCCACAGAGGCACACACGCGCTCTGCCTCTCCCCCCACGGTCCTGAGAGGAACAGCAGGCTTGAGAAAGAGTATTTTATTTCCGGGCTAGGTTTAACATTTATATTGCTGCTCTGTGCAGACACGCTCCAGAGAAGAACACAGGCGAGACGCAAGATGGATGCACGCTCTGCTCCTGTCCACTCCAGAGGTTCCCGGCGTAGGCGCGAAGCACGGCGTCGCCATGCACCCCTGGCACGCTTGGGTAGCGACGTTCCGTGTTGCAACACGAGAGGCCGGTTCTTCCGATGGCTGCTTTCACGTCTCGGCCAAAAAGATCAGGAAAGCCAAATTCTCGAGGTTTACCTACAGAAAGCCGACTTTGACGCTTCTACCCCTGGTCGCTCACCTTGTCTGCGCAAGCGAGGGAAAAACCCAACCTCGCAGCAATCGACCCTACAATAAAGCGGAGTTTAAAATGAAGACGCCAAAGACAACAAAAACACATTACACCTCTGCTGCCTGGCGTGAGAGCCCTAAAATTTGCGGTTCCCATCTCGGGTCTGTCTGCTGCGATCTGCGGCAATAAATGTGGCATTGCCTTGGCAACATTTTTTATACTTTGATTAAGGAGCAATTGATGCAATATTTCAGGAGATGGGCAAAAAAAGGTTTGATACTGAGAAAAACATTCTGGCTGTTCTGTATTGTCCTTGAGGACTTTACTGTGTGCCGTCACTAACTGCTTAGCAACAGATTGATAGTGGCTTGCAAATCAATCTTTTCAGAGCAGAAAGCACAGTATACAATGCTGCATGTTCCAATTCAAGAGATGCTATTGGGAAGCTATATAAGCACCAATTATGTTTTTTCAGATGTAGTTAAATATAGCAGGGAGAATTCTGATCACAAATCAGCTTTCCTTACTCCTCCTCCTGGCTTTTAAAAATCACAAGAGAATTACTATAGATTAGCAAATTAGAAATTGCAAAAATGCAATTATCCAAAATTAAGATGAGTTGGCAAGCACTGCTTCTGGATGGATTTGTGCCAGAACAGCAAAGGAAAATAAAACTGGCACCCTTTAAAAAGTTTTAAATTTAATTGTAATTATTTTCCTGTTTAGTTTTTGATTTTTTTTTTTTAATATAAAGTACTGTTTTTTAAACAGGGGTCTACTCCCAAACATGTACACAGACATCAAAGTAGGAAAAAGTGGACAATTCAAGTAGCGTGGAATGGAGAGAAATCAAGGACAACAGAACCATCAAAGTAACACCTGCTCGCGAGGAATCGGACAGGAAGGGGCCGCGCAGGCACCGCAACCTTTGGTTTACAAAGGGGTGAGGGCTCGAAGGAGACACCAGCTCCGTCCGAGGAGGGTCACGTGCGCCCACCTAATTGGGCTCCCTCAGGGATGGCAGCGACCATGCAGCCGGTCCCACGCCGCTGCGAACGCCACGGGGCCGAGAGCGGACGAGGCTGCAACCCCCTGTGCCGTGCTCGGCGCAGCCAGCGTCCTCCTCCGGCCCCCCACGCCTCGCCGGCGCTGCAGCGGTAACAGCACTGGTGTAACCTCGGCAAGGGTCTCCTTCCCAAAGCTCTCGGCAACCTCCACCACCGGGGATCCAGCAGCCCCGGCCGGCCCTAGGGCCAGCTGGACGCCGAGAGCCCTGGATGGCAAATCCCTCGGATCCCTCCCAGGGCACCCTCCCCGGCAGTGCCGGGCACCACGAGGATTCTTCCCCCGATGGGGCAAAACGCAGGCTCCACAGCTCACGGCTGAATTTGACCCAGCCAAAAGGGAAGCGGGGGGCGCGGGTGAAGCCTTCGCCGCACTCGTGTGCCCTGCTCCCCCCGTCCGGCTGCTGGCCAGACCCTGCTCGCCGCGTCTGCTTGCTGGTGCCTTGGCTCGCACGCGTAATGCCGTGGGAATATTGCCATGAACCCAGCAAACACCTTCCAGCCCCTGCCTGCTGCTGGCGCTGAGCTGGTCGCTGCGATCAAGACGGACGCCGGACCGCGGAGAGGAGGAAAGCGGCTCGCTCATTTAGGCACAGCAGCTTCTGAGCAGCTCCTTGATCTGTATCAACACCTGTCTTAAAACGCAAATATTCAAATTCATGCGAGAGTAGCACAGAAGTGAAGCGGGAACGGGTATGGAGGAACGCCCGACGAGCTCCTTCGTCCCGTCGGCAGGCGGCTGTTTTGGGCGCTTCCCAGCGGCTCGTTCAATGAAACACCTGCTCTCCAGCCGATGAACTGCGACAGGAGGAAGGCTCGTTCTTCCTTCCTCAGGGAAACCGCGGTATTACAAAACCAAAACCAGCGGCTCAGAGACGTGCTTCTGCCTTTGGACGCGCGCTTCCGCCTGTAGCATGCAAGTATGATTAAAACGTTAAAAAAAGAGCGGGTGAGGAGGAAAGGCAGGAGAGAGCTGGGACGCAGGCACGCTGCCTCCCGCGGTCCCGGCACAGACTGCTTCGCCGCGGTGGTCACTGCTGCCCGACAGCGTCCGCAGCTCTACGTACAGCTACACCAGAGAGGAACTCAATGCACTGAGCACATTTCCAGAGCTCTCTAAATAATGAGGATTTACCTCCTGTAGAACGGGAGAGCGGCGATACCTAGCTGAAAGGCTGCCATTTCAAAAAGCGCCCGATCCCCGCGGAGAGCACAGCCCCTAAAGCTTTTAAGAGCCTTGGAAAATCCTACCTAAGCGCCAGGCACGAGGTGCGCAAAGTCCCTCCGAGGCGCTGGTGCGCAGGCGCGGTGCAGGTCTGCGCACGGCTTCCGGAGCGAGATTTTGCTACAAGTGCACCCTGCCGCACGGGCTTACCTGTTTGCTTTCAAGGAAAGCTTTACACCTTGGACACACGCTCTCCCTGTACGCGATGCATCTATCATTTAGCACGTAACGTACGTCCGCCCGTACTGCTTCAGTGGCTTTGTGAGAAGCCTGGCACACCNACAAGTGCACCCTGCCGCATGGGCTTACCTGTTTGCTTTCAAGGAAAGCTTTACACCTTGGACACACGCTCTCCCTGTACGCGATGCATCTATCATTTAGCACGTAACGTACGTCCGCCCGTACTGCTTCAGTGGCTTTGTGAGAAGCCTGGCACACTGTTCACAGCCCGTACGAGGACCGGTTCGTCTGCCCTCCTACCCAGGAGGACAGCTTTTCCTTCTGGGTGAATTTTATTTCTTTTCAAATAAAGAAATCTTAAAATATAACTTTAATGGTAGCTTGAGTATCTAAACGCTGTTATCATTGCTGCAAACGCAGGGCAGACATGGTAGGAGTCAGAGAGCTTCACAGTGGGGCTGCTCGACCTTCTCCGCAGGCGAGAGCAGCCTGAGCCAGAGCTCGCTCTGCAAATCTACACCCCACCTCCGCAAACCCACTGGCCGTTTCAAATAAAAAATGGCTGTGCTTGTGCGCGGGAAGAGGAATACGGTGGGTCTCCTAACTCTCTTCTGGGTGCTCCCCTAGGTATCATGCCGTTGCAGAAGTATCCTGGAAATCAGGCCAGAGAAACGGGGTTTCTCGTCTGTGCTGTCTGTCGGTGAAAGTGGTGGAAGGGGCATTTTGACACTTTGAAGTCTTGGCCAGTGCCTAAAGAATTCAACAGCGTGTGAACTTACAAATACACCCCCAAGACGTTTTAATTCCTCGAGGTTTTGTTGGTCGGTTCGAGTTCTGGCTGATTAACTGTTTGTCTGTTATAACACAATAATCAGAGATTACAGTGCAGTAACTTCAAGGAACCTCACTCGTGCCTGTGTATTCAAAGGGAATTTAATTTCTCTTTTCAGAGTTTCTCCTGGTTTAAAACCTTGAAATAGAGATGAAAAGCTTCCCTTTCCCGACCGCATCTTGTCAAACACGATTCCCTGTCTCTGTAGCTTTCTAGAACCCTCAGCTCCATCCCTTTAAATTCTGTGCTAATTGAATTTAAAATTAGTCCCCAGTGGGGACTAAGTAGAAGCCAAGCAATTTAATGGTCAGACAATTAACAGCTCTGCATTAACTAGAGCTTCTGAACAACAAATGTTTTCAGTGAAGCAGGCAGACCGTCATACTGGGCATGCTTTGCCTTTCCTTAACACAAGTGAGAACCACAGTTCAGTGCTATTAGTGAAGAACGCCCGTTTCGCTGCCATGGAATGATTAAATGTTGATTTATTTCCCCCCCAGACAGAAGCAGCTTCGTGGGTTCCCTCTGTTGGATTTTCTGTTAGTAACTTCTCGCTCAATTTTCACGTCGGCTAACCACATCTGACCATTTTGGAGTATTTTCATTGCAGACTGGGTAAAACATTATGCCTTCTGCAGCAGGCAAATGCTTGGCCGTATCACAGTATTAAATCAAACCAGCTCTTGAAACGGGGTTTCCATCTACGCTGAACATTTTGGAGCCATGGAAATGTCAGCATTTTTAAAAACAGAAGTCATCCCACATGGATGCAAATATAACAGCATAGCTGCACCTCATGTGGGTATGCGAAACCACAAGAACATATAATAAACTCTCCTGGAGAGCCTATTGCTAATAGCTGCTTCTCCAACAGAGGCTGACTTGCACCTCTCAGGCTCCATGACTTCTTATACGCTTCATTAATTTAGCTACACTCGTGGCAATCCAGTACGGGCTTCAACTCCAGAGAAGACCTCCGCAGAGGACAGAGCAATGTGTTTAACCTTTTCACTAAACATTTCCCCGTTTTAGGCATGAATTCGCCACACCGTTGTCTTTTAAGGAAGAAAACCAACCCTCTTCTACTTGTATTTAGACACATTACAACAAAATGTTGTTCCCTGGGATAAGTTGTAACTCTTCACTTCCCGTGCATGGGACTTGCGTACTGCGACTCAGGGTCTGGTGCCCCAGAATACTCCGGGCGGGACCAGCCTGGCCACGAAATAACCCAACCCCGCAGTGCCCTGCGCGCCGCCGCCGATCGCACCCGGTCAGACCAGCTGCAAGCCTTCACCCTTCCAACGCTCACAAGCGGGTTTTTTTGATCTTTCTTTCCTTACTAGTTTCATTTATTTGGAAGTAATGCAGTTACGACATGCGCTCAAGAGCCCGTAGGCCTTACAGCTTAAAGAGAGCGATGCGAAGCGAGTCACACAGCCTTCTCCCCACCCGCTCCACAGGAACACCAAATTCCCTTCCTCTCCTCCCGAAGTACCAAAAACGCCTTCAGAAGTTCGTTTCCAAAGCAAAGACCCAGCAATGAGGTGGGCAAACCTGTCCTACAGTCGTCTCTGATAGAACAGACCGCACCACCGTTACAACTCTCCCCTTGTGAAACACACAGGCAGCAAAACCAGGGAACACCGAGAGCCCTCTCGTGAAACACGTTGTTTTTTCTTTGAAGTCTTGTTCGCTGCATTACGGCTTAAGCAGGAGCGAAGGTGCATGTAGTATATTGGGTCTGTTTTCCCACCGCTGATGCCCCTGTTTCTACTCGTCCTTGACCCTTTGGTCCTTTTGATGGGCGCTCAGCACAGCGTTTTCCCCTGCTTGGGAGGGAAGGCAGAGTGACGGCGGAGCCTGGCCTGCTGGGAAGCTCTCTGAGTTTGGAAGGATCGTACAAACAGAGGTGGTGGACAGCTAATGACGCTACCAAAGAGAGCAGCTGAAAACACACCCCTCTTCTGGAAGTTGTTAGGACAAGGTCTAAACCTAGTATCACAACAAGAACGGGGCTTGAAGTATTTTACTCATATAAAACAATACTCTGTTATCTTCCTAAGATTTGTTATGCCTTGGGAATGATTACATAATTAATAGCATAATTACAGACAGCAAAATTATAATTAATGAGGGAGGGGGGACCAAACCAAAACAGAACGACCGCCTGTTATTTTACCCCCAGAGTCCACGCGTCTCTCTGCAGCGACCAGGAGCAGGATCACCGTCGGTACAGCCGCTCTTCGCTTAAGGAGGAGCGTTTTTGGGTGACTGTGGCATTGGAGGTGTTTAACACAAACCACAGGCGGTGGAAGAATTGCCCGTCGGTGAAGGCCCGGTGACACCACAGACAGCAGGGGTAATTTTTGTGGAGGCTTATTGCAATCTAAAATATCAAATCAGGCAAACCTTTTCTTGCCCACGATGCTCGCCAGGCTGGAGCGGTGACTCTCCTCCTCTTGGGTCTCCGCTGCCCGGTGCGGGCGGACGGTGTGCCTGCTGAGGGAGAGCGAAATAACCACAGTGCCCTGCACAGCCTTCAGCCACGATGTTCACATCCATGTCCTACCCCCCTACAGAAGGAACGGGATACATTTCAAGCGCTAAGGCAGATCTGGCGTTGAACTGCAATCATTCTTTAATGAGCGCAATGCCTTCCGTTCATAATTAAGCAGTGTGTTAGGGAATGAACTGTAAGCTCCTAATTGTGTGTGTTGACGTGAGGGGAAATCATTGAAGCACAACTCAAACAAGCTTTCCCTTAAAAAAAAAAACAAAACCCAAACCCCACAACTATTTTTCGATAACATGAAGCTCTATCAGAACCAGGACACGTCTTTTCCATACGCGTTTCTTTTCTAAAACACCTTCAGTGCCAGCCGTGAAGATTTCTTATTTGACCACTCACAAAGAGCCATTCTTTCATCCCAGGGAAGGCAATTCTCATTTCTCTAAATGTAACAAGGACATCACTTAAATACCACCAGAGAGCAAATTACTTCCCCGTCAGCCACCCCTCGCAGGCACCGCGCAGCGACAGGCTTGGGCAGCACCCACCGCCGTACACAGGTCTCAGCACGCGGCGGTGCCGGTCTTCATGAAAGGGGACCAAACCTTTCGCCTGAGCTACATCACCCAGAAACAACTGCCCCCCCGCCCAGACCCTTCCGCTTAAACCCTCCCCGAGGAGCTGCCCCCTTTCTGCCCCCCGGCCCCTGCCTCCCAGCTACACCCCACGATTGCCTGGGGCCGGCTCCCTCCGCCAAACACAAACCTAGTTCTACTCAAATGGTTTCCTGTGTTGCGATTTGGTTAAGAACGGGTCACCCTCCCAGATTCTTGGAGACTCGGCTTGTTTCCCCCCCACCCCAAGACAATCCTGCTCCTGTGCAGCGTTGCGGTGCTTCTGACACGAGCGCCTTCTTGATCCTGACCCAAAAGCATCTTCGCGCTGCTCCAGTCAGCACTTTCAAAACCAAACACCCAGCACGGTTTCTGTATTTATCCTCTTCTCTTTCTCAGATTTACAACCCACCACATGCAATACACTTAAAATCAAGGACTTTGGCCAAATATTCTACACAAAGCACAGAAGCATTTCTTAGCCACCTTGGCGGTCTGCTGCTAATCGAAGGTGGCGGTGCTATCAGAAATCTCCTTAGTGTCTTGCCTACGAATAAACACCAGCAAACACAAGCTCAGAATACTATTTCTCTATGGAATGTATATAAAGAATGAGGACCTTAAGTTCGGTCAGGGGAGCCTGTACACAAGAGCAGTGCAATTACCAGGATGTGTTGGCCACGATCCAGCGATAGCTTTGGCCAGCTTCGAGCAAGGCTGCACCGGCCGACCTCCCCCAGCCCCTTCCAACCCGTATTTCCACGCTCCAGTGACCGTAGCTCCGGCGGCTTTGCCAGCGGCCGACCCTGAGCGCCAGGCGCAGGTCCAGCGCGGCGGCACCGCGCAGCCACCCTCCGCGGAGAGCAGCTCTGCAGCCGGGCTAGCCGGGGAGCTGGGACCTGCATCAAGGCGGGGGGACGGGCGTTTGCCCTAAGTGAAACCGGCAGGATTTTAGAAGATGGTAAGAAATGGCTTATTATTCTATAAACGCTTCATAGGTCAGCTTTCGTTTTATGATAGAGCCATCGCTATTCTCGCCGTCCCACTGACTCCCTTCTTCTGGCTCCCGATGGTAGGAGCTTTGTTTCTCATGATTTTTATTCTACTGGCAGCAAGTGCCATTTATAACTCAGACAGACTGTTTCCATTTTTACTTGGACCGAACTCCATTGGTTTCTGCAGAGAACTCCCTGAACTACTTAGGCAAGAGGAAAACTGAGCATCTCCAACCTGATATAAGTCAGCTTACATAAGCTGAGGATTTGACCCTCGTTTTCCTTCCCCCTCTTTCATCCCCTGGGTTCAAGGACGTGAATTAAACCCCTGGGTTTTACTGAGATGGTATTTATTCGTTTTTTCCAGCGTGCCATCTTTTTTGACGGTGTGAAATGCACATCTGAAGAATGAGAAAAGGCAAATGGAATGAGCTTAGTGTGAATGTAGGAGGTGATAAATGGGCATATAATCAATCTTGCAGAAGGAAGAAAACTGATCTAATGTAGCGCTGCGCGCAGAACCATGTAACGCGGCTTCCTCGTTTAATCCACGCAAATACCACTCTCTCCATCACTCTGCCTAATGTGCCCCTCACACCGGTATCTCGGTGCGCAGAGGACAACCCACGGCCGGTGGAAGCAAAAGCGATCTTTGGGTCGAGAGCAGTGCGTGGGGGACATTTGGGCCCGGCCTAAATCTGTAACTTCCTCCAGCTCCCCCGCTGCAGATTGCCAAAGTCGCGGAGCAGCAGCAGCAGCGTGGTTAACACGAGTTACATCTGCATTTCATTCTCACTGAATCCTGCATGGGGACAACTGACTCCTAAACTTGCCTTTGAAGCCGTAGCACCACGATTTTATAAGAGAAGCAGGCAAAAATAGTTTCACTCACCTGAAAATTAGTAAGGATTTGGCATTATGTGCTAAAGCTTGGTTTAATCGGTGTGTTCCCGGCAGCAGTTAAACAGCTCCCGATGCACGCTCTCTGAAAAAACAGGTAAATTATGGAGAAAATTATTACAGCATGCTCGTGAACATGTCCTTAAAATGTAAGAGCAAAGAAAATAGAGAGCAGTAAGTATGATCTCAATGCACTTGCACGGTTCAACGCGTAGAAAAACCTCTGTCCTGCCTCCAAAACAGCCAAAAACCAACTAGAGAAGCGGAGCTGAGGGGTGGGGTGTGGGGGCCGAGCTGCTTGCTGCGTCTGGAAAACGCCAGCACGTGTCCCCAGAGACGTGGAGATTATTCTGATTTTTTTGGGGAACGCTGCTGCCGTCCCAGCCCCTCCCTCGTGCCCCCAGGCTGTCTCCCGGGGAAGGGGGGGCATGCTCTGGGCTGGCATGGGGGGCTTGGGGATGTGCTCCACATCAATGCTTTGACCCAGGCTCTTCCCACGGCAGTGCGCTGGTGCAAGATGAGGCTGCCGGGGCGCAGGCAGCCGCGCAGAGCGGGCGCGCTTGCAAAGGCAGCGAGGGGGGGTCCTCTTACCAACAGAGGAACAAGGAATTTGGGGGAATGAACTTGAGGGCTTTCCACAGAGCTTCGTAGCTCTTTAATGACTTTAAAAAGCTGAGTGAATGACCTGGGAAATCTTACGTTTGGAGGAAATCATAGCAAGCAGAAGTCATCTACGACCCGGATTTGCTGAATGCATTTTTTTTTATTGCAGGACTTTGGATTGCCTGGTTCAAGGATCCGTGGGTGAATTGATTCTTGTAAAAATGCTGTATCTACATTTCAGCACATATGTTAAGAAATAATAGTTTTGCATCACGTCATTTGTTTGTGTGGCTGCTGGTCCAGACAAAACGGCATACAGTTGTTTGCTGCATGGAGCAAAAGAGAAGAGAAAGAGAAACAAAAGAAAGAACACAAACTTTGCAGGTCCTGTTTTTAAATCACGGTCAGCAAGAGATCGCAGCGAGGCTGCTGTGGGCGACGCCTTTGCATTTCAGCGCATAACCGAGGCAACCAGGACAGAGAGAAACAGCTACCAGGCTCGTGTGAGGTCTCAGAGAAGAAGGACCCTGCAGCACCACGTCGCCCGTGTGCGGCAAACGGCCAGCCCTGCCCCAGGCGCCTGCCCCGGCGATGCCGGCAAACTTCAGGGCGGCTGGAGGAGCTCCAGGAGCTCCAGGGCAGACAGAGCTGCTGGAGAGGCGTCCAGCCTGGCCTCACCCGAGAAGCCCGGGCCTTGCTTTGGCCTGGACGTTGCGGAGACACTGGCACAGAAGAGTCAGGATCATCGAGGATCTCCGGTTCTGGGCTTTGCACTCAAGCCTCGCCAGGCTTTGGTTTAGATCTAAGCTACCCAACTGGAAGGAAGACGTTGTGCTTGAATTCTGGCCGATTTGTTTTTTAATCAGCACGGCACCTCCTCGCCTGCTGAACGCGGAGTCAGCCCAGTGAGCTGAGAGCGCAAGAACTTTTAAACAAAACCTAGGCTTCCTCTCCGAATCCCTTGCTCTCTTGCCAAGAAGCGCAATGGAAGCGCCGTTCTCCATGGCCCTCGCAGATCCGTGGCGGCAGCTTTCATTATCAGAACGACTACATGTCTTGGATGGAAATAAGGTGGTAGTGCATGAAAAATAAGTGAAAATATTTTATTTAAGAGACATTTTCAGGTGAACTCATTTCCTTTTGCCTGGTATTAATTTCTGAATCTTTCTGCCGCTGCTCTTCCACTTCTCTTTAGAGCGCAGTTATTTAAAGCTGCAGTTGATGGTTAAAATCCCTGTGCAAAATTTTAAATAAATATTAATGCATCACTAATTATCAATTAATAAATTCTTTCCACGTGTCATTGCTGTTAACTTCCATCTGAAGTTTGCTCCTACCATATCTGCGTGTAGCAAGTTTTTGCTTCCTAGCAAGATTGATTCACACACGGAGCCGTCTGCTCCCGCTGCTCCATTTGCAGTTGGACTGAGCATAATGAATTCTATAGATTCAAAAAAATCAAGAGCCCGAGCACTGGAAGGTTCCTGGAGCCTGTACTCCCTCACTCAATATTTCAGTCCAGAATATTCCTCGAAGAAACGCCCTGTATCTGTATCCTTAGGTCAGAGCAGACAGACAAAGTTTTCCTTTAAGCCGCATCATAGCGAAACGTTCAGAAATTTCCATGCTTTGCCGAACCGTTAGCTACAGTCATAGTCGAAGTGTATGAATTTTTCCCTAACTGAAAGAGAAACTAACTTGCTATTGGCAAGCAGTGACACTTCGAGCTCACGGCAGAGATAATTTCAGCGCTCGGTGGGGCTGAGGAAAGGGCTCTGCTGACCCTGGTACCACAGGCACTCGCTCTGCGTCGATGGCCGTGCACAGATTTAACGGCACGCGCTCGCAGCCGCTGTAACAGAAAACGTCTTTGATTACTGATTAGCCACAAAAACTGTTTCAATAATTCTTTTCTTAGCAACTATGCTCCCAAGGTTTACGTTTAAGTATCTATCATCTGCTCTGTTTGCGTGCTGCCTTGCAGCTGACAATCTATCAAGGGCAACTAAGAAAATTCTGTATAAACTACAACAAGCCTTATGCCAAAAATAATTGCTATCTTTACTAACACGGGCAAAATAACATTGCCATTCATTCTGAGAAACGCATACTTTCCACTTCTCTCCGAGAGATGTGCGTTGGAGAAGTTTTTCCTACGATACTCGTTTTTTATTTGAGCTGTCAGCGCAAGAAGACACATGTGCGGTAATCACATCATCTGCACTCTACGGGTAGGACGCAGCCTCATGAAAACACCCAGAATTTTTTTTTTTCCTGATTTTGGGTTAATTTTTGGTACAAGATTAGGGAGTCTTCAGGCTGAATTCTGCATTGAAATACTATTTACATGAGCAGTCGCTTTCCATAGTGTTGACTCTGTAAAAGTTTTTGCTATTTTATTCACTTCGCTTTCCTTCTACTCCCCACATGGTGGAGAAAAGAAAGGATGTCCTTCAAGATAAATTATGGATCGTTACCTTTCCTGTTCCAAACGCATAATTAACTGCGCAGCCAGTGAGTAATGCTCTAGCTACGCTGTTGACAACTACCAGGTTGACACTACGACAGGAATTTCTTCCGGGCATACGGTAATGCCTCGCAGGGTGTGCTTCTCTCGTAACATCTAGGACCAGCAACGGTTTTCGTTTCTGATCTAATTAATTGTGTCCAGTTAAAAGGGAACTCAAACACTGTATTTGTCACTGTTCGTTGTTTGACCCTCTGGGAGTATTAAGCGTGGAGCCGGTTGTCTTTACGCCTGCTCTGGACCTCTCCTCACACTGCAGCTGGTATTTCCAAGTCTTGGATTTTACAAGAATTAACCCATGGGGAATAATTCCAGCCTGAGGATTGACAGACATTAGTTATTTTTAAATTGGATGAGACTACATCTGTATTTATTTTTTTTATTGCTCCTGGTATTCAATATTTTATACTTTTATTTTGTTAAGAAGCTGGGGTAAGCGTCCATGCACACAGCTTTTGCAAACCGTATTTCCTGAAGGGATATTTTCAGCCTTGACCAGGGAAACCCATTCCTGCAACGACCCAGAGGAAATGAAGCACGATAGGAGGACAGTGGAGCCTTGTCGAGCTTTCCCTGCCGTGTGGTTATTGAGGCCAAAGCACACTTCAGCCTGAGCAGCGGCTCAGGTAACGCTAACGTTTATTTCCAGCACATATAATTTAGCATCTGTGAACTGGAAAAACGCAGAGAAGCACGTGGTGAAGCCCCAGAGAAAACAGCGGCTTTCTCTGAATCGGAGCGGTAGAACAAGAAAGCTTCTGAAGTGTAAGAAAGAATGAAGTTGTAGGTGTTGGAAAAACGCGGCAGTACCCTGCACGTTCCACAAACGAAACAACCCAGTGCGTTTATGTGTTTGGTGGAGGGGATATTTGACAAGGCTAAGCACCTCAAGCAAACTCTCTTAACAAACACACCTGAGTCACCGCTGAGACACAGCACGGAGCGTGACAGGGTTCGCAGCTTTTATTCATACCCTGCGTTCACGCACAGCTCAGTTGTGTGTAAGAAGCACATCCTCAGGAAAGAAAGCGAGCCCGTGGTTCTGTCCTTTGGAGATGTGAAACGATGTCCTCGTCGCTCGAGAGGGCTGGAAAGGGCAACAAGCGCAATGTGGCTGGAGGGGACGGCGATGTCCCCTCTGACCAGAGAGAGGGAAGGAACCAGCCCCCAAAGAACCCGACAGGACATACAGTATGGAAAAGAAGTGCTAAAAAAGCAAAATCCAGCAGTGGTTTGTATATCTGGTGTCTCTGTTTATCTGGACTAGGAGATCATTTTCTGGTAAGGCTACTTCAGATAAAGGAATGGGACCCAGGGCAGCGTATTTTGAAAGTTTAGGATAATTGGAAATGATTTAAGGGGGTTGTAGTTGACCCTGCAGTAGTACTTAGAGTACACTTTCCACATCAAAAAGCATGCGCAAGGCACGGATTTTATAATCTGAGAAAGAAATGGACACGTTAAGGTTAAAATTGGAATGACTTCGTTTGCTTTTAAATACTTCAAAGGTAAGCTATGAAAATTGGAGCGTGCCTCATCTAACCGCGGGTCGCGGGCAGCCCGTCCAAGGGCAGAGGAGAGAGACGAGCCCCGAGAAGAGCCGCGGAGCTCTTGTCAGCTGCCCTTTAAGCACTCTAATGAGCAGTGTTTAAATATTTCACAGATGCAGTCACTTAACCATGAGGGATCAACGTTTGCAGAAAAGTCAACAGATCAGGGCAAATCCTCAAGTCTTCCTAATTGCGTTGTCGTCCGTCTCCGGGCTCGAAGAAATCCCAACCTCATCTTCACGCAAGCGCTTACGGACGAATGCCAGTGTCCCATGCTAGTAACCAACACGCTGATCTCGATTAACCCCCCGAACGCTTCACAGCCGCGTCGCACTGATCGCAGGGGTCAGGGAGCGGGAACCCAGCGCGCTGTTTGGCTGTGGCAGCCTGACACAAGGGCACCGACGCTTTGCTGTTTTGTGAATTCTCACCGCAGCTAAGTAATGGATTTTATTGTTACAAGTTACGTTCGAGTTAAATACTTCATTTGACCTCAAACTTTTGGTATTTTTTTGTTTCAGTTGCTGACCGATCTCTAAATCCGTAAAAACTCTTGAAGCAAAACATTTTTAAACATCTTTTTGCGTATTTAAATAAAAACCCCAAAGCTAAAATCCTCTCTAAACCCAATACAAGTCTCAACGGGATTTTCTGGAATTTTTATCCCTTTTTTTTAACAAAAACAGTCGCTAGCTTAAGTCCCAATTTTAGTCACTTCTGCAGAAACTTCACACCTGAACATGAACAGATACTTGCGTGTTTCCTTCATACATTATAGAATAAACCAGTGACAAAAAACGAATTCAGGAGTATCCATTTGTACTTGAGGGTGATAGGTAGAGATTGTCAGAGCAAGGGAAAATCTTTCTGTCTTCAGCTTTTTTTTTTTCTTGTAAAGAGAAAGCAGACATTTCTCAGCAGTTCAGTCAGCCCGGACGCTTCATTGAAAACAAACGAACAAACAAACAATATGAATTTTAGGATCAATTATTACTGCTCAACCTGGCACAAATTCTATACAGGCAACTGTGAATCTGTGACTAGCTTAAATAACTGGCTTAACAGCCACTTTTCGTAAGTTTGAGGCTCGCACAGCATACGTGGCGACAATGCAGGGTATAAACCAGAACATCTGGGAAACGCGGATGAACTTGCTGGTCTGCGACATATAAATAAACTTCTTTTGGTTATGAAAGCTATTCTTCCCCTGTTCCTGGAGCCTTAGCAAGCATCTGTGCAGCCCACAACGGTTTAAACTGGAAATCGATACATTTCCAGTAAGCTGAAGGTATTTTGTGCCCAGCCACGCACGAGGGAGACGTTGGCGAGCCAGTGTTTTCGAAGGACTCGGCATCCAAGCTGGTTATCACGGCATTTCTGCTGATCGGTAAACACAGCGTAGTTGGTGTCACAGAGATGATTTGCAATTAAAAACTTATTAACAAAGTGCAACGATAACAAGAGGAATAAACCGCCAAGATGTAGAATTGCTTAATTATGTGACATAGCTCTACCAAACCCAGCGCTCCACGGAACGTTTTTCCCTCTCTCTAATGAACAATCAGTTCTCGCTGAATTCTAATTAGCCTCGAGTATTAGTGGCAGAAAATGCAAGCATGATGTTTCCATTAAACGACTGCCTTCAGGTACAGCTGTGCTGTGCGAATGGCGCAGCGAGTTGCAGAACACTTGCGTCCCAGGCAGTCTTTGAAACTGCCTGAGAGCTGCCTGCCGAGGGCAGGAGGGCACCCGCGGTTCCCGAGCGATCTACTGTCACGTCTAGCGTGTTGCCCAACCTATGCCTTTCAAGCAGATTAAGTCTGTGAGCTTATCCAGACCTGTTTTAAAGCCTATTTGATCTCGAAATAGGACTGAAGAATCCGACAAGAAGAGGCTTGTAGGAGATTTTCTTGTTTAATCAACATTGGAAATGCGAGAATTGGAAACTCCAGAACAGACCCCCTTCAGCACCTGCCTTTTGCCAAGATTACAAAGCACTGAAGTATATGAAAATGAGAGGATGACAACTCTTCTCATCTGCCAAGCCTGAACTGCTCCCCGTCCCCGGTAACGAACAAGCAAACCCAAATACGACTCTCGAGAAAGTTCTGGTAATTTTCGTGCTGCAGATGCCAGATCCCTCATGCTTCTCCCCGTGTCACGTTTCTGCTTTGCTCGGCACACGAGCGCTAGCCTTATTATTCTGCTACTCCCCTTGGCTCAGCATTCGCAGTAGCTGCCTCACGCTCCATCCCCTCCTCGGCGCTGGGGACGCCCCGGTCCAGCCCCGCGGTGCTGGGGACCCACGCTCGAACTCCGCGGTCTCCCCTCGTTTCTGCGGGTTCTCACACACCAGTGACTGCAGCACGCGCAGCGCCAGCGGCTCTGGTGCGGTGACAGAGCGCGTTGCACACGCACACACGCGTGCACACCCTCACAGCTTGCACACGCACGCGTCTAGGCCAGCCTGGGCAAGATCAGCTGCTGCCAAGGAATTTCCTGAATTAGCAGAGTCCCTGAATTCTCTTCAAGCCCTTCTTAGAAAGCAAAAGCCTCTCCCCTCGCCGTTGTCCCGACGTCTTTCCCATGCCTCCCCACGAGGAAAGAAAATACAATGTTGTGTTCAATAGGAGCAGAGATGTACGATGTAGCTTGCAAGCATAAGAGAAGCAAGAAATAATTCACACGGTCCCATGGAGTTCCAGCACTGTTTCATTCCTGAGAGTAGGAGGGAACGTAATTAATATTTCAACTGACGAAGCTCAATACATCGATCTGCAAAACACGTAAGTGATTGCTTGTTAATGATGTCTGCGGTAACGAGGATGGAGATGTCAGCGATTTCCCGGTGCTGAATATCCTCGCTGTTACAGGGAAGTTTTAATTCTGCAAAACCAAATTCGTTACCGCAACCATCTGAAGCGGTGCGCAAGACAGCAGACGCAGTCCCTGCAAACGAGAATATTTGTGGAAAGGATCTTTCCCACGTTATTGCGTTGGTCGCCAGAGATACTACGTTTTCAACCGAAAGAAAATCAGATCCCATCCCTTTAACAAAATTCTTTCAGTCTCCAGTAACAGCATGAGCTGCTCCCTCAGACTTCAAGCACTCGAACTGGAACAAAGCGCTCTCTCTTGATCTGCTTTCTCCCACTCCTCCTTGCCAGCCTCTGCTTTTTTTAGGGTGCTGAGGCATTAATGCCACACAGATTTGCTGCTTTAAATGTCCCGGCAGTGAAGAGAAATGAAACACATGCTAAAAGAGGAATAAAATCTGATGTAAGAAAAAGTTTGTAAGAGGACCGGGCTTCTTTGTATTTAAAAAAAAAAAAAAAAGGAGGACCCCCCCCTCCCTATAACAACTCGCCATGGGTCAGACCACAGCAGTGGAGCGGTAAGTGCTGGGAGCCCCCACAACATGTTAAGCCTTTACACGGAGATGGAAAATAGCTGTTTGTGTTTAATGTCAAACAGCCGGCCGTGCCCGCCGCAGAATACAGCCTTTGTTCTCCCCCATGCCGAACTGGCTCGCTCCAACCCTGAAATATTTCGCCATACAATATTTTTAGTTATGTAACCGTACTAATGAGATCTAAATTAAAATAATTCTTTTCAAGGCCGCTTCTGGTGTTCAGGCAGAAGCACAAGATGAAGTCACGCCATTTCAAAGCCACGTTATGGTTGAGAACAGTTATTGGAAAAGCCCTCCCAGGGCATCGGTTCCCGTTTCTGAGGCTGCAGGAGACGCGAACCCACGCAGTGGTGCCATCAGCATCACGCCACGAGCTCTGCACAAGAGCTCTACGTATCTTGCTTCAGGTTCCTTACCCGAGCAGGACAGCAAAGCCAGAGCAGTGGCCAGATCTCCCTCGGCTCGGACGGCGGCGCTGCCCAGAGCTGGGATTTCTCACTGCAGGGACGGGCCACGATCTCAGCTTCCTTCCACGTCGAGGATGACTTGTTTAGATGGGTCAGTGCTCGTTTCTCTGCGTATCGTTCACGGAGGCTTTCAGACCTCGCACACAAACTCCTTCCTACTGCTTTGGCATTTCAATCCCATGTGCAATTTTCTTCCTTTCTGGGTTTGGTCCAAAACTCATAAATCAATGTGCATTAGCACCTAATCTGCGTGCATCTTCTACGGCCTGTTCACGCTCTTGATTACCTCACTGTATCCAACGTACAGCTCATCTCCCTTTCCAAAACGTCTTACCTTATTCACCTTCTGCGACGCAATCACTTTCTCATTTTTTCTTCTGTTTTAAGGCTCAAGGGGTCTTTGCCGTTCTCAGTTTTACTTTTGACAGTGACACATACGGGAAATAGAAGAGCTCGATATTTTTTAGGGGACATCAAATTTCTTTCACACGTGGAACCATGAAACGATATTCATTTCTGAAGTCTTTGAGTGTATACATTTGTGCGATGAAAGGCACTGACACGGCAGCGATGGATTAAATGCCTAACCCACACACGCACATGCCTTCATCGCTTCGCGGCTCCGGCCCCCAGGACGCCACAGGCGCTGGTGGCTGTTACCCAGACGCCCTGGCCTCGGCTTCAGACTTTCCCCGAGAAGTGAAGGACACCCAGGCTCTGCCCGGCAGACGAGGTTTCCGTGCCCACGTCCTTTCCCAGAGCAGCTGACGGGGCATCCTCCAGGGATCAGTTTTACTGAAGCAACTGGAAAACACATGTTGAAGTTCACAAGCCACGCAGCTAGTTCGGAGAAAACGTCAGTTTGGAAAAGGGCATGGCGTCCTTTCACATCGTATCTTAAAACACAAAGTTTATACATCCACAAACACGTATCCTTCAGCTCAATATCTGCACACGCGTGACTCCTTTTGTGGGATACTGAAGCACAAAATGGGGCAGGACGCTCAATGAAATCCAACTGAAGTGAAAAAGGACAAACGGCAAGGAGGGACACCAGCAAACCTTTTCTCCCGGCAAGCCTGTGCGCAGCTCCCGATGGATTTACAAGTCGGTTTGACTCCTGTGAGCTCACACGTCAGCGGTGAAACGGCTAGCCACGGAGCCCACTTGCCCAGCCGAGATCTGTCGAGCCAGTTATCCCAAAAAGCCAGCAGCTTTTCGCTTTTCGTGTTTGAAAAAAGAGAAAGCGTGCAAACAGCGGCTTCTGTTCAAACCAATTATTCAGGTCTATGGACTTGCAAAGTCAACGCGTACTATACAGCAGCAATTTATGACACAGAAAGCCAGGGCAATTCTCTGTTGTTGATGTTGGCTCTGGATGAAAACTACTACGTATGAACAGTCATGAACATTTGTTTGAATACTTGCTATAGAGTTTCTTCGCTGCTGTAGGTGACACCCTATCCTTGCTCTCAGTAAGTGCTTGTGGTAGCACAGTTCTGCTTGGAAAAGTACACGGAGCAGAAACTCTTGTCAGTAGCTTTATGCACACGCTGTAGCTGTCTGCCTGGGCACCCTGGGAGCCCTTCCCAGATGCCATCGCCCCGCCGCAGACGCGGTGCCTCGTGGTGGTCACCACGGCCCGGCACAGCAGCCGCAAAGCCACCACCCAGGCTGGGACCGGGACCCGGGGTTCGTACCC
The DNA here is from genome assembly GCA_013398225.1 of Steatornis caripensis. Taxonomy (NCBI): domain Eukaryota; kingdom Metazoa; phylum Chordata; class Aves; order Caprimulgiformes; family Steatornithidae; genus Steatornis; species Steatornis caripensis. Next base: position 89,292 of record VZSC01014584.1, read on the forward strand.
ACCTCTGCTGCTGGACCAGCAGCTCTCCTGAGGCATCAAGCTCTTTCAATGATCTCCGGCTTCGTTTTAGCAAAGCATAACATCGCTCAGGCTTGGCAATGCTTTTTTTTTTCTTTTTCTTTTTTTTTTCTTTGAGGTCTCCGCTCCAAAGCCTGAGCAGAGCCTGCCAGCAGAAAGCGACCGAGCAAACCCGATAGGAGAGCAGAGACACAGCAACACCATCTCTCAGAGTCACCTTTGCCTCTGCCTGATGCTGGATGACAAAGCGCAGTAACTCCCTTCGCCGCTGGTTTTCGTTCTGTG
>VZSC01014584.1:89618-106024 GCA_013398225.1 Steatornis caripensis
GGGACCGGGACCCGGGGTTCGTACCCACCTCTGCTGCTGGACCAGCAGCTCTCCTGAGGCATCAAGCTCTTTCAATGATCTCCGGCTTCGTTTTAGCAAAGCATAACATCGCTCAGGCTTGGCAATGCTTTTTCTTTTTCTTTTTTTTTTTTTTCTTTGAGGTCTCCCCTCCAAAGCCTGAGCAGAGCCTGCCAGCAGAAAGCGACCGAGCAAACCCGATAGGAGAGCAGAGACACAGCAACACCATCTCTCAGAGTCACCTTTGCCTCTGCCTGATGCTGGATGACAAAGCGCAGTAACTCCCTTCGCCGCTGGTTTTCGTTCTGTGCTACTCTTCCTTCCGCTTGTTTTTGGACCCTTCACTAACGCTAGCAAACACGGGACGGACCGATGGACGCTGTATTTTTCTCTGGGGCTGTCTGCTTTCATTGAGCACTTGTGTGGTACAAAACCAAACCAATAATGAGACTGAAAATCAATGACAGCAAAGCTATGGAAGACACAAGGTCACGAAGAGGGCAGAAGTTAAGTTCCAAAAGTACGCGGTGCTGCTGCAAGAGCACACTGGTCTCGCCGGACCACCGAGTCGCATCCTTCCAGGCTGAAGCCCTCAGAAGTTATTGACCCATCACTTGAAAAGATTTTAAGAGGCCACATTTTCAGGTGGCAGATGGAAAACAGGCGCCCAAGCTTCCCCAGGCTGGGCATGGGGACGCTCCCGCTCAGTCCCCTCTGCCCGGTGAAACCCGGTGTCCCTCCGGCCGGGCGCTGAGCAGTGGCAAGAGCTTCTCCCCAGGAAGCTTTTGTTTCTCCCCATCACCTCAAAACCGGGACGCCCGGTGCGACACGGCGGCCTCGTGCACCGCGGCTGAGGTCCCGCCCGAGCGCCGTTACCCGAGCTGAGCCGCAGGCACGCCGCGGGAGCACGAGGAGGTCTGGCAGACAGCAGCTTGGAACTGGAGCACTTATTTTAGGCCACAGGAGGATCGCTCATACTATCACAGATGTTTGCGATTTCCTAAGTTACGCTTATCCTACACCACAGACCGGCAGAGCAGGTGAAGGGAAGGAGTCTGCATCCCCACGTCAGCGCTGTCTCTTTGCTCCACGGCAGCACGCCGCGGCCGTGGTTTCCGACGAGGCGTTACTCGGTGCTGCAATGCAGTCACCCCCACGGCTCTCCTGTCCCACCGGCAGTGCCGGGCGTTTGCCTCATCCGCGCTGCCGCGGGCACCTCAGCTGGGCCCTGAGGCGCACGTTTCAAACTCGCCGAGGCACGTGGTAAAAATAAGGTGAGCACGTCCGTGTACGTATTCTTTACCCAAGGAATCGTGACATAGTTGTGTACAAGCATTTGCTTCTCCGGTGGGTGAAGTAATTAGCTACCAAACGAATCATAGTAGGCAATGCAAGGTCAATTACCCACTGGTTTAGAAGAAAAGGAGTTATGTACTGCAGTAAGCTAATTAAAATTTCTGCTATTTTTCTTCTCAGATACTTAGATCACAGTCTACCGCATAATTAGCGAATTAAAATCAGAACCAAATGAAATCGAAGCCTGAGATATCTAAAATAAATACTGCTTCTCTAGTAAAATCAGGCAAGCAATCCAACGAAATATTGCTTCGGAAATTATTTACCTTACTGCAGAATGAAAGCACAACCTACAGCGAGGGGTTTCTGGTGCGGTCACGCGGCACTGGCCAAAACTGTGAAAATTCGCAGGGAACCTGCACGCACGGGCTGGTGCAGCCCAGAGCAGCTAACGGGTCTGCCCGGTGTGCTTTGGGTTACGTATTTGACGATAAAGACGATGAAACGCAGAGCATACGAAACCCACGGCACTCGGCAATGACGTTTCATACGTTCCAGCTGTTTCTCCGCAGCCGCTTTTTAACGTCAAACTTGCCTGTGCCAACCCTCCGGAACGCGAAGAGCCGCTCCGTGTTTGCGGGGTTGGAAGCAAGAAGCAAGGAGGACTTGACAGCAGGCGGTGAATGCACGGCTTGCCAAAAGGGCACGTTCAGCGTGACACCACCAGTTTTGCAGATACTTGTCGTCTTTAGCATCGCCCACAGACAAAATCCTAAATTTAAATGCTAAGTGGTACTTACAAGGATGTTATAAATTCAGACTCCCACTCTGACACAGTTTAAGGCAGGCTAATGCTGAGTCTCCTATGGTTTCAAGCTCAAACTTTGCCTGGTTTCTCCCGCTTATATATCACTTTTCTCCTTGAGTGTCTGAGAGCAGCTCTGCCGCCCGGAACACCAGTGATTCTCTGCCACGGGTATCACGGAAAGACATTTGCAGTTTGATAGCTGTCCCTGCTTTCACGCGCACATCAGATTAGCGGAAATCGTCATGAATAAATTGATCATTAAACCAGGCTGCACGTGGGAACTGAAGAGCCTCCGATAGCTGGGTGAATACGTGGCGTCCTCTGGGGCCGCTGAGCCCGTTACCCCTCACGCTTCCCCGGGGCTTCGGGCCGAGGCTCTCAGCAAGGCCCCGAGACGTTAACCAGGGTTTCGCGTCGGGTTTTTGGCGTGTTTGCTGGGGCAGAGCCCAGCTCAGCGACTCCGGGCACTGCTGAAGTACCAGCAATAAGTCACCGTCCTCGTGACCGCGGGGCGAACTCTGCAGAGATTTAATCGGGTTCAGCTATCCGCGGCAGCCAGCCCTCTCCTGCTCCTCGAGGTTTGCTCTCATGCTTGGAGGATTGTTTCACTTGTCCGGGCAAAGCCAACCCGTTTGCAAAGTTCCCATAGGAATGCTGCGAGAGAACTGCAAAGGCGAAAACGCAACGAGCGCTCCCCGCCGGCAGACGCGCCGGTCCGGTCCTCGGCCATCCCGGTGCCCTCGGCGCGGAGGTGTCTCGCTCCTGGTGATTTCTGAGCTGGGTGCCTCTGGACTCCTTCCAGTAATGAGCTCAACTCTTCGTACTAACGACCTGCGCCTTATTAGCCAGCAGCGCCATGTTGCTGGGGGATGCAGGCTGCGTAACACAGACGATGTCACCTCTGCCTGACAAGGCAGTGCTCACGCGACATACGGTTATTCTCATTATAATTCCTAAAGCCACCTAAATGTCTTTCAAGTGTATTTTTTAATGAAAATAATAAAAAAAAACCCTTGTGCTTACAAACACTCTGTTCAGCAGGGGCACACAGAGCACAGCGCCCAGCACTGCTGCCGCCGTTCTCTCGTACAGTTATTATTTTGGATATTTCCTTTCCGACCTGCACAAACCAGCCGGTGAATGGGCAAGCGTACTAAAAGCCACAACTGACTGGGAAATTCCCAGCAAAGTGCATTCACACACTTGCCATAATCTCGCACATCCCCTTGGCAAGCAGACAGAGATTTTTCAACACGCCTTTCATGCACCTATTTACTTTAATTAATGACTACGTGTATTCCTGGCCGTATCTGAAGGTAGGAATTAAAAGGTAATCCCTAAATAAAGAGAAGTCAGTTGTTCCGAGACCTGCGGATTCTCCGTCTCTCACGCCACTCTGCACTCGGCTTTATCTGATCCGGCCTCGCACACGGAGCCTTCTGCCACGGCAAACGCGGTGCAGAGCTGAGCCCGAGCGCCGTTTGCTTCGGCCCAAGAGCTGGGCCCGGCAGCGATCCGTTTCGCTGAGCCCTTACTCTACTCGGCTGCTTTTCCCAGCGCAACGCTGCATGCGCTGCCCTCCGCTGTAATCTCCAACAAAAATTCCCAGACTTGCAACAGGTATAAAATGGCTCGCTGCCTTCCCAGCCCTGGAGAACTGCTTGCTTGGCAGGACGGAGTGAAGGCTTTAAAGCGGGTATTGCTCAACTCTACAGTCTGTGGGTCTCAACGCGGGGCTGCTGCAGAGCTACAATCACCTGCTTGTTTCATTTCAGCACCCGCTAAAGTGAAACCTAACCACTAAAACTTTGAAATGACCTTAGCCAATCTTCTAGAAATCTTATAATCCCTTAATCTGATGAAGCATTTTGACCTCTGAGCATTGGATGGATCAGCGCCTTGACTGCATTTGCAGTAATTACTCCTTAAAGCCTCACAGAAGGCAAAAAAAAAAAAATCTCAAAATGGCGAGTTTGGTCTAAACTTTTTTTTGTGTGGTAAAAGAAGGGCCTACCTTTTTTCCTGAGGTAACAATCAATTATCCCAGATTTTCTGCTCAATTTGTTTTGCATTATGCGTTACTGCCTGCTCTGCCACTTCCCGCAGAGTTTGAAATGCAAAAATAATAAGGACGTTGTTTTAAAATCTTCATTAAAAATTACTAAAAAAAATATTGCACATATTCATGACTTCTCTCTTTCCACTTACGGCAGGGAGCCAACATTTTTATTTCCCGGTAAACGTTACTGGGTATTACTAGATTTTAAATCATCCTTTGCTAATAGAAGGAGCCTGTTTTTGTCAACAGCTGGTAAGACGTCATTAGCAGGGCGTCTTTTCAAGGCTTTTGTCAATTTTTTACCAACTTTAAGCAACGAAAATACAATTCATTTGGATAGCTGTAGCACAGGAAATGCGAAGCGTTTCTAACATCCCACTAGCCAGATTGCATCAGGAGAAAAATCCAGTAACGGTATCTTCAGAAGTTTTTGGGGCAGCCTGAGAAACTAAAGCCTGCAATTCAAAAATGGGGTTGATTTATATTCCCCTGCTTAAAAAGGCCCAAAGGCTACAGCCCTGAGGGAGGGCGTACGTCCGCGGGCAGCGCGGCAGGCCCCACCTGCAGCGGTCCCCGCAGGGAGAAGTGATGGAAGATGGCGAGCACCAAGCTGCGTAAGACTACGCTGATTATCCAGACGAGCCTGTTGTTTTGTTCCTCCAGCATTCTCTCGTTGCAAGCGAAAGGCGGCCCTGCGGTAGGCGCGTATTTGAGCACAAATAATTTCTGTAACTTTCGGTCCGCCGAACTGGACGTGCCAGGCTCAGGAGCCTAGGGCGCCTTCTGCTCACGGCGTGGTTTGCCGGCCGCTCGGAGTGACTCTTCTGTGGCAGCGGTGCTATGGTACAAGCAGGTTCAGCCGCCTGTATGAGACTTGCGGAGATCCCTTGTGGATGTCTGCAAAGAAATGCTGATCGCAACACTTCAAAGGCCGTGGATTTTACCCCAGGCTCTGTGATGGATTTGCAGAGCAACTCGAGGCACAGCACTTCACTGCACTGCACCCCAGCTGCTCCCATCAAAAAACACGATCCCTGCGTTCATGAGTCACTTTGCCAACTCCTAAGAAAAAAAGAGAACATTGCAAAATTCAGGCATTACCAATTCTAAACCACAGTGAGCGATCGCTATGGTGGCAGTCCTCCCGCAGCACTGCCGTATCGATGCGCAGACTCCACTTCTTCCCTTCTGTTTTGCTTCTCGTTATCGCACTGTTCTCCAGTAATCAGCTGGAAGCTACAATTTCCATTCCAAACTGCGAGGGTGAGCCGGGGCTCACTGGACCATTTCTGCCCGCAAGGCGTAACAGCAAGAGCGAGGTTTGTAATCTCTCCACAGCCCAGCTACAGCAGTCAGAGAAATGCACCAAAGGAAAATAAGCAAGTTCGTTTGGCCAAGCCATGTACATTACAAACGCTGTAAAGCAAATATTTTCACATAGTTCAACTTTCTGTAGTTGTGCTGGTCCTGCTTTAACAAGCTCTGACCAATACTTTTAATTAGCTCCTATTTACATCATCCTACGGCATCTATAACATCTTCAGGCTGAACCTCGGAGGAAATACTTTTCCTTTGCTATCGTCATGTTCACGATGCCTAGACACGTTCTGAGACCGCAGCCATCTTCACAAATTAATTCATTGCTCCTACAACTGTAGAGCTTCCTCATGGGGAATAACAAGAGCTGAACTACAGAAAGAAGATCTGATCAATTACAGCTTGATTTCCCTATTATGGTGTTTGGAGAACTAAATATACAGCTCCAACGAAGGCGCACAGAGCTCCAAACCGTCAGATAAAAACTCACAAAGGGGCCTTTATGTGATTTTGGCATTATGCTCATCTTGTACATACCTGGTTTTTTGTTAAAAGCCCCTTTTTATTGTAACCTGATACAATGCACACAACACCTGGCCTTGCTCGGATGCCTGGTCATTCTCAGAGCAATTTTTCACAGAGCAGAAACATTTGGTTTGCAGCTACCGAACGAAGCAGGCAAATCTCTGTGGTCAGAGAAGTCGTCTGCCTACAGATTGGGGATCTTGTAATCTAAACCGCACTGCGCTGTACCACTGCCTGAACCGTGGAGAAACTGAAGTTAAATCAGAGTGCTTCCACATTCCCTTTGTGCGAGCCTGAAGTTTCCTTGTACAACCTGAGCAAAATTATTCACCGATCATTTTCAAATTTCATAGCCAGCAAAGGAGGGAACCTTGCAGTCTATGCTATTTGAAATTAGTAGAGACACGTACCTGAGTTATCCAGTTAGGAAGCCGTGGGTGATGCGTGCACGTGGGCATTTTGGAGGGCAGTTTGTTCCCGGCGCGGGCGGCAGGCTCACCCAGCACACCGAGGCAGCGCGCGAGGAGCGACCCGTCATCCAGCTGTGACACTGAAGCATTTTCTATTCTCAGTCATACGCTTTTCATCACGTGGAGTAGGACTGGCATCAGCCCTGCCTGACATGTCTGATTACCCCTGAAGACACGCTGCCTGTCATCCTACAAGGGTCCCGAAAAATCCCAAGATGCCGTGAGTTCGGTCCTGCCAGGACCCCTCTCTGGTCCTTTCTCTCTCTTCCTAGGGACACATGCCTCTCTCTCTAGTTGCGAAGCTTGTCCTCATCTGGGTCGGGTCTGCCATCCTCTCTCCTTGGAAGGTCAACAGATAAACCCCTCTGCTTTGCCTTCATCTTTCTTGAGGAAGGTCCTGGAGAAGACCTGCTGACACCTGCCTGCTGCCTGCCCTCCCAACCAAATCCAGCCAGAAAGCGCTTGTCCTGCTGAAGGTGGGGTGGACATCTTCAACGGGGCCAACCTCACCGCGTGATCGAGATTTCGGGCTTTACATCACAATCACAGTACAGGCCGCTGCGAGCTCAGTCGTAGGACGTGAAAAAGGTGAACCCCGATCTTCTGGCAGAAGTCAGTGGTGCAGATGGTTTTTCAGATTTCCAGCTAGGCGAAAAAGAAGAGTTGGACACAATTTTAATATAGCCGTATCTATCGTTTGTATTGCAATGTCATATCAAAAGCACTTTGACAATAACATATACAGATAAAAGGCATCTGGCGTAGACACTCCTTAAGGCACACAAGAGCTAAGAAAACTTCTTCGGTCGTGACTGACCCACCAGTGTTTCGCAGGTAAATCTCAGGTCATAAAATGAAAGCGCAAACTTTATTGTAAAACCTCTCTGCACAGGGTAGTTATTCTATTTCAGGTTTTCCATGTCATTCAGTGCCGAGGAGGACAAGAAATCTTGTTGCTGTTCTCTGAAAACCCGAAGTCCCAAAATTCATTACCGGAGCCAACAACTCTCCTTTGAGCACTGTGCGCCATCATTCATTTCTCCAGTCCCCACCTGGATTTAGTTAATGCAAGTCAAAGTTTTAGGAAGTATCTTTTAAAATCTAAGAACCTGTTGAAGATGGTGTTTAATTTTATTGCCAGCAGTCTCCTCTATTTTTTAAATTGAAAAGTATTTTCACCTGAGACTTTGGAAATGAAGTCACGACCTTTAAGAACTCCATTTAGTCTAAATGAATAAATAGAGCTAGAAATGAATTGAAAGTAGTTCCAAGAGCTAAACAGAGTATATCCTGTTATATCTTGCAGTCATTAATAGCTGATGAATTCAGCTAATAATGTCAGAGGGCATTGTCAAGGTTGATGGACCCAAAACTTGCCCGTGTTTTGACAGTGCTTCCATAGCAGAGGGCTCTCCTAGGGAAAGCAATTACCCCAGAGGGGGAGGTCGGTTAATAGTGGACTTCTTCAAGAAAATTTGGATGGATGGGCAGTGGTAGATGGATATAATAGAAATTTTTTTTCTTTTAAAAGCATGAATTGTGATTCAGTCTAATTTTCAGTTCTGGTTATTTGCCAGTGTTCAGCAGCAGCCAATAGCAGCACAGGCCTTTATGACTCCCCACGGTGTCATGAACAGCAGAGTAGGGAAAACTCCTCCAAAATTTTGGCATGATTTGTTGCCCGGTCTTCACTTCCGTAATCTTCTGTCACGCAGGTCTGTTTGGACTCCTTTTCTAGAGCTATGGATAAGTTTCCCTTCCCAGAAACATAATCCTGAATAAAAAGGAAGTTCAAAGAGCTATAAAGCACTGTGTGTTGACGGAGCGCCTTTTTTCACTTGTTGCAGAGTACGATCTTGTTTGTGTTTCTGAAAGATCTGGGGAGTGCATTGGGGACAGCAAGGGCAGCGCCACAGGGACGGGTGCAGTCTCTTTTTAGAAGGAACACTGCGCATTCGTGTGAAAAGAGGGGCAGAGGGGAACAGGCAACGCTGCAGAGAACGCAGAGAGAAGGGAGATAGATACAGCAAGAACCAAGCACGAGCCTGCTGCGATGCTACGGGACATGTTACTACCACGGCGGGGAAATTTCTCGTCCAGCTGCAGGGCGGCATCAGTGTCATCACTACGGATAAATACTGGGCGTGCAGGCTAAGTCTGAACTAATCGCATTGTTTCATTTGAGACGTCATTTTAGCTAAAGCGTTTTGGCACCTGGATTCTCACCTGATAGCTCTGGCCACCGTGAGGAGCCCCGCAGGCAGGCGCCGCGTGAGCAGCTACGCGCACGCGTGTGCACTGCGCGGCAGAGCGCGCGGTGACGGCAGAGACATCCGCCCCGATCAGGCAGATAGCCTTTAGCTTCCCTCAACATTCATCGGATTAATTATTGTCTGGAACCGCCTCGGTATCTCCACGAGGATTAAAGCGTTATCCCTGAAACTGACTGCTGGCACACGGGTGCCATAGGGCTGAAATTCTAGACGACCCCAGCACGGCCTTCTGTTGTTCACGCGTGGCACGCGCCCCTTTTCCTTTGCTCCGTGTTTTCATGCATCGTCGCTGGGGTTATTTGGAAAACGTTTAATACCATTTAAAAATAAACGACCAGGCAGGCACCGAGGCAATCATCAATCAAGAGTAATAAAGACAGAGTAACTACAAAGATTAAGCTGGCAACTTTAAAAGGATGCGCTGAAAACCCGGATGAAGTGAAGTGCGAAATGGCAATGTTAGTAACGTCAGCTCACCAGCGTATATCGCTAAGATACTGTCCGCCAATCTAACTTTCTATACTTAGCACAGTGACCTGACTTCAACTGAAGATTCACATCCCATTAAACCCAACAGGATTTAAGCACGTACCTAAGCGCTTCACTGACCGAGGGTGGCTTGTTCGTATTTTTTAATGTAACTAGATACTAATTGCATCGCTAAATCAGGGACTATGTTTGGCACATAGACTCAAAAAATAATTTACATTAATCTGGAGGAATTTTAAGTTTACAGAAAAAATACATTGTTTTCCAAATCTTCAACCTAAAACAACTTTACTTGTGAGGGGAATAAGAACTGCGACTATAAATCACTCAGCATTGGTATGGAAAACCAAAAAGATATTGGACATGTTTATGTGTTTTTCATATTATTCTGTGCAAGATAAGGTCTTACTTTTTCTGGAGTGATCTCTACCTTGATCTTCCCAATGAAATAAAAAAGCTTGCTGAAGTCAGGAGGAAAGAAGTATTGTAGGGTTATTGAAGAATACTAAAGAGGGCAATAAAAAACGGAGCACAAAGGATACGGGCTGTCAGCATGAAACCTGTGTTGGTGTTTGTTGCCTCCTGATTCATGACAGAGCGCAGTGAAGAAAAGTAGACACAAGAAAAATACTGAAGCTCTTTGATTTCGTTTCAGAGTCACAAATATCCATTATTTTGCAGTTACGCGCTCGGAGAAATAAATATCTAGAAAGGTGTCATTTTAATCCTTTTTCTTGCTTCCTTTCCTCCTTGCAGGTGTAAAATGAAGTACAACACCTACAAGCACATAGGAGCGCTCGGTAGGGCAGTGCCAGCCCCACACCCTCAGAGCCAACACGTCCTCGAGGCTGCGACGCGGCCCCCTCCGAGCGCCTGCACGCCTGCACGGCACCTCCAACAAAAGCTCATCAAGGACGCAAATGAGCTTTCCCGTTTCCTCACCACAACACACCTTCTCTCTTAAAACAACTGAATAAAATACGCAAGTTGGCAGCTTTCCGGGCTTTGCTTCCGCACAGACTGAGTGGGCACGCAGGCCGAGGCACAGCGAGGTCTTCCCGTTCCCCCCGAAGGTGAGCGCGATGCTGCGGCGGCCGAAGCGAGGCCTCCTGCGGATCCCGCATGAGACGCGGGAGCTCCGTGAGTCAAGGCTTTGTTCACTTCGCCCATCTCATTCGTATTCTAGGCTTACCTCAGGTCACCGCGACTGCATTTGCACATGTGGGCTTTAGAGAGCCATTAGGCATCAGCACCAGGGAAAAGCGACTTGGTATTGATGTCTAAAGGGGCCTGGGCGTGCGAAGACACACGAGAAAGGTGAACGTCACAGGGCTTGCAAGAGCCGACTCTGACCTCTGTGTCCTTACCTGGATTATTCGTTTTTCAGCGTGGCCTTAAATCAATTTGCAGGAAGAGCACGCACACGCGTGTGTCCATATGCCTGCGCAGCGCAGGAGTCTACAAGTTTGGATTTTTTTTTAATGACAGAAAATCATAGAATGGGCTGGAAGGGACCTTTAAATGTCATCTAGTCCAACCCCCCTGCAATGAGCAGGGCATCTTCAACTAGATCAGGATGCTCAGAGCCCCGGCCGACCTGACCCTGAATGTTTCCAGGGATGGGGCAAATGATAATGCCATCTCGAGTACGGTCACGTAGGAAAAAAACTACACACACCGTGACACGCGGGAATCTTGTCCTTAAAAAGCGAAGACTTTCTCATGTTTTGCCTACAAGAGGGCTCTCCGTTTGTGGAGATTTAAATTTTGCAGCACCTGCTAAACTGTGAATGTGTTATAAAGAACTGTTATAAATCAGTAACCAGTAAGTATAATGTTTTGAACCGGCAACTCTTAAACGCCGTCATACAACGTGCACTGTAATCATTTAAATCACAGAGGACAGATTCTCATCTGGATACCAGTATCAGCTCAAAGTAAACCCATTATTATAGTGAGGGAATTACTTTAGGCTGACACGAGTGCAACCGAGATTAAAGTCTGGCCCCTGGTTTTCAAGCGCTAATGAAGTTCAATTGTACAGAGTACTTGAAAGATTATTTTCTTTTTAGTGTGTAGTGTGTACAATCAGGAACATTGGTCATTTAAAAGATAAAAAAGCTAAACGCAAAACCTGAACATATGTAGATGTTTAGGCCACCGGGAATAAAATTCTCCAATTAAAATACTAATAAATGCAGAATATCCCCTCTCTTAATTAATTGGTTAAATAAACAGTGAGACTAGGTGAAATACTTCTATGATTATTTAACACAGAGAAAAATCAAAAGGTTGACTGAATAACAATTCCTCAATTAACACACAATGAAGAACATTTGAGTTTTAATTAATCCTTATTGGCACTGCAGTAACTTCCACAGAGAATCTATTCCGACTCATTTCATAGGCAGGCGTTTCAAGTTTAGGTAATTTTAACATTTGGTGTCCAATATAAATCTGCCTATTAAAACTGATAGAAATGCGTGGGATTAAAATCAGACACAAAGGGCAAGTACACTTTGGGAGTTAATTTCTCTACACAGAGCGTTGCTGCTGTTGACAGAACATGGCACGCTTCATTTCCGTGCTGATTTCCTTGGTTTGATTTTCTATAGTTATTATTTTGGGGGTTAAACCCTTTCCTGTAAACGGTCAGGAGTAGATAAAGCGAGCCAGGCTGGCCTGGGAGGTTGGGCTAACAGCACAGGTGGCGACGGACATCGAGGCTGGCCACCCGCGCTCTGCTCAAAGGGTCAGGGATGAGCAGAAGCGCGGGGTGAATGGCGTGCACACACCTGAAACCTTGGCGTTTCCTGTAGACGTGCCGTCGCAGTGAGCGTGACGCTGGCATCCCTGCTCCTGCAAACCCCACCACGGCTGCAGCTGCAGCTGCCTTCTCCTCCAGATGGCTGCCAGTTGGAGCAGCTCTTGCAAGGAAGCCTTATAAAATTTAATGCACTTAACTAATAGGCTTCCAGAGAAGTTTATTTAAAAGTCATATAAATTTAACAGAGTTCATTATTTCATCAAAGGCATATTATTTTGTACTACGCTCTTTGGAATCGCCCAGAACACCTATGGCTTCGTAGCTGTCAGCTGTGGACCAGCATTTTGACCGAGGAGCTACCCTGCAGGGGACCGGGAGAGGCAACTGAAGACAGCAGAACTGCTTTCAGCGGTCCTAAAATTCACCACAAAGAGGTCCACGCTTCCACTAGAACGCAAAATTTAAAATGACTGATCTAAACCCAGGATTTTTCACTAAGCTCTGTGAGACCCATTCCGCTCGCTAGTCATCCAAAATCTGTCAGACACCCCATCACGAGGGAGCAACGCTGCCATCAAATGTGCAAGAACTGAATAATTTTTATTTCTGTCTTCTGTTGTCGACACGAGCACAGGCCGTCTAATGGAACAAGTATTTAGACAAGCTTAATGACAACACTCACTTTTACAGGTAGGACTAGACAATAAATATTTTTAGAGACCTTTCAAATAAGATATAGTAACTTAATAACTAAATGTTGCTTCTATGAAAAACACCTGCAGCGATCTTGCTGTTGTGCTGCATTTAAATCCTCATACCAATTTTGGAGCTGCACGTCACGAAGCTAACAAAATGCCTTCTTGGCCTTCAGTCATACAGCAGACTTTTAATATTAAGTTCCGATTTTCCATAATCTTGATTTCTTTTTCTTGCTCAACAAAAGTATTTACGTTTGGATTTACAGTTCTTTCACAGAATTTCTTTTTATATTCTAGATTGGACGAAGAAAGGGAAACTCACTGAGTCTGTCATACACTGTAACGCTGATCCAACCCACAGACAGCGTCACGCCGGTGCTGGGCGGGGATGGGAAAGCCTGGAGATTTCTTTATCTCCTTGAAACACGGCGAGGTGAGTGTTGTTCCACTCTTGACATGTAGAGAATTTTTGTGTTTTTCTTGGCTCCGAGCTTACGTTATTACTGAATGTTCACTTAGGGCTAAGACACGCTTGAAACAATTCAATAACATATGGAATTCAACACCATACTAATTTCATAAACAAAAAGTAGGACAGAAAAGCAGAGAAAGTCTTCAGAAAAGCCACAGAGAACAGATTTCCCCCAAACTAAAACATGCTTTGAACAGAGCCCATCTAGAAATGAAAATCCCTCGTTTCTAGAGCTCGGGACGACGCATCCCACTTGCCCTACTTCAAACCCTTTATGGAGAAAAGCTATTGAGTTTACCCAGGGGCCTGGTCCCCTTTCAGGGAGCAGAAACATTGCCCCGAAGTGGCTGCCGTCCCGGGAGCACACCGCATCTGTGCATAGGGTCTGCAGAGGGGAGCAGGGCCGCCGGTGCCGGCACTTGCGCACACCTGTCATGTTTCGGGAGGTTCAGTAACGTTGGGTCATTCACGGGAGCTTGGTGCGACATGGAAGGGGAAGGCTTGACTTTCAGGTCCGTTTTTTTTGGGATGATGGATAAACCTCATAGGTAGCTTTGACCTGGCCTCTCGGTTCAATTCTACTCTAGATGCATCAGAGCAAGGTAAGGGGAAATGCAAAGACCCGATGAGAAGAGCCTTCTCCAGATCCCTGTGACGTTCCTGAGACTTCCCAAGCTGCGCTTTTCAACTGAATTTCTTTGTGCCCTCTCTGCGTGCAGTTAAGACCGTTGCCTACAGCAAACACACAGCGACGCGCATGCCTTCGCAGCCGCCTGGAAACGCACCCCGCGCCCTCAGCAAGAGATGGGCAAGGAGGNCTTCCCAAGCCGCGCTTTTCAACTGAATTTCTTTGTGCCCTCTCTGCATGCAGTTAAGACCGTTGCCTACAGCAAACACACAGCGACGCGCATGCCTTCGCAGCCGCCTGGAAACGCACCCCGCGCCCTCAGCAAGAGATGGGCAAGGAGGGCGTAAGCACAGAGCAGAGGAATGACCCGGCAGCGGTCAACAAGGAGCCAGCGGTGAAGACCCTGAGCAAAGCATCGTCCCTTGATTCAGGGCCCTCTCTCCTCACCACTGGGAGCTATTGCTTCGGTTCCAAGGAAATGAACGTGTATTTTCATGCTGGCCAGAGGAATTGCCCACCGCAACAGTCCTTTCAGACCCAGCCCCACCTTCAGTCTTGTGAAAGCACTCGCAGCCGTTGCTTGCAATGCCAGTGGCCTTACCACGGCCGTGCCAAGGGCCCCGTCGGCTCCGATGCCGGCGGCGAGCCTCGCTCCTGCCTTTCCGGGAGAGCCTGAGGTGGACTTATTAGGTGGGAGCCATCAAACCAGGTGGATTCCAGTTCACTTGTTCCGTGCAAGGCCTCGTATTTGTACAGCTGTGGCTCTGTGCTAAATACGAGCGCTTTCTGAGGGGCTCAGCATTTTCACCTCACCCTTTTTTTTCAGGAAACCTAATGCCCAAATGGGAAAGCTGAAAATGTATCCGCCGCGAGGAATGGAAATACACGAATCGAATCGCCCCTTCAAAAAAAGGGGCTTTTATGCAAGAAATGCCATGGCAGATTTTTATTTTTTCAGGGGCATGTTTACATTACAGATGAAAAAGCCTGTCTCATAATCAAATACGAACCAGAAGAACATGGCTTCCTAGAAGGCGCGCTTGTCTAGACAGCCCATCAGCAGCCTAACCACAGAACGGGCCCGATGGCAGCTGCAAAGCTGTCAAAACAGCTCCTAGCAGAGCCTGTCACCGAGCCATACCCGGAGCAAAGCCTCTGCGCCCGGCGGCTCCTGTACGAAGACGGGGAACGGCAGTAACACAAGGTACGAGGAAGCTGCGCTCTGCCACAGCCTGTTTGGACAGTTTCTTCAGAAACGTAATCACAGCATTGACCGAGCTCATGAATTTCAAATGGCTGTCGGTTATGGTTGGCAGCAGGACCGCAAAAGCCTTCCCAAGAAAAGCTTGAACTTCGTTATTATGCTTCATTAAGAGCCCTGCAATACTAAAGCGAGAGTTGTGCGAAAGTGTTTGCAAGCAGCAAAACACTTGAAATCCATCCTGGACTGTAATTCGGTAAAGATCAAGCACGAGGATATTTATCGGCTTTTCTGGGAACAGAAACGTTGTAGGAAGCGAGGCTTGGAAAACTGCAGCGTGCTAAAAGCATGCTGTGCCTCCACCGCTGCGCAAACACAATTTTGGTCTCTCTAGTTTGCATACCCGCCTGCAACGGGGAGCGCTGGAACTGCTCCCCGGCTTGTGTGCTGCCTAGTGACACAANGGCTTTTCTGGGAACAGAAACATTGTAGGAAGCGAGGCTTGGAAAACTGCAGCGTGCTAAAAGCATGCTGTGCCTCCACCGCTGCGCAAACACAATTTTGGTCTCTCTAGTTTGCATACCCGCCTGCAACGGGGAGCGCTGGAACTGCTCCCCGGCTTGTGTGCTGCCTAGTGACACAAGGAGAACTAGCTTTGTAAGAATATGCTACTGAACTGATTCTTTAAGAGCGCTCTCTCGGCCACGCTACTCCCCAGTTAGCTTTTTCTGCTTACTCATATGCAAGATATACAGAGCGATTTATCCCACACCCTTCCCTGCGTCCTCATCCTACCGAGTTCTGTGCAGGTTTTTTAGCAAGCGATGGCAGCAGCCTGTGTTGAATTACCGAGTCTGTAAGAGCCTGCTGCACTCCATTCTTTCAAATCGGTCTAAAAAAAATGTACATGCTGTTGAAGCGGGAGCACTTTCTCAAACCCCTTGCTGCCTTAATTCTGTCGGATGGCTTCATTTCAATGCTTTGTTTCGCTTATCTGTCATTTCTAACTCCTATACCAGCACACCCCGTTCCTCATTCTTCATCTGCAGCGCAATGATTTGTTCATTGTTATTTTCTTTCAGTAACATAACTCTCTGTAAGAGTTGAAGCCATGCAGAGCTGCTTCAGTAGTTTAATACGCAGCTTGGAGAACGTTAAGCAATACCTGTGTTAGCATCTTGTCTAATTCAGACTCTTGTAAAATACCTTTGTGCATGCCATAACTGTTCAATAATAGAAAGATGAGGTCAGGCACACGCAGTTTGGGGGCCCTGAACAGGGAAATAAAATCACAAAACTGGCTCAAAAAAAAAAAAATCTTACTAAGCACTCGCGGGCAAGGTAGTTCTAAGCAAGTAAGGAGATCTCGGGGAATCTGTCATATG
>VZSC01014584.1:111562-122274 GCA_013398225.1 Steatornis caripensis
CTCAAATGAAGATCAGTTCCTAATCTTTAAAGCAATTTTCAAACATTAATATTTTATTATAAATACTGAGTAATCTCACAGAGCGATGAGTAGAGCAAGGGCGAAGAAAATCCCGCCTCGGCCAGGCGTTGGGAGAGCGAGGGCCGTGGCACCCACGGGCAGGGCTAACGGGGAACCGGGAGCTCCGCCGTCACCCTCGTAGGGTCTCAGAGGAGGATTTGGAGCCACCGCTGACCCGGAGAAAGAAGAGCAGAAGCTATTCAGCTGGCGGCAGTGCAGCGGGAGGCAAGGGCAGGGTCCTGGGGGTGCCTGTGGGCACCGGCCCTGACTTTCTCAAGCCTGGGGCGTCCTTTATGGGATTTGCATGTGTAGTGCGCTTCTTCCTACACGGTAAACCTAACCACCTACTTTCCACAAGCTGACACCACCAGCCAGCGCTGGCCTGCCAGCAGCCCTTTCTCCAGGAACCACGAATAGATCTCGAAGGCAACGCAACTCTAGCAGCTCCCTTATCCCCCCTTCAGGTAGCTACTTCCGAGGACTTTGACCAGTTGTCTAGAAGATGCAATCTTTTTGACCACTCCTTGTTTTGTACGTAAGCTTATTTTAGAGTGCGTGTCTCATCATTCAAACGATAGCCTTCGTGATTCAAACCCCTAGTTTCTTTACAGGCGTGTTACTTTCCTTTTCCTAGAGGCAAGACCTTGCTCCCCGCTCTTTTGCCATGCCCAGCAGTCTCATGACAAATGGGATGGTTTCGTGTCGAACGCCGTCGTGCTGCCGCAGAGCACTTCACGATCACGCTGCCACCTCCAGCACAGCTCACACTCGTGATCTCCAAGGGTGCAATTAAACCGTAACCACGCATACGACAAGAAATACGAGGGGGGGAAGCATTTATTCCATGGAAGTGTAGTCAAAAAGTACCTGGAAGTANACAGCTCACACTCGTGATCTCCAAGGGTGCAATTAAACTGTAACCACGCATACGACAAGAAATACGAGGGGGGGAAGCATTTATTCCATGGAAGTGTAGTCAAAAAGTACCTGGAAGTAATTGCTCAAAAGTATTAGAAAATGTAATGCAGCACGATAGCTACAGAGGCTCTCCCAAGCCCAACACGCTCCTCAGCAGAGGCTGCATTGACCAGATCTGTTCAAGCTGAGCAATGCTACGCTAAAACCAGCCCAAATGACTTCTGGCACCACAGCCGTGAGCCACACGGACGGACAGACAGCACGACAGGCACACAAACCGAGCGCGGCCGCCAGCGGGAGAAGCGCTCAAGAACAGGATGGCGTGTCTCCCCTGCTGGTATATACACGCCTCGCCTGAATGCAAATGCTTTCAAGTCCAGCCCTTTCCACTTTTAAATTGCTCGTACAAAGTTATCTGTTACAAACAACGCAATGCAAAGCAGACGTTAGGACCTACGGATCTGAGGAACCCCCCAGCTCTGAACTCAGGCAGAAGCCCAAATCCTCCTTTAAAAAAAGAGCAGGAAAAAAAAAATCTGGCTTGATGGAAACCTACACAAATCAGCGTGAACTATTGCGAAATCCTTGTCAAGCACAAAGAAATTCTCCAGTCAGAAAGGTTCTCATCCCACCTTGCAGGCATGGGAAAACCAGACCATCCCGAAGCCAGGGCACGTTCTGTTTTTCAGAGAACATGCACAGTTTTTTACATTATTTTCACGGCTATTTTTTGGAGAAAAGTTTGAATTCTCCACAGGTTTTAGACATGAACATGCAGAATTACTTCCCCAGAACTGAATCATTAGCTTTTATAGATCCAGTGGCAACACTTTAAAATAATGACCAAGCCATTATTCATTCCCGTGACATTTATTTTAATAACATTAATCATAATGAACTCATTTGGTATTAATGCAGGTGTCAAAGCCTGCTACAGAATTCCTAGGGCATTAATTACCTGGGCCATTATTTTTATTATTTTTCTCAAAGTTAATCTAACTGTGCCCGAAAGGTGCTGGAGTGGCAGAACGCGGTAAGGAGTTCTCTGTTCACCCAGGGAACAAATATAAATCACTTCCTAAAGCGTAGATGCTTTTTGGCTGGATTTTGACGGGGTGCGGGGCCAAGCACCGTTTCCCCCTCCAGCGCCCAGCAGCGCAGCAGGACCGCGGGCGTCTCGCCCCGGCCCCACGCTCCTGCTCTCCGCAGCTGAGCGGGGCGTCCTGCCGCCGGCTCTGCTGTTGCCTACGGGCTTGCCTGGGCACCTGGAGCCCAGCGTAGCTTGAGGCGTTCAGATTCTACTGTAATCATAGCGACCATTTCCTAAGCATATATATTCATAACCTTTTTTTTTCCCAGGCATGGACATGTTGCCAAGGAACTGAGAAACGGTGCCAAATCCTGTATCTTTGCAGGAAGCNACTGTAATCATAGCGACTATTTCCTAAGCATATATATTCATAACCTTTTTTTTTCCCAGGCATGGACATGTTGCCAAGGAACTGAGAAACGGTGCCAAATCCTGTATCTTTGCAGGAAGCTGTAAAATGAGCCTCTTCTTTCTTCGGGCTGCTTTTTAATCTAGCACGTTCTGTGGAATCAGAGCGGTGAGATGTTACCTAAAGAGTATACCCATGCCCATAATAGTCATTCTCTTAAAAAGATAAGCAACGCAGCTGATCCGGGCTCTTCATCCCCTAATCCAAACACTGACTCATCCATAAATATTTGTGTTTCAAAGCTCCTCACATTGCCAGGAGCTAGCAGGGGGGAAAAAAAACATACTAGACTTTTAAACTGAAGATGAGAAATTCCGAGAGAGAAGCATTCTCTTTAGGTAAATCGTTTCTGCTCTTAAAGGAAAAGCAATCCCATTTTGAGCTGGTTCTCTAAAGAGGCGGGCGCAGCCGTCTAACGATGGAAAGCTCCGTCGGCATTTGCGTCTCAGGAGCGCAACACGAGGACGCGGGTAGAAGAGATGAATTCCTGTAAGAAACACAAAAAAACCCCACCCCAACCAAAACAGTGCTGTTGAAGCCTCTTCAGCTTAATTTTAATTCGACAGCCGCGTGCCCCTCGGACGACAGCTCCTTTGAGGTGGAGCAGAGCAACGAAATGCTGTGAACTCTGCCTCTTTTTTCTGCTTCACGGCACATTGCAAGGGAGAGTTTTTAACTGCCCGTGTCTTTGAAATTCTTGGATTGTCATCATCGTGGAGAAAATACCCGAAACATCCAGCAGTGACACGTTAAAGGACTGGTTTTCAGCTCGAAAAAAAATTAAATGTGAAGAGAAGGCAGACTACAGATTTCTCTGTGATGAGAATCTCAATTTTGGCAGTTACCAAACCCACTCACATGGTAGCAGGAACAAGTTTAACACTTGCTACGGCTTTTGCAGTTGTGGAATTAGTGTCGCACAGACGGGACCTACTTTTACAACACACTGCATATCATCTTAGTTTACAACCAGAATATTTTCAGTTTTATATTCCAAGCCTCTGCAGAAAGAGCTTTCCAGTAATAACACAGTGAATAAAATGCCTACATAATCCTGGAATGAGTCAACCTGAATGCAGCAGATAATAATACAGGAACCCAAACTGTTCAGTAGTTAGACCGCAATCCGTTTTCCACCTGTCTCTGAAGAGGCATGAGAAGAGAAAGATGCTCAACAGTTAGACATCGCTGATGTCTATCACAAAAGCGGGGACGGCTCTGTACCCAAACACCCGTGTGAGCTACGGCTCAGTGATTTTCCTACCAGACGACATCAGTCCTGGTCCCTGGGAACCAGTGGAAAGGCTACGAGCCGTCGGGCAGCGCTTTAATTGGTGCTCCAGCAGAACCCGTTTTCAAGGGCCAAACTCCCCCAAGCAAGCAGGCCTGCGGAGAAACCGCAGCGGGGCAGGACTCGACAACAAGATCTGTTTCTGGAAAGGGTATAGGCAAAAAAAAAAACAAACAAACCCAACCCAAGAATAGAAAAAATAAAAGACAAAAAGGAGAGTGGGGGAAAAAAAAAAAGCTGTGCTCCGTCTGCAGCTGATTGATGATCCGAAGCATCGTTTCAGCCGGGACCACGACACCGAATGTGACAAATTTACACCTGCTCTTTCATGCCAGCCTGCTCAGCGCCTGAGGAGTCAATTTAGCAAAATTCACCAGGCAGAGGCTAAAACCGGGTCTGCAGATGGAAAAAGAGCTATTCTCTTTCCACATTGCAGCCCCAACATGCTCTTTGCAGGCAGGCGTGAGCTTTGCTTAGGGTAACAGCCACACCGAGAGGTCTGTTCGGCGCAGAAATCGGCCGTGACGCGGTGCACCCGCCTCGAGCACCCACAGCCACCGTGGCCCCGTGTGTTCTCCACCGGCTCGCTGCGTCGCCCACGAACCCTGTACCCCGGTACGAGGGCCGGGCCAGCCCCACACGTGGCAACCCCGACCCAAGTCACCGAGTTAGGAGCAAGAAATTAAAGCACGTCAGACCCCAGAGAGCAAAATTCAAGGGAAGGGGGTGTCAGAGCAGCCTGCCTCGCTGCTGCCCAGAGCCAGCCGCCTAGGGATGCTGATGAGCACTTTGGGTGCGCGGCATCAGCGTAGCTCCAGTCGTGCATTCACGAGGTTTTCTCCGACTAGACTGGGAAAACGGCCTCACCTAACACCACTCCTCCTTTCAGATCTACAGTTTTTCTCCCGCCCGTGGAATACTTTACGACGTTATGTTCATTGAACTCCTCTAAGCCTCAGCACCAGAGTTACTGTAACTGCTACGGGCTAACGCGTTTCCTTTCTCCTCTCTTATGGACTTTCTGCTAAACTATGGCTGTTACCACAAATTTATGAGCAGACATTTTATAGACAGTCTCGTGTTCCAGGGGTTTAAGCTTACGTAAGCGCTACTTCACACTTGCCACAGTGTATTTTATCTAACAGTGATACCATTTGCCCAAAGGGGACACTCGCGTCTACGATGCACGTTCAAACCCCGGGAAAACAAGGCCCCTTTAATGTATTTTTGCAAAGGGAACTGTTAACTTCTGATTATACCTGAGGGGTACAGCAATAAAGAGAACCTGCAGCTTTCCGGGGAAAAAAGAAAGAACGCAATATTATTTTTTTTCAATCTATAAAGAAGGTTTAGCTTAAGTTTGGGGTGTTTCATTATTTCGCTTAAGACTGGTTGTTCATTCAGCAGTACTGTGAACCACAAAGGAAAGAACAGGAGCTTCGCCGGCGGTGCCAGGCAGGATGCCTTTTTCACTCTGGTTCACAAATGGTCAAGAAATGATGGGAACAACTTAAGCATTCCAATCTCAAAACTTCTTCTCAAGGCATAAGAAAAGCATATTCTGCAGATCTGCAGGCCTGAACTTCACGATACTGGACTCGGATATAAGTTGAAACTTGCTTACAAAAAAAAAGATAAAAAGATAACAGAGTCTTAAAAAATCCTCTCAAAAGCGGAAAGATGCTTTGAAAGGAAGTACTGAAACATATCATTCAAAAAACGTCGAAATGGAATGTTTGACATTACCTGAATTTATCATCTCCTTAGTGCCTTCACCTTCTTAGACGTTAAGTTTTCAGCAATGACGGCGTGATTACATGAAGCATTTTAATTTCCACTGATCTGCACTTTGACAGGGCTGTTCATCAGTTTTTCCAGCTAGCTCTACACATATCAAAAAATTTTAAAAGCTGCCTTTCTGCTATGTCACGCGTAGAACAATTACTACTAAATCTATTACCACTTCCATTTCTGGCTTTCAGGGGAGCGCTCTGACACCTGCGGAGTCCGTGAGCACATGTTTCGGCAGGCGTGGTGTCGAGAGAAACATCACAAACACGTCCACGTCATGAAAACAATGTATAGGTCTTCTATTTGTTAGGATACGACGCATGAGACTATTTCATTAGAGAAGCTTCAAAAACAAAACCGTCATTGAGCAAATGGAGGAACGGACGTACAAGGCGAGAGGAATGGTCGTAAACCAAGAGATTAAGTTTCTGATTTGCACCCATTTCTTAGCTTCGCTTACTTATCTTTTCGTCAGTACTTGCCGTCCCAATGACACTCCCCACTTCTCTGTCACAGAAAACTTTATGTGTTTCCTGGACGCCTCTTCATTAACCAGGCTTAGAAGAGAAAATATTAGCATCAGAGTAGTTACTCACGCACGCTCAAAAAGCTTTCGATAGGGGCGATGAAATTCCGAGAGAAAAAAAGTTTTAAAATATGCTCTCGCATTTTGGCAGTGGCATTTGAAATCAATATTTTCCATTACCTCCGTAAATGGTGACGGAATGCAGGGTGATGTTTCAGCTGCTAATATCTTACGGTCTGATCTATACAGAATATCTACGTTTCGTGATCTGATTGCATTGATTCCTCATTCACCATACAAATGAGCTATGAGTTCATTAAAAAAGGGAAAAAAACAATTGCACAGTAGTTTATACTTGTCACTCAGGAGGCTGAGTTAGATTTCAGCAAACTTGTGGGTGAACAATAATTACGAGCATGTGCGCGCTTGTCTTCAGATGCCGCATAAATCTTTCTATAAAACCTGTTCCAGGTTTTCTCTAACCTTAGTGCCTGAAACACTGAAACAGCGTCTTTTGGCTGCAGAAACACTACAAGAGACACTCCCACCAAACCCAACACACCTCACAACGCTCCGGAATAAGTGTTCCTGACTTTCTCTCGCCAGTCACCCTCGCGAAGACACAGCAACGCAGCACCGCCCGCAACACTCCCCCGGGTGATTCGCGGAGGCAGAGGGTGGCGGAATATTTTCAACACAAGCGTAAAGCCTGGAAAAGCGTTCAGGCCTTCGCTTCTGCCCGTTCGACCAACGTTTTTCTTGTACAACCGAAACCGAACGGTTGAAGATTGGGAACCTGGAATTCATTTTTCTATTTCAGGGCCACCCACGGCATTACACAAGCAGCCAGAGAAATCTTACAGTGGGGAAGAACAGTCAAGGAGGGCCGGCATTCCTATTACAGCCGTCACCTCGTACGTGTCCAAAGGAAAGGAAAGCCTCCTCCCGCTGACAACGATTCGCACAGCTTGCGGTGGGTGATTTTGCTCATTGGGATTCCTGTTTACGCAGCCGGTAACAGGAGATGCGCAGCCCAAACGGCCTCTACCAGAGCGCTCTAGGAACAGCTCTTGCAAACCGTGAGGCTCGGAGAAGGTCGTTATCAAATATGANTCCCGCTGACAACGATTCGCACAGCTTGCGGTGGGTGATTTTGCTCATTGGGATTCCTGTTTACGCAGCCGGTAACAGGAGATGCGCAGCCCAAACGGCCTCTACCAGAGCGCTCTAGGAACAGCTCTTGCAAACCGTGAGGCTCGGAGAAGGTCGTTATCAAATATGAATTTCGCTCTTGGGCAGTGCACTGCAGGGATCTGGTGGCCTTCCCACCTGCGCTGTTTGACAGAACCACAAGGAAAGGAAATCCTGTGACTTCAAGGTACACCACACACAGGTTTTAAGCATCATCAAGTTTGGATTTAAAAAAAAAAAAAAGTCCTGGTTTTTCACTCTTGGAATGAAGAGATGAAACACCAGCGGAACGGGTGGATGTCTGAACCGAGATTTCAGGAAAGGCAGTTCATTTTCCAGGGCCCGGGCTTTGACCTTGGATTCCAAGCTGATGTCTATAAATCCTATTAGAGGCTTAGGCTGGTCTAATATTTAATGGGATTTAGAACTTTTGAAAATTCCAACTCCAATATGCTCATGCAGAGCCCTCAGAAAAGATCAGGTAGGAACAGTCTCTCTCCTTATGGAGCTGTGCTGATTTGGATTAATAAATCAGAGGGGGACACCCACAAATCATTACCAATTTAGTATCCTCCTTTGCTGTAGGAATAAGGGCACCAATTTTTTAAATTACAGCAACCTGGAAGAAGAACTTGAGACAAACCATGAGTATGTACTGAACACAGCCGTGTCATTTCCAGGGCTCTGCGTGGAAGTGAGAGAAACGCATTAGGCACATTTATGTCTTACATTATGGCAGTTCCAGTATAGTCTGGATAGAAGACTCCCAATACTTTTAAAAACTATGTCCTTGAAAAGGTAATGACTATGTCAGGCAATGAAGTTAAAATAAGAAATGTGAAAGTAATAAAACACTATCCATAAGACGCAGCAGGTGCCCAACCTTTGCGCCCGCTGACATGCCGAACTGTCTTTTTTTTCCCAGAAGATAAGCTGTGAGAGATGACTATTCTGGAAATTACATTTTAGCTCCAATGAATCACATTTTCCAGCTTGAAGTCACTCACGGTGAAAGCACTATGTGCCTGAGAACTCTTCATTTCCAGAAATAATGCTTGGAGTTGCTGCAAGAAAATATAAGGATCCGGGGGCTCCAGGGATGCACAGATGCTATTTAGGTGTACCTCAAAAGCTCCCCCAAAAGACCACAACCATCCTCGTATTTTTAATTTTCCAGAGACTTCAGCAAAGGCAATTTGCTGCCCCCTTTAAGGTGGTACCCCACAGGCTACTACAGACTTCTCCCAGCTGGGAACTACCCAAAACCACCTGAGAAGTAACACCGGGCAGCTGTCCTCTCTCTCTAGCTACGCTTTATTCAGAAATAACGCCTGTATTTCACTCTTCCCATCCACGTACCAACCGCCTCAAGCCCCCCCAGCTCCTTCCCACGCGCCGGTTCGGGTGCCAGCTCGCGCAGTGCCATCCCCGTGGCGTGCCTGCCCCGCCGCGCGCCCTCCCAGAGGTGCCCCCAGCTCCCCCTCCTTAGCAGCCATCGCCTCGTCGCAGCCCCACCGCTGCCTCCCCGTGCACCCAAAACCTCTCCTCCTTTAACGCTACGCCCAGCACAGGCTTGCGAACGCACCGACGTAGGCCAGGGCCGCTCTCCCTCTGGGCGGACGGCCACAGAAATGGTAAAGAGCAACACGGACAAATTGTCTCGCCTTGATGCTTTCCCGTCATTTACCTCAGCACTTTCTTTCCACACATTGTTTTCTCTTTCAGTTGTCTGCTGCATGTTCTGCTGGTGATGGTAATGATGGTTTTAAATGCAAGACGAAAGAGAATTCGCTAGTCGCAGAAAATTATAGTGCTTTAGGTATTCATGTAATTGAATGTTTTCCTTTTCTTGGATATTTACGTGAGCTATTAATTTTATTTCCTTTTAGGTATGGAAGTTGGCGCTTCAAAAAATAATCATTTGGCTTGTTTATTTGCAAGAAATCTTCCGATTTAATCATTTATAAGAATTATGAATTGAGAATTATGAATAAACATGCGTGACGATTAATAGATTCTTTGTTGAATTCTCATATGGAACCAGATGGTCTACTGATGCATGTGAATAGATCATTTATTTCATTTGGAAATCTGAATATTGAATAAGAAATGAGGTATTTGCAGTTAAAGACCTCACCAAATGTTAAAGCTAATTCAGAACAGAATTGGGGATGGATTACACACTGTCACATGGAAATAAATCCAGAGGCCTCTTCAGAACCATCAGCATAGTTTAACACATGAGCTCATCACAGATGCTCAATATGCATGGAAGAAAAATATTTGTCTATCTGAACCTTTTAATCATCACATTTGACATCAGCAGTATTTATCTTGTCTCACTAGCCAGCAAGCTGCTGACACAGTATACAAACTTCACCGGTGGTTACTAACCTCCAGTTTTCACATGAGTGCTTTGGGCAGAAACTGTTTACAAGTTCATGGCACCATAAGAAGTTACAGAGTTGGATGGGAAAAAACAAGACAAACTGAACAGTGCCGAAGGTACGTTTGTTCCTTGACATGCCAGCACCACTGCTTTTCAAGACGTATTTTTAAGAAAAAGAAAACATGTATATGAAACCTAGACGCTCAGCAAATGATGCTGCTGTGACATGTTTGCAAATAACCACAGCAACAACAGTCACTCAGATACCAATCACTGTGGTTTAACGGCTGAATAGTACACACATGCCTTGAAGTCATTGATAAATAAACTCATGGATGCGCTGTAAAACTGATCTTCGCTGCCCGGTTTAATAGGAGAAAAAGTAAATACGACTGTGACCTTTCCACGGATCAGTAGAGGACNTGTGGTTTAACGGCTGAATAGTACACACATGCCTTGAAGTCATTGATAAATAAACTCATGGATGCGCTGTAAAACTGATCTTCGCTGCCCGCTTTAATAGGAGAAAAAGTAAATACGACTGTGACCTTTCCACGGATCAGTAGAGGACCAGCACTCTAATTAATTGACTCTGTGTATTATTCGGAATTCGTTATCCCGGCGACCCCAGAACCATAATTTATGTACATAGGTAGAAAGAGCCAATTCTCATCTTGCTAAAACTGGTATAAATCAGATACCAGCGAGGGCACGACAGGGCTGAGCCGCGTAATTGGGAGGAGAAGCAGGTCTGGCGCCTGCAGCGGGATCTTCCACGGCACGGAGGGAGGCCGACGGCCGCAGGCTGCCCCTCCGGCCGGGAGCCCAGGGATGCTCCTGCCACGGCAGCACGCTGCCCGCGCCGAGCACAGGGATGCTCAGGAGGCGGACCTGAGGGCTCGGGGAGCCGAGCAGAGGGAACTGCGCCGAGCGCAGGGCACCCGTTCAGCAGCCGAGCAGATTGATCTTTCCTAAATGGGAAGGAGGAAATGACGCCTATGTCTAAAGCTTTCTGGAGCCCGGCTCAAATTCAGCGTTTAAAAAGAT
>VZSC01014585.1:0-12588 GCA_013398225.1 Steatornis caripensis
TCGGCACGGCTCGGTTCGGCATCGTACGGCACGACTGGGCTCGGTTTCGCTTGGCACGGCACGGCACGGCACGGCTCCGGCAGCTCCTGAGCCATTCAAACAAGTGGCTCCAGCAGCACTTCGGAGCCGGGGCTGGGGAGAGGGCGCAGCGCAGCTCCCTGCCCCGGAGGCACCGGGCCCTTCACACTGCCTCTTTTCTCTGGCGCTCGCTCTTTATTTGACGATGAAATAATGTTGACATGTCTTGAATTATTAAGTATTCCCTGGATTTTATTAGCACATGATGCTTAAATGCTGCCTGTATCTGCTGGGGTCTTAACCAGAGAAGAGCGAAGGAGAGAGGCAGAGAGAGCGAGCGAGGGAGAGGAGAGAGAGGGGTTTTTGACAGCTGTATTTGTGCTGATAAGCGAAGGCACAAGGAGACGATCGACTAGTGAGACAAGAGGGAAGCGGCGGCTCGGAGCTGCTGAGAGGGGCTGTGCTTCCCTCCCGAGACGGCTCGGCCCTCCCGGCGCCGTGCTGGGGCTTGGGGGGGACCCAAGCCCCCTCCCAGCACCTGGCCGGGCTCTCGACCGGTGCCCGTGCCGGGGGGCAGCTCGCTGGCTGGGCACGCCGGCCACACGGGGCAGATGCCGATTGAGATCGTGTGTAAAATCAAATTTGCCGAGGAGGATGAGAAACAGAAGGAGAAAGAAGAAGGCGATAAGGAGAGCTTGATCGAGGAGCCTGCCCGGCCCCACTCCCGGGACCTGGCCGCCTTTGCCAGCGCCAGCACTCTGCATGGCCTGGGACACATCTGCCGGTCGGGACGGCTGGGTGTGCGCCAGACCCTCTGGGCGTTCGCCTTCCTGGCCTCGCTCGCCTTCTTCCTCTACCAGGCGGCCAAGTCGGCATTGCTCTACCTGGAGCACCCCCACGTCATGGCCCTGGACGAGGAAGCCATCCGGGAGATGGTCTTTCCTGCCATCACAATCTGCAACATTAACCGCTACCGCCACTCGGCACTCACCGACGCCGACATCTTCCACTTGGCCAACATGACCGGGCTGCCCCCCAAGGACCGGGACGGCCACAAGGCCACGGACCTGCTCTACCCCGACCCCGACATGGCCGACATTGTCAACCGCACCGGCCACCAGCTCGATGACATGCTCAAGAGCTGCAACTTCAGCGGCGAGAACTGCTCATCCCGTGATTTCACTGTGGTGAGTGCACACCTGGCTCAGCCTCCCCAGGGTCCCCAAATGGCGCGGGGGGCACCCACCCTGCCACACCTCGCTGGAACAGGGCTCCCTGGCTCGCTCCGGCTGCTGAAGTTTGCATCTCTCTCTGTTTGAGTTTCCCTCCAAGTTTCACATGGAGAGAGAGAGAGAGGGGATCCTCTGCAGGAGCTCTCGGTAGGGCTCTGCACCACAAGACTGGGCTGCCGGCAGGTCTGTGCCAGAGGGGCTCGCAGGCAGGAGCTGGGACAGTGGGGGAGTGGGGTTCAGCGGTCCCCGAGGTGGGTGTGCAGCGGGCAGGGGGAGACGTGTGGTGTAGAGCCCTGCTCCAGCCTGCGCTTCCCCCGTGGTTGAAGTGCTCTGTAGCAGGGTGCTTTGCACATCGAGAGTGACTGTGGGAGAGGGGCAGAGACCCCTTTGCACGTAGGGGAGCCTTCCTGCATTTGGGGGGGTTCACGCTGGGATGTGTGTGAATCTGGAGGCTGCCAGCATTGCACATGCACGGTGTGTGCACGCACATGCCAAGCGGCTCTGCTCAGGAGATACAACTACGGCTGGGCAAGTGGGGGGCCACCCTGGGCTGCCCACTCACTGGCCGGGGCTTTCGGGCAGGGCCCCCTCCCAGCAGCACCCTGCCTGCCCAGGCAGCGAGCTCCCGGCCGGGTGCCGCCAGCGTGCAGCACTCGCTAATATTGAGCCTGGAATCACAAATCCCCGCTGTGGTTTGGGAAAATAAATGTGCTGAACGTGCGGAATACCTGATGGGACCCTTTTCAGACCGTAATGACTCTGGAAATGAGCCGCCTCTATCCTACGGCTGCCAGGGGCTACTGCTCGGCTGGCTTGCTGTGCTCCCAGGAGCTGTGCTGCCAGCCGGAGCCTGCTCCACGCCAGGGAGGGGGATGCGATGCCACCGGCTGTGCAGGATGCTGGGGGGAGGTGGGGGGGGCATGGCTCCGTGGGGCTGGAAATGGCTGATGCAGCATGTCCTGTTTCACTTCGTGCCCATCGGTACAACGCCTGCTCACTGCGCAGGGTGATGCTGTCCCCGGGAAAGCGCCGTTTCGAGGAGTCTGCCCTGTGCGGGGGGTGGCATGGGGCACTGCAGTGGAGTGGGAAGGAGTGGGGGACAGTGGGGGGGCAGACCCACTCTTCTTGGGGTTTTGCTGGGCTCTGTCATTGCTCTACACCAGCTGCCTGAGTTTCTCAGGGAGAAGTGTGGCTCAGCAGGGCTGGGAGCAGGGAGCTCCGGTGCTGGACAGTCCTGCATGTGCTCGGCCATGCTGGCTCTGGCTTCCTGGGGGATCCTGCACAGTTTTGACTTGCCAGGGAGGCAGCGAGCCCAGCGTTGTGCCGGGCAGCGATATGGCATGGCAATGGGATTTGGCGTGTGCTGAGCCGTGCTGCGAGGCTGGCAGGGCAGAGCTCAGGCAGATGGGGCTGGGTACAAGCTTCCCGCAGTGTGGACATGGTGTGCGGTGTGTGCTGTGCTATGTGGCAGTGGAGGGTGACTGCCAGGACAGTTACCGGGACTCGGTTTCTCAGCGGGTGGCTGTACAGGACCAGCTGCCCTGCTTGCCTGCCTCAGCTGCTTACAGATCTGCCCTGGGGATGCCTGGGCAGCCGTGCTCCGGTGTGCCGGCACTGTGCACTGGAGCAGGCTTCATGATTAGTGCTGGCTGACCCCCGGCCCCTGGCCCAAGGAAGGGGAGCCTAGAGCTCCTGCAGCCTCCACCCCCCTGTCCCCAGCTCAGCCCTCCAGACTGTTCTTTGAGGCAAAGGGACTGTCAGCAGAAAGGGGTGTCCCGGTCACCTCTCACTTGCCTGGAGCAAAAGGTTGAATCTGGGGCAGCAGAGGCTGCAGGGCATGGATGTGGGGAGGGATGGGGGACGATGTGATCTCTCTCTGCCACGTACCATGTCCCAAAGCCTTGTCAGGCAGCAGTGGGACCTGTCGAGGCATTACATTGTTTGTAGCTGGAGCCTGCTACTTCCCATTCCCCAAGCCGAATCAGTCCCTCGTGTCTCCTCCTGGGACCGAAACACAGCACGAGCTGCTTGGCAGGCAGGGTGAGTCCCAGCTGTGATGTGTGGGCTTGGACGCTCCTGTGCCTCCCAGCTGTGGCCCTGACTCAGGAGCACCCAGGCTGCCCCGCACCGAGCTGTCATGTGGCAGGGAGCTCCAGGCTTCGTGGGTCCCAGTCCTGGCTCCCCATGTGTGCCTTTATGTTCAGAAAGCTCTTGTACCCCCGCTGCAGTGGGTGGATATGAGTCACAGCATGTCCCAGCAGTGATGGAGGGCTCCCAGACTGCAGCACATCCCAGTGGGGAAAACGGCCTGGGGTCCCAGGGCACCCAGCCCATGGCGAGCAGCCCCTGGAGAAGAGGTCACATCCCCAAGGATGCTGGGGAAGGAAAGGAGCTTTTCCTACAGCCATGCTTAAAGGAGTGCTGAAGTCCTTCCTTCCATCTGAGCATAAGGTGGACTTTATTCAGTGGCTGGAAGTTTTACATCATGAGGGTAGCCAAGTCACGGGGTCACCGCCGGCCGGCTATCTGCTCGGGACCAGGAGTGGCCCCAAGGCTGGAGCGTGTTCCCCTCTCACTGCTTGCAGCTTGCGCTCACACGATATATAACTCATGCGGATCCTTTAAGTAAGAGCCGTGAGTGGTAAATGATCTTCTTCTATTTAACGTCACAAATCCACATTCTTTATGGGACAGCAAATTAAGAAACTATGGGGGAAAAAAAAAATCCCCAGCGTAAGCATCTTCTGCGTAATAAAGCCGGGCTGGGCTGTAAATCTCCCCAGGCGGCAGGGACAGCCCTGAGCCGCAGCAAGGCTCCCCTGCAGCCCTGCTGACAAATGTGGCCCTTGGCCATGCCGGAGCCCCAGCGAAGCGTCTTCTGACCCCGCTGAGCCGTGCCGTGTTCCGCAGGCCTCCAATCCCCACTCTGCCTGGGGACACGGGGCTGGGCTGCCCCTGCTGCTGGTCAGTGCCCACCATTACGCTGACCGCTGCCTTGGGGAGGGCGGCGGGTGCGGAGCCCGGCCGGCTGGGTGAGCACAGCAGCCGTGCTGAGGGTGCGAAGCATGCGGCACCGTCACGGGAAATCAATAGCGATCTTTACGTGCCATTAAGCGGGAGGTTGGGAAGCGTCCCCACGGGGCTGGGGCTCAGCTGCGGCAGGTGGCTTGTGCTCGTCCTCGACCCCGTGCCTGGCACCCCAGTACGGCCACAGCCCAGGGCCAGTGCTGGCCACGTCAGGGGGCACTGTGGGAAGGGAGAGCCCTCCCAGCCATGCTTTGGGGACAGGGGGGATGGGCAGCTGGGTTGGGCAGGGGTCTGGGGGCTGTGGGAGGAGGTACGTGGAGGTGGTCCCCCCCAGCTGGCAGCAACATCCCGCCTGCTCACCAGCAGCGGCTGCGGCGGGAAGCTCCGCTCGTGGCTGAGCGGGAGCCTGGTGCCTTTCTCAAAACCACGTCCCTTGTCAAAAGCCTTTTGTTTCTGATGTGTGGCTGCCGAAGCCAGTCCTGCCAGGGCTGGAGGGCGGTGGGGGGAGCAGGGAGGTTGCTGAGAGCTGGCAGTGCCTCTTGGAGCTGGCATTGCCTCTCAGAGCTGGCACCAGCCCCAGCTCTCCAGGCAGAGCCTCCTGCCTGCCTGGGATGTGGGTGGTGCAGGGGGTCTCCCTGGTACCCCATGCAGACACTCAGGGGAAGCCCCTGTGCTGAGACAGGGGGAGCATCCTTGGCTGCACCCCATGTGCACCTTGAGAGATCCTGGCTGGAGGCGGGGTGGGCAGGGGGCAGCAGGCTGTCACCCCTGCCTTCTCCCGGCAAGGCTCTGCCGCCGTTGCCCCTGCAACTCATGCCACTCCTGATGCCAGGACTCTCTCTGACCTTTCCGCCAGAACCGTACTTAATAAATGTCATATTTTCAGCCTATTTTTACACTGGGTAAAAGAGCTGGACTCGTTGCTCCTCGCCTGCCCTGCCCAGCTTGATGCCTGCTCAGCCCCCGGTGTTCACCCACTTCATTTCCCCTCTCCCCCTGTGCAGGGCGGAGTCTGCTCCAGGACATGGGGTGGGGGCTCGCTGGGGACCCCTCGGTTGCTCACTGGGCTCCTGGCACCGCAGGACCTGCCCTGGCTGGGGCACAGAGGGGCTCTGGGGCCAGGCAGTGCCGTGTGGGTCCCAATGCGGCGTCATCCCCACTGGAGGGTGGCATGGCTGCAGCTGTGGTAGGTGTCCCGTGACTGGCTGGGCTGGGGCTGGTCGTGTTGGTGCCCAGGAGAGCCTGGAGCATCCATTGCCAATCTCATGCCTGCAAGATGCTCGGCCAAGCCCAGCCATGCCCATCTGGGTCACCACGCTACACTCACCAGATCCATGTCCCGCAGTCCCAGCCCAGTGCCTGAGCCACCTCCCTGGGGGCTCACAGCCTGCCCGGAGCCCCCCATCCTTGCAGCCCAGCCACCATGCTTGTGCATCCCCAGGTCTGTTTTCTGGGTGGTGCAGACACGCTGCAGGGGGCTGCACTCGTATCCAGAGCGGCAGTGGCGGCAGCTCCAGCACTGTTACACATGAGCCACTCGGGCACGGCTCGAGGCACTGCTTGTGCCAGAAAACGGGGGACTTTAATGCAATTCGTTGCCATTTAATTTTACACAATTCCTGCTGCTTAATCCACTGAGAAATGCTAATTTATACAATTCACGTCTAAAAATAAATGTCAGTCCAGCAGCTCCCAGCAATGGGGGTAGCTGCTCCCACCAGCATCCACAGGAGCCTTGTGCAGGGACCCCAGCCCAGAGCCCACCCTACTCCCAGACAGCCAGGCAGCTGCTCCTTGCCCAGTGGTGCCTGGGCTGTGGCAGCATGCGGGTGGATATGGGGGTAGTGAGAATTTGGGGTACCGTGCCACCACAGCGAGGGGTTGGATGCGCCTGGGGCTGTCACTGCAAAGCCCCTCATCACAGTGTTTCTCAGGGCACCGTGGCAAGGGGACACTGGGTGTCTCAGCAATCCGGCTGGCTTTGGGATGGCTGGGGAGGTGTGAGGGGCTTGAGGCTCCTGAGGTGTCTTTGGGACCTGCGATCCCCTGTGGCTTCCCCCAGGAAAGACAGGCTCAGCCCCGCATGTGGCTGCACCCCAGGCTGCAACTGGGGGTGCACAGGGCGAGAGAGGGGTCCTGGTGCGAAGGGCTGGTGTGGGGCCACCTGGGCTGCACGTGAGGCGTCTGGCCGTGGGTCGGGGCAGCCTCCGCCTGGCTGGCAGGTATTATTAATTGGTTGCAAAGCACCATTAATGAATGTGGGAGGGGAGGGAAGCGCACGCCCCGCCTGTCTGGGGAGTGGGCATGCATCATTAGGTCCCTAAGGAGGCTCTGCAGGGGACAGGGAGGGGGTCGGATCCTGCGGGAAAGGGGACCCATGGCTGGGAAGAGCCTGTGCTCAGCTCCCCAGATCGCTGGCTCTTGCCCCCGAGCATCTCTGTACCCTGCTGCCCTCCTCCCCAACCCCACCAGCTCTTGCATCTCACCCCCATTGCCTCCCCTCTCCCACCCCTTTGCTGGGCAGACCCCCTTTCCACCACCATCCAAGTGGGTTGACACTGGCACCAGCAGCAATACCGGGGAGGGGGTGCTGGGGCAGTGGGGTGGGCGGTGAGGGCTGTGGCCGTGGGTGCTGGCTCTGTGCGGGAGGGGGCTGAGGCGGGGGAGCAGAGGGGTGCGGAGGCAACACGGCGGGGGAGCGGAGATGCTGGAGGAGCCGGCGGCTTTCCCACCGTCTCCCTGATTGAGATCGGATCACTGTGAGCATAAAAAAGCTCTCTTCATAATTATATTTAATGAATTGACTTTAAAAGCTCTTACGCTCTTATCTGGGTAATTTAATATCACACACTTAATAAGCCTGTCTCTGATACAGGGGGGGAGCCAGCGGCCAGGACGCCCGCGCTTGGTGTGGCTCCCTGGGGACACGGGACGTGCCACAAGGCTGGTACCCCATGCTGGCCTGGCTGGATTGGGAGCACTGCTGTCCCCTGGGGCCAGGGCACTTGTGGGGGTCTGTGGGGTGGTGCCCCCCAGCGCTGCTGGTTGTAGAGCAGGGTAGGCACCTTGGATGGGATGAGGCCAGGGCACCCATGGGGGCTTGGCCCTGGGAGCCGGTGCTTGCTGGTGCATGGGGTTGCAGGGCTGTGGGGCCATGGGGCGGTGGGGACACAGGGCTGTGGGGCTGATGGGGTGCAGGGTGACTGGCTGGGCTATGGGGGAGGTTCATGGGGTGTAGGGTGGCTGGCTGGGCATGGGGGCTCTGGGCATGGGGCCGGGCTGGCTAGAGTGCAGGTGCCCTATGCCGGCAGTGTAGTTGAATGTCATGTGGCACCATGGCTAGCAGGGCATTGCTGTGACCCCATCCTTGGTGCCAGTGTCACCCGTGGCAGGTGTGCCACAGCCAGGCAGCACTGGGAGCAGCCACAGGGCAGAGTGCACCATGGGTCCCAGTGCCACAATGCTAGTGGCTCCCTGTGTCCCTCCAGCTCTGGCCACCTGCCTGCCTGGGGTATCTGGCTGGGGTGGCATGGGGGTGAACAAAGACTCATCATCATGGTTTCTGCAGCTCTGGCCCCGGCTCCTGCGCTGCCAGCCGGGGTGCTGGCTGCCTCCCTGCATGCAGGCATTGCTGCAGCCCCTGTAGGAGTCCTCGGCCGCCCTGCAACCCATCGGATCGTGCAGGTGGGCGCCTGCGGCGAGCTGGAGGGGCAGGCTCTGCCATATGGAGCCAGGAGGCCCTGGGGACCGTGGGAGTCTGTGCGTGGTCTGGGGCTGGGACCTGGGACCTGTGGCCGTGAGGGCAGCACCCGGCATCCCCCTCACCAGGCGCTTGCTGGGCAGCGGGGTGGAAAGCCACTGTCTGACCTTGTGTCCCCTGCATGTCAGAGCCAGAGCTGCTGGGAGCCGACCAGTCCCCCCAGCCTGGCACCACATCCCCGCACCCTCGGGTCCCTGATTCCCAAGTGATGGAGGACAGAGTGGCATCTCCCAGCATCCCTGCCTGCGCTGCCCCAGGACCTGCAGCAAGGACAGGGAGGGTGACAAGGGCAATGTGCGTGGTGCTGGCCTGCAGCTGGCCATCCCCAGGCGCCGGGGTGCCTGGCAGTGCTGGCTGCCATGCCGGTGCTCAGTGCCAAGGCCAGGCGGGCTGGAGCGGGGTGCGTGCCAAGGCGGCAAGGCGGGGGTATGAGGACACAGCTGCCACCTGGCCCTGCGGGGGTGGACAGCTCTGGGCAGACTGGGGACCCCGGGCTCCCCGCCGGCAGCACGGGGCACGTGGCAGCCATGCCGGGTCTCCCTCTGTGGGGGAGCGGCTGGAGCAAGAGGTTTACGGAGCTTCACTAAGTGACGCAAATGGTTTGAAGCCCATAAAGAGAGACGGTTTTATGTAAGACGACTATATAAAGCTCTGCTGTTCTGCCATTGATGAGATATAGGCCTTTATTTATAGAAGGCAATGTTTGCGGTGCGAGTGCTGAAAGCCAGCCAGGGACCCGCAGATAGGGCGTCGAGTCATTTCACATGCAGCTGCCGTCGACACTGTTCACACATTAAAGAAAAAAATTAACAAGTTTGCAGCCAGTCAGGTGGAAAAAACAATAATTGTCAAAAACCATATTTCCCCCTTTTTCCAATAACAAATAGCTGGAACACTGCTGGGGAGGCGTGGGCTTGCTCTGTGCCTGGGAAGGACAGGCTGAGGCTCTGGCCGGGCTGGGGGATGGAGCGGGGAGGGGGAGGCAGCCAGGGGCGGGAGGAGAGCCCAGGCAGGGCGTGCAGGGGCTGCTGCTGGAGCCCAGGCGGCTGGCAGGGGGTGGACGCCCTGCCTGGGCATTTATCTGTCCAGCAACAGAATAACAGGGCCTGCAGCAGGGACGATGGCACCAGCAAAGCAGCACGGCCACATGCGTGCTGGGGGCTGGCGAGGCGGGGGCAAACACCAGGAGCATGTGGCTGAAGGTGCTTGCTGCATGGGGGGCTATGGACCAAGTCCCGCTGGGTTTTTCTGCCGGGCCCGGTGTTACCTCTCCCCTCCTGCATGCATAGGGACGCTCTAAGGTTATTTCTTTGCCAGATGTGGCTGGGTTTTTACTGGAGAGCAAGCAGCAAGTCCCTGTGGTCAGAGCACCCTGCCAAATTTTGTTTCATGCACGAAAGGAGGAAAAACTTCTCATGATTAATTGTGCAATAGGGGAGAACGTACATCTCTCCAACCTGCTCCTTGCCAGTTGCTAGCCTCTTCTCCCAGGCGCTGCCCTGACATGCAGCCGGGGATGCACAGCGAGGGTGAGGGGGCAGGAGGATGCCGACACCTCTGCCACATCCTAACTCTGCAAGGGCCATGAAGGGGAGGAAAGACAGCCAGGGCTTCACAGTGGGGGAGCAGAGTCAGGCTCGTGCTTGAGCAGCTTCCCTGCAGCGAACCGTGCAGTTCTGTAGGTGGCTGTCCCCTGCTTACTCTGCAAAACCTTCCCTCTGTGCTCTGAGCCGTGCCCCGGTGTGCTGCGCCAGCAGCGGTTACAGGCAGGGAACTGCCATCCGTGTCTGCCCATGGCTGCATCGCCATGCCGGCAGCAAAAGGATGACCCCGCTGCGGAGCCAGGGCACATGGCACCGTGCTGCCGGGCTTGGGGAGGGGGCTGGACATGCACCCCGACCCACTGGGACTTCAGGCTCCTGCGTGTGCCTGCCTGATCCCTGGGAGACACCGCTGCCTGTGTGGCTGGTCCTCCCCAGCGACGCTCACACAGAACGGGAGGGCCCCTTGGCAGAGGCACCCCCAGCTTGCTGTGTCCCTCTCTGGGTGCAGATGCAAGCCAGAGCATGCTTTGCACCTGAACGGCTGTTAAGCGCCAGCTAAGCTTGAACTGGACTCAACAGGTTTTCTTCCAGCAGAACAAAAGGTTCCTTCCTAATTGCAGTGCCAGGAAGGCAGCACAGGAGGAGAGGGGAGGCAGGAGAGCCAGAGGCTTGGAGGACATGTGGATGCTGTATCCTAGTGGCATGGGGGCTGGGAACACCTCCCTGTGTCGGGGAGCTCAGCTGGGCTGGAGAGCCGGGCCGGCCCCTGCCCACGGTGGCAGGGAGCAGGGGCTGGGGGGACCCAGTGGCCCACTGCCGGCTGCCAGCCCCTGTGATGCGCAGGGCGGGAGGGGAAAGGAGGCACATACTTTGTCGGAGCAGAGCCCCTGATTAATTACTAACTGCCGGCCTTCCAGCCAGCAGTTCATTAGCAGTCTGATTCCTGGTGCCTGGCATGCTGGAGGGCCATGCGGCTCTGATTGAGCTGGCCGCACTCGTCTGGGCAGCTGCAATCAGGCTGCGGCCCCCCCACCCTGGTCACAGGAACGATTAATTAGCGGCCATGTCTGCTGTGCCCCCGGGGTGGGCTGGGTGGCGGGTGCTGCCAGTACTGTGGGTGATGCTGGTGCTGTGGGTGCTGCAGTCAAGCACGAGTGAGGCACATCAGTGACAGTGGCTGCGGAGGGCTGGCGGGCAGCCCTGGGGGCAGGAGACATGCAGGTGTCTCCTCCTGGGACCATCACAGTCCCCGCGGTGTCACTGGGCTAGGAGCAGCTGTCAGCAGTGGCAGCAGCCGTGGCGAGGCCCAGCACTCGCTTCCACAGGGGTATCTCACCAGTCTGGCATCCCCAGGGGGCAGTGGAACCTCGTAGATCCCCGTGCTGTCCAATCTCTCCACCACGTGTACCTGCACCCACAGCGCGGCAAAGCAAGGGCTGCAGGTGGCACTGATGTCCCTGCCTGCACCCTGGTGTCCCTGCCACCACTCCAGGCCCTTTCCTGCCCCAGCTCTTCTTCCTCCTGGGCTGGGGCTCAGCCTGGGGAACACCTCTGGGAATGGGCTGGGGGTGCTCACGTGGGCCAGGGGAGCAGGGCAGAGGCAGGAGGGAGCTGGGTGCCCCAGGATAGCAGGCAACGGCTGCGAATGCTGCCCGTGGACCTCGTACCCCATCCTGGGCATGCAGAGGCGGGCACCGCCATGCCTCTCAACTGCACGGGGATGTTTGCAGCTCAGCCACCCCCCTTTGCCCTCCAAACTCTGCTGTGCCCTTCACTCCCGAGCTGCCATACCCACAATTTCTTCGCAGCCCGAGGAGGGAGGGATGGCGAGGCAGAGGGAAGCATCTCCATCTGTCTTCAATGCTCCAGCATCTGGAACGGGGCAGGGTGAGGTCCTGCGGGTGTCCCCGCTGTGAGGAGTGGTGGGGCAAGGAGGGTTGGAGTGCATGTGGGGGCAAGCCGGGGGCCACAATGGAGCTGTGACCTCCACAGAGGAGACAGGGCCGGCATGGCATCTGCTGCTGCTGCCCCTGGGAAGGGCACAGAGCAGCCCGCCTTCCCAGGCAGCACGGACCGAGGGCACTGTGCAAACCAAGCCGAGACTGATGCAAGCATTAATTATGTCCTGGCGGCTCAGCTCCAGCCTGGCCAGGCGGGGCACTGGGTGCCACGGCTGCTCACGCAGGAGAGAGTGGTTTGCACTGGCAGTTTGTCCCCTATGCCTGTCCCTGCCATCCCCAGCCTGCTCCCACCGCCCTGCTGTGCACCGTGCTGTGGCATGCCAGGCCAGCCCTGCTCTCCCACCCCATGGCACTGTCTGGCCCAGGGGGTGAAGCTGTCACCAAGCGAGGAGGTGAACAGTCTGAGGCAGAAGCAGTGTGAGCGCTGTCAAGCAGCCTGACATGCCTGGATCTGAGGTCCTGCTAATCAGAGAGTGTCTGCAATTACATGTGCTAATTACAGGCAGAGGTTCACAGCAATTCCTGCCCTGCTGGCATGGTGCTGGTCACTCTGGAGTGCATTGCTCCTGCGTGAGGACAGGAGCTTCTCAGCCGTCTGTCCGTGACCAGGCATAGCATATCACAGCTGGGCCCCCTGCCCAGCCCCATCCCATCTCCATCCCATCCCATCCTATCCTGGATATGCGTTCAGCATGTGTGGTGTCATCCGTGGAGCCCCAGTGCGTGCGGCTATGACAGACGCTCCGTCCCCAAGCACCAGGCTGATCACATCTCGGTGGAGTTGCTTTTCAGAGAGAGTTTTTCAGGCTCTGACCCCCCTGCGCTGCTGCTGCTCTGACATCCTGTTTCCTTATCCCCTGACATGACCTTAATTAACTCCCCGGGCTGATAACACTCTGGCTTCTCCTCCAGGAGCTGTATCTCGGCATCACATCGTGCCTCACCCTCTCAGGGACCGCTGCAGAGACTGCACAGGCAGTCTGGAGCAAGAGGAGAGGGGGCTGTGTGGTGCGGGCAGGGCAGGGCAGTGATAGCTGGGGACACTG
>VZSC01014586.1:0-13010 GCA_013398225.1 Steatornis caripensis
GGGGATGGGTTGGTGCCTCATTGAGTGTTGCAGGGGAGATGCCGACCAGGTGGAGATGGCTGTCCTGGTGTGGAGGTGGGGGTGAGGGCAGGAGCAGGGCCTGTGCTGATACCCAGGGCAGGGTGGCGTGGGCAGTGGTGCCCATGGCAGAAGCACCCATCCCAGGCAGGCAGAGGTGCAGTGCAGCGGTGTGAAGAGGTCCTGGCTCTCCTTGCAACTGCTGCAGGTAGGGCACAGGGGCTGCTCGGCTGGGAGCTGGGACAGGGGGCTCAGGGGCTAAGCTGAGAGGCCCACGCCACGGCAGGGGGCTGACAGCCTGCCTGGCCACCCCTCCGCTGCCAGCTCGGGTGGATTGAAAGCCGGCACGATGACTTCTGTAGCCACTTTTTCTCCCGCACTCGGCAAATATTGGCGGAGGGGAGATGGTTCAATAGCAAGGTTTGCAGATGGGAATCTCTGCGTGTGATCCCACCGGCTCCATGCTGTGCGGCAGCAAGGCTGCCTCTGCAGCAGCTGCTGCTCACCAGGGCCAAGCCTGGCACGGCCACAGCTTGGGGCCAGTGGTGCTGCTCCCAGTACCTTCTCCCCACGGACTGCTTCCCAGCAAGGCACTGGTCTGAGCTTCACTGTGTTGTAGCTCATGTCTCATTCTGCAGCACAGGCAGCTTGGGCCCTGAAGCAGGGTCCATGCTCGGGGGTCATGTCACTCAAATGCCACCAGACCTGTAAGCAGCTCTGCCCTGGCGGCATCCAGGGTGGTGCTGTGAGCCCTGCAAAAAGCAAACGGTGCAAAATGCTCTCAGCCGATCTCCTCCCAGCTTGCAGACATACAGCCCTCCTCCCCACAGCTTCTAGTCCCCAAAACCTTAGTCCTGCCTGTCTTAGGTGCTCAGCTCCCATCCCCCGGCCCCCAGCCCAGGCAGTGATTAGGATGGGGAGCCAGTTTTTCCTGGGGCATCCGTGGGCAGGGTGCACTTTGTCCCCTATGCTAATGCTGCCTGCAGGTGGAACGGGAATTGCATTTTCCTGAAGCTGGGCATGCAGTGGGGACCATGAGCATTATGGAAAGTGTGTACAGATATTGCTGCTCACANTTGGTGCCTCATTGAGTGTTGCAGGGGAGATGCCGACCAGGTGGAGATGGCTGTCCTGGTGTGGAGGTGGGGGTGAGGGCAGGAGCAGGGCCTGTGCTGATACCCAGGGCAGGGTGGCGTGGGCAGTGGTGCCCATGGCAGAAGCACCCATCCCAGGCAGGCAGAGGTGCAGTGCAGCGGTGTGAAGAGGTCCTGGCTCTCCTTGCAACTGCTGCAGGTAGGGCACAGGGGCTGCTCGGCTGGGAGCTGGGACAGGGGGCTCAGGGGCTAAGCTGAGAGGCCCACGCCACGGCAGGGGGCTGACAGCCTGCCTGGCCACCCCTCCGCTGCCAGCTCGGGTGGATTGAAAGCCGGCACGATGACTTCTGTAGCCACTTTTTCTCCCGCACTCGGCAAATATTGGCGGAGGGGAGATGGTTCAATAGCAAGGTTTGCAGATGGGAATCTCTGCGTGTGATCCCACCGGCTCCATGCTGTGCGGCAGCAAGGCTGCCTCTGCAGCAGCTGCTGCTCACCAGGGCCAAGCCTGGCACGGCCACAGCTTGGGGCCAGTGGTGCTGCTCCCAGTACCTTCTCCCCACGGACTGCTTCCCAGCAAGGCACTGGTCTGAGCTTCACTGTGTTGTAGCTCATGTCTCATTCTGCAGCACAGGCAGCTTGGGCCCTGAAGCAGGGTCCATGCTCGGGGGTCATGTCACTCAAATGCCACCAGACCTGTAAGCAGCTCTGCCCTGGCGGCATCCAGGGTGGTGCTGTGAGCCCTGCAAAAAGCAAACGGTGCAAAATGCTCTCAGCCGATCTCCTCCCAGCTTGCAGACATACAGCCCTCCTCCCCACAGCTTCTAGTCCCCAAAACCTTAGTCCTGCCTGTCTTAGGTGCTCAGCTCCCATCCCCCGGCCCCCAGCCCAGGCAGTGATTAGGATGGGGAGCCAGTTTTTCCTGGGGCATCCGTGGGCAGGGTGCACTTTGTCCCCTATGCTAATGCTGCCTGCAGGTGGAACGGGAATTGCATTTTCCTGAAGCTGGGCATGCAGTGGGGACCATGAGCATTATGGAAAGTGTGTACAGATATTGCTGCTCACAGCACGTGATGTATGGGCTGCTGCAGGCAGCACATGGTCCTGGGAACGTGGTGCTGGCTCCAAGCAGAGGGAAGAGGAGACGGTCTGAAGGACAGAGGAGATGAGATCTGCCAGCGCTGCTCCCCAGTGTGTGGGAGGCAAAAGGAGCGTGAGGAGGGGGAAGGAGTNGAGGCCCACGCCACGGCAGGGGGCTGACAGCCTGCCTGGCCACCCCTCCGCTGCCAGCTCGGGTGGATTGAAAGCCGGCACGATGACTTCTGTAGCCACTTTTTCTCCCGCACTCGGCAAATATTGGCGGAGGGGAGATGGTTCAATAGCAAGGTTTGCAGATGGGAATCTCTGCGTGTGATCCCACCGGCTCCATGCTGTGCGGCAGCAAGGCTGCCTCTGCAGCAGCTGCTGCTCACCAGGGCCAAGCCTGGCACGGCCACAGCTTGGGGCCAGTGGTGCTGCTCCCAGTACCTTCTCCCCACGGACTGCTTCCCAGCAAGGCACTGGTCTGAGCTTCACTGTGTTGTAGCTCATGTCTCATTCTGCAGCACAGGCAGCTTGGGCCCTGAAGCAGGGTCCATGCTCGGGGGTCATGTCACTCAAATGCCACCAGACCTGTAAGCAGCTCTGCCCTGGCGGCATCCAGGGTGGTGCTGTGAGCCCTGCAAAAAGCAAACGGTGCAAAATGCTCTCAGCCGATCTCCTCCCAGCTTGCAGACATACAGCCCTCCTCCCCACAGCTTCTAGTCCCCAAAACCTTAGTCCTGCCTGTCTTAGGTGCTCAGCTCCCATCCCCCGGCCCCCAGCCCAGGCAGTGATTAGGATGGGGAGCCAGTTTTTCCTGGGGCATCC
Organism: Steatornis caripensis; assembly: GCA_013398225.1. NCBI lineage: Eukaryota > Metazoa > Chordata > Aves > Caprimulgiformes > Steatornithidae > Steatornis > Steatornis caripensis. The sequence goes on from VZSC01014586.1 coordinate 3,021, forward strand.
GTGGGCAGGGTGCACTTTGTCCCCTATGCTAATGCTGCCTGCAGGTGGAACGGGAATTGCATTTTCCTGAAGCTGGGCATGCAGTGGGGACCATGAGCATTATGGAAAGTGTGTACAGATATTGCTGCTCACAGCACGTGATGTATGGGCTGCTGCAGGCAGCACATGGTCCTGGGAACGTGGTGCTGGCTCCAAGCAGAGGGAAGAGGAGACGGTCTGAAGGACAGAGGAGATGAGATCTGCCAGCGCTGCTCCCCAGTGTGTGGGAGGCAAAAGGAGCGTGAGGAGGGGGAAGGAGTTCCCCCACTGCAGGGGCAAGTTGTCCCATCCCATCCCTGCCAGGACATGTTCCTGCTTCCATAGCAAGCCCTGGGAGCCTGGAGGGGCCAGAGGGGGACTGGGGAGCTCCTGCAGGTGCCAAGGACCAGCACAAGGGCAATGTGGCTCAAGCATTCAGGAGGGGCAGACACCACAGGAGTCCTGAGACGCTTCAGCCCATCACCGCCTGCATGGCGAGCAGAGGATGGGGATACAGGGACATGGGGATACGGGCTGTGGGATTGTCCCTGCCCATCAGTGCCCATACCTCCTCCCCTGTCCGGCAGCCCCAAGGAGGGAGCCCCTGCCAGTGCTGGGGCACGGGGGCTCTGTTGATCAGCCCCTCCACCCGGGAGCACACAGGCTGGGGAAAGCCAACCCCTATCATGTTTGTTCCATTGATTTAGCGCCGCGGAGAGGGTTTAATCAGCCTTTAGCCTGCACGCTCCAGCATTAAGAACAAATCCATTAGCCACGAGATAACCACAAAGGGTTGCGCTGAGGCTGGATGAGGTCCCAGCGCCTTCAAGATGCAAATTGGCAATCAAAGATCAAAGCCGCGCAGCTCCCTAATCTCTACTAAAAGGGCTCAGCTATTAACGAGCCCTTTCCCGCTGGGCTGTGATCACCCCACTTCACTCGGGCTCCTGATGTACTGGTGGGTTACATCATCACCCCCAGTGGCCCACTGGCCCCCGTGGACCCCCGAGCTGGCCCTGGGGAAGAGGGTGCAGCCAGGGCTCAGGCTGTTTGTTTGCATGTTGTTTCCTTCAGTTCTAACATGCTGGGGTCAAATTCTTTTTGGAGGACGAAGCGGAGCACCCAGTGTTGTCAGGAGCTCAGCGACTGGAGGGGAGGAGAAGGGAAAGAAGTGGGAGCTGGGATGGAGCAGGAGGGTGGGGAAGCTGTGCAGAGCTTGTGCAGTGACTTTGGGGACAGAGGGGGATGATGGCAGGTGGCTCCCCCTCCTCATGCTCAGGGATTTTGCCTGATTCAGCCCCTGCCTGGCTGCACCAGGTGGCTCGGGGCAATCCTTGCTGGCCCCAGGGAAATCAGTGCTGGGAGTGTGGTGAGGGAGCAGGCAGCAGAGTGTGGGCATGGGACCAGGGCAGAGCAGGATGCGTTGGAGTCAAATTCCCCTTTTTGGGGTATTCCTGCCCGCCCCATGTCACCCTGGGGCGGGGGGTGCACAAGGCCTCTGCTCCCATAGCTGCCCTGTCGGCTCCCACGTGGTGCTGGGGTCAGGCTGCACGTTGGGGAGCCTCCCCCTGCTCCCTGCCCAGGCCATCCTGCCTGCAGTCGCCCATGCATGGCTGCACCGGCAGCCACATGAGTCCTTGCCGCCCTGCACCATGCAGGAGAGCCGTGCAGCCACCGAGCTGTGACAGGATACGTGCTGCCAGCACCGTCAGCAAATCTCTGGCAGCACAGAAGTGTGCTCTGCTCAGCCTGGTCCAGCTCGGGGACCAGCATCCCCCCTGCACCCCACTGCAAAGGTGAGAGGCTGGGTAAGGCACCCTGGGACGGACGAGCAGGGGACCTATCACCCCTGGCAGCAGGGAGCAGAGGGTTGTGCCCAGCTCTCCTCAGTCCAGGGACCTGCTCTGCCAGTGGCCACTCGGCAAGGTGCAGCTCGTGGCACTCACAGCACCCCCAGGCAGGCGGCACAGCCTTGCAAGAGAATCAGGCAGAGAGGCACTGGCAGCACCTCAGCCAGGGTGACAATAAATCTTATCACTGTAAATCCATCTGTAGGCAGCAGGATAACCCCCATGACAACCCGGCTAGCGCGGAGGCTTCATCGGCACCGTGTCAGTGCTGTGGATTTACAGATAAATGCCACGGCTGGAGGGACCATGCCTGTGCCAGCACCCACCGGCTCCTGGGAGGTGTTCCCCGCTCCCACCTATCCCTGTCCTGTGTCTACAGGAGCTGCCAGGGCCAGGCTGGGAGTGACCCAGTGACATTGGCCATGGTGAGTGTGGTGGGATGAGCAGACAGAGCTGAGCTGGGCTGGCACCCAGCAGGGAAGCACCTGGATAGGTGAAGATGGAGGGAGGGGGACATGCAGGATGAGGTGGCGTTGCCCTGTGTGCTGTCCTGGCCTTGCTGTGTCCGACATGCACTGTCTCTCAGAGCCCTACATCCTCCATCCAGCCATGGGGATTGCGCAGGCTGGACCACCAAAGCACGTGCACGGGGGCAAAGACTGGGAAATACATGTGCTTGTGTGTGACAATGGCAGTGTGTCCGCGAGGCTGTGTGACAGTGCCAGGCGTGAGCAGCACCATGTGTGAGACAGCACGCTCCGTGGGTGCAGTCTGCATGTATATCCCTGTGTGTGTGTGTGTGTGTCTGTGTGTCTGTGTGCACGTGTGTGTGTGTGTGTGTGTGTGTGTGTGTTTTGGGCAGCCGGGGAATGCATGTGTGCCTGGCATGGGGTGCCGGCATGCGGCTGCCTGCGCAGCAGGCCTGGGTGGAGGATGCCGAGCGAGGCGGGCTGGCAGCCACCGCTGCCCCAGGCCAGCGCTCCCCAGCTCAGCTCTAGCAGCTCCTGGCGAGGTGGCCCGCACAGCCGTGGGAGCGGTAATGAGATGGAGCAGCAGAAGGACGGCGAGATAAGGCTGCCTGCGCTGCCCCAGCAGATTAAACGCTGGGATTAAGCAGGCGGTGCCAGCTCTACTGCCTTTTTATCTCGCTGCTTCTCCCCTCTTATTCTCCCGCAGTCGATAGTGAACGGTCTCCGAGCTGTCAGCAAAGGAAATTGCTTGTTAACCCTTTGGGGACGGGTGCCGCAGAGCTCCCTGCATGGTTGCTTCCAAAGAGAAGCGGTCCCCAGGGATGGCACTGCCCAGAGGTCTCTTCCTGTGCTGGGCAGGAGAGTGGCGAGGACTGTGGTGCTGTGCGCTGCCTCCCCGCAGTGCCCCGGCACACGAGGGGGAGCGAGGCAGGGCTGGTGGCACCCAAGATCTGCCGACATCTCTCAGCCAAAAGCCACCAGCATCTGGCCAGCACCATGCAGAGGCACCAATGTACCTGCAGGGCAGGGGACATCCTGTAGCGCTGGGGTCCCTGTGGGGTGACGGCAGCCAGAGAGCAGGGGCTGCCTGAGCTCCGCAAAGCAGCTCTGGGGACCCTGTGTACCCCACTTTCAGGTATCCTTGGTGTCTCCTGCATCCTCCAGCCTGCAGGATGGATGGGCTCAGCGCTACATGTCTGCGTGAAACCACAGGGCTGGGGATCCTTCACAGCTCCACGCATGGTGCTGGTTCTCCTTTGGCTGCCAAGAGGAGCCCACTACCCAAAACCATAATTATTGCTCTCTATGCATGTGTGTATTTTGTTGGGTTTGCAGCAGTGAGGCTGAGCTGCAGCCCATTCCAGCGCTTATCTGTAGCGTGCTGTGCTGTGTGCCCAGGGGCGGCGTGCCTGGCGTGGGGGTGTCTGAGCATGGGAAGCTGGCTGGAGAGCGCTGGAGGGTGCGCAGAATGATGACAGGATTGCTGCTTGGCGCAGTCCAAACCCAGGCCAGGGAGTGTGTTAGCAGCTCAGCAAGCTCGCTCTGGCATGTTTGGGGGTGCAGCTTTGGTGCACCTTTTCCATGGGGACACTGAGTGTCCCCTGGCTCTGCCCCACAGCTTTCCCCATCTCCCTCCCAGGGGAAGCAGGAGGCAGAAACATGAGGCAGTAAAAATTCTGCAGCCCCAGCACCCGACCCACATGCTTAGGGAGAGACCAAGGTAAGCAGGCAGCACACTCAACATCTCAGAGAGGTTTGCTGGCTGCCAACATGCAGCAGTGGGCTTTTCCAGCTCCTGCCCCCCTGCCTGTCTGCACCCCTGCCCTGCCCCGCAGCATGCCTCCCCCTCTGCCAGCATCCCTGGCACTTCATCTTCTGCAGTTCCCTTGGCGTTGGCTCCTTCACCTGCACAGGTGACCCTTTTGATAGATGATTTAAAGTGCTTGGTGCAAGCAAACAGTATGAAAGCACAAGCCACCAGGAGATCTGCAGGGAGCAGGTTAGCCCTGGACAGGGCAGTGGTCTCAACCTGTGTGGGATGCTGCCCCATGGCCGCAGTGAGATGGAGAGGGCAGAGTTACACATCTGCGTGGGCCGGGGACCTCACCAGAGCACCGTGTTAGCTCTGGGCAGCCAGGGCTGAGGGAGCTGCCGGGGAGCTGGAGCAGGTGCCGTGCCAGGCAGCGGGCTGCGCAGGCGAGCAGAGCCTGAATCGGGAGAGGAAACCAGGAGCAATTGGCACGTGCAGGCTGGCAGGCTGGAGGCTGCGAGAGGATGGGATTGCTGTTTATAAATACATCAAGGGAGTAAACACAAGGGAGGGAAGAGAGCTATTTAAGCTAAGGGACAATGCTGGCACGAGAACAAATGGTACAAACTGACCATGAATAAATTTAGGTTGGAAATGAGGAGCTGAGTGAGATTCTGGGATGAATTTCCCCCAGGAGCAGCAGGAGGAGAAAGCACAACATTGTGATAGCACTCGCTGTGCTACCGGAGGCAGCCGTGTGCTGCCATGCCTGTGCAGCAGGGCCGAGAGGGGAGGACCTGGGGTCACAAGCCCCTCACCTCAGAGTCACAGCCACGCTGGCTCTGTGTGGCACCAGCGGTATGGGCCACTGGCTCCTGGCTTGGCCCATGCAGGACATCTGGATCGATGGCTTGCAGGGAGAGCACCTTGCCTGGCACACAAGTTTGGGTGTGCTGTCACAGGTGCTGCTCCTGAAAGCAGGATGGTGCTGATGTCCCCCTGCTTTACTGCTGTCACTGGCAGCGCTGGGGCAGATGTGTTGGGAAGGGGTGCTTGCCCACGCATCCCTCTGCCATGCATTGCATCCCCATGCTCCTGACTCATGAGGAGGAGGGAGCCCTGGTCTGGATCCTGCTGCTCCTGGGGGGCACTGGGCTGCATGCTGGCCCCAGTGCAGCAGCCTGGCGGTGACCAGCTTGCCCTGCCCGGCACTGGGGCTCGGGTGCCTCCTGCCACTCTGCCCGGCTGGTGGTGCAGCCCGCGGCACAGCTGAGCACTTGGTATTCCAGCAGCAAGCCTTCTTGGCACGAGAGGGACTCTGGCGGCCCCACATGCCCACGTCTCTGCTGCTGGCTCAGGCCTGACCAAGGGGGCTCAGCTGGCACGGGCTGGCCTGTGGCACAGAGAGAGGCACATCTGCAGTGGCAGGAGGGGTCCCAGCCCCTCTGGGATGTGCCCGCAGCATCCCCTGGCCCCCCTGCCACCCCACTGCTCTCCCTCCTCCTGGGGAAGCGGGTCCAGGTGCCACGGAGAATGCTCCAGAGCTTGGCCCTTTGCAGGACAGGGGAAACAAGGAGCCCAGCCCAGTACTAGTGTGCCCTGCTTGGGGCCAAACGTGCCCTGCTCTGCTGGGACTGAGGCTGCAGAGCCCAGTGACCCACGGCAGTGGGAGCCCCAACCCCCACAAGCAGGGCTGCATCCCTCAGGAGCCATCTCGGCAGCTCTGTGTGGGGCAGGGGGCTGCGCCGAGGGGCTGATGGCTGTGCTGCTGCTGGAGCTGGGATCAAGCCAAACTGGCTCCGTTCCCCAACCCCTCCTGGGAGCAGGGAAGGGAAATGGTGCGACCGTGCATGAGAGGGGACGTTTGCAGAGGCGAAAACATCCCACTGGCTCAGAAAATTGCTGCAGAATCGGGCTTGAAATGAGTTGGAATTGCTGAATCCAAGCGGATCTCATATCCTGGGCAGTTGCAATGCTGGCGTCAGCGCTGCGGCTTCCCTCCTGGGGCACCCAGGCGGGGCCTGGCCATGCTGTGCCGGGGGAGGGGGCTGCTGGGGGGCTGCCATGGGGGGACTGGGGGCAAGGTGAGGGGCTCTAGCAGAGCTGAGCTCTGGGGCTGGGATGGCCACAGCAGGGGCAGGAGCAGAGAAGGGGACAGTGTGCATCCATGTGCCATTGCCCCAGCTCTACCAGTGTCATCCCAGTTTGGCCCCGGTTCCTATGCCGTGTCTCCTGTCCAGGGATACCTCTGTCCCTCCAGCTGCCTGCGCTCACTCAGGAAGCGGCATTTCCAGTTTTGGAGGCTGCTCTCCTTTATACCACAGCCCTGCCCATGCTAATTTACTCTCTGGGCTGGGGTACCTGGAGATCACCCTCAAGGTTACCCCTGGACTGGCATACCCACCAAGCTCAGGGTGGGCAGCACTCCAGTGTCTGTCCCCATTCCTGTTATGCCCCAGTGATGACTGTTCTCAGGGATGTCTCTATGCTGGGGTGCTTGCTCCTGCATGGTGTGCCCATACCCAGGGCCCACCTGCCAGCTGTGCGTCCCAGTGGGGATGTCGGAGCAGGGCTGTGTGTCCCAGTGGGGACATGAGGGCAGGGCTTTGTGTCCCAGCAGGGACTTGGGAGCAGGGCTGGTTGCCCCGGGCGTGCAGGAGCAGGACCCGCAGGCGCCACACATGCCACAGCTCGTTTCACTCGCATGAAAACATTTGGCTGGAAGCTTAGTGCGGCCTCTTGTCTCCTTGGAGCAATCAGGATTTGTCACTGCTTGCAATGTTTAATGTCGTCTTCCAGAGGCTAAATACTGTGGGGAGCCGTGTAAGCCGCGGAAATACCTGCGTGAGCTGGGATCAGCCAGAGGCTGGCACAATGGGCTGGCAGCAGCGGAGATGGAGGAACGGGAGTGTGTGGGGCTGGTCCTCGCACACACAGTGCTTGCGGGTGGGCTGGTGTAAGCCAGGGTGAGGATGCTGGGGGCCAGCACCTTGCTCCCATGGGGCACCCTGTAGCAGGGGGGCAAGGCGGCGAGCCCCAGGGGGGTGGAGGGGACTTGGGGGGCCCTGGAGCTGTGTGGGGTGAGGACGAGGATGCCAAGGCCCACGGAGATCTCTGGCTGGGATCCGTCTGTTGAGGCACAAGCAGCTGTTTCTGTCAAGGTCAGCGTGTCTCCACGGCAGAGAGCAGGGAAATGAGGAATCATGTTGAGAAATTACCTCGCTAATGGGGTCTCCCCTGCACATGAGCATGGCGCGGGGATACCGCCGTGCGGTCGCTGAGCAGGGAGATTGACACGTGGTATGGGAATCCTGCCACCCGGCCTCAAGGCTGCGGCCACCCATGGTTGCCTGGTGAGCAGAGCAGGACACCTGGGGGGCCCATGCCCCAGGCACCGTCCCTGGCTGGACATGTGTGCTTCAGCCCTGCAAGGTGCTTTTCTGGGTCAGCTATGGAGAGGAAATCATGTTCCCAGTGCAGGCAGGCTCTCCTCTGCCCTTGCTCCTCCTCTTCCTCCTCCTCACACGCTCCCTGTTACCTAACTGGGTTTGTCATGCTGGAAAGGCAAACCCCTGAAGGACTGTGCTGTGCTCTCGCCAGTGTGATTTCACAGCTGGCCTTGGCACCCTGGCAGCAGACAAGTAACTCAGCTGGGTGCCATGAGCACCTCTGCCCTCCCCACATGCCCCTGCAGCCATGCCCGCCTGCCTGGGTCTGTGGGGGACAGGGGACAAGGTCCCTGCCACTGCTGGACCTTCTCCTCCAGCCTGCCTAACACTGGTCTGTGTCCCCAAGCAGTCTGCCCCCATGTGCTCCAGCCTCTGCATCCTGTCCCCATCCCTCGCCCTGCTCCAGGGTGATTGCAATGCTGCCTTGGAGATGTCTGAACCGACACGAGATGGAAGCGTTCAGAGAAATGACATTTCCTCCAGCCTGGGAAGCTCATCCTCCGTTTAAAGAAAACTAATATAAAAGCTGCCCTGGTGTGCAAGGGGCTGATGGTATCAGGCTGGCAGCCTCCGGCTCTCGGAGCCACAATAAATCTCAGCAAGGAGCCGAGCCAGCTCGAGCAGCCCCACGCAGACGTGCAGGCACGTTGCTGGGTGGGGGGAAGGGGGGCGGCGGTGGCTGAGCCGAGTCCCCGGGATGGTGCAGAGACACAGAGGCTGGAGGGGACAGCTCAGGGTGGGGTGGGGTGGGGTGGGGTGAGGTGACCCCCCCGGGCTGGTCCCGAGGGTGCAGGGAGCCCGCGGCAGCGCTCCTGCTCACGCCGGCACTGTGCCGTGGCGGGGATGGTGGCAGGACGGATGACAGCTCCGGGGCGGGGGGCCATGTGTGAGGCAAGGGCTGCTCCCCAGCCTTTCCTTTGTGTCCCCGGGGAGCTGAGCTCCGTCCCCGAGAAGCACTGCGGCCTCGCAAAGAGCATCTGCTCCTCCAGCAAAGCCAGCAGCAGGCTGGCACCCCGCGGCGGGTGGGACGGCCACCGTCCTCGCCCAGGGCACGGAGCCGCGGGGCTGGCTGCCCCCCACTGCTGCCCGCCCCGGGGCTGGGGCGCTGCCTGCCTGCCCTGCGCTGCGCAGGACCCGCGGGCGGCGCTACGGGAGGGCCCAGGGAGCGCAGCTGGAGGGCCCAATCCTGCCTTGGCCCGGCTCTGCCCTGGGGATGGCGGGGCCGGGCGGGAGGGCGGGCGGCTGGGAGCCCGGCAGGGCCGACGCTGCGCTCCCTGGGCCGCCCAACCGTGGGGCCCTGCTGCCCCCTGCCGGAGCCCGGCCCTTGCGGGCCGCGCACACACCGGGCAGAGCGAGAGAGGGCCCGGGCTGGCACCCTGGGTGCCTTTGGGCTGGGCTTCTCCCTGCTGCGGTGCGGGGCGTGCAGTGGCGGTGGAGAGGGAGGGAGGTGCCCTGCCACCCCGGGCACCGGAGGTGCTGACCGCTGCTTCTGCTGACCTCTCTCTGCGCCTGTCTCATTCCCTGAGGACAAACTCTGTTCCTGAACTGCCTGGCATCCTCCTGCGCCTGTCACCACAGACTGGATCTTGGCCGGGTCCCCGAGGTGGCTACAGGGTCACACCTTACTCAGGCAGCAAGGCCGGCAGCGTGGATGCTGCTGGGAGTCACTGCTGCAGCGAGCAGGAGCTCCCTTTTCCAGTCCCCCCTTTCGCCGCTGCCCTCCTCCTGCCCGCCTGCCATGGAGCAGCAGGGATGCTGCCCTTCACAGGGGTCATGGCAGCCCTGGCTCATCTCGGGGCTGCGGAGGCTGCGAGAGCCCCTCAGGGCCACCCCGCACCTCTGTAGGGCTGGTGCCGAAGGTGGATGCCTGGGAGTGGCGGCAGCAGGAGATGAGAGGCTGCCAGGGAGCGCGGTACTGAGCTTTGAAGGCACCCTGACAGGCTGTCTGGGTCCTGCCAGCCGCGCTGACAGCCGGGTGCGGAGACACCCTCCCCGCACCGCTGCCGCTGTGCTCTGATCACAGCCTCGCCGTCACTTCAAAGCGCCCGCTGGGCTTGGGTGGGGTCCCACACAGCCTCCTGCCCCACAGCTCTACTCCTCCTGCCCCACGGCCCCACTTCTCCAGCTCCACAGGGCCCAGAGCCGCTGGTGTCTCCAGCTCCAGGGTGGGGGATGTCAGCATACAGCATTAGGGACCAATGTACACGTGGTCCTGAGCAGCACTGGTAGGAGGTGATGGCCGCCCAGGCATGGCACTGTTCTGCCTCTGTGGGGCAGGGCCCCCANTCCTGCCCCACGGCCCCACTTCTCCAGCTCCACAGGGCCCAGAGCCGCTGGTGTCTCCAGCTCCAGGGTGGGGGATGTCAGCATACAGCATTAGGGACCAATGTACACGTGGTCCTGAGCAGCACTGGCAGGAGGTGATGGCCGCCCAGGCATGGCACTGTTCTGCC
>VZSC01014587.1:0-12848 GCA_013398225.1 Steatornis caripensis
ATCTTAATGGGCTTGACATGTTTAGAAAGGAAAAAGGGCAGCCCCGGCCGGGGGGAAGGCCTCGGCAGGGCGGGAGGGCCGGGGATCCCGCCTGGGCCCGGGGGCGCCGGGGATCCCGCCTGGGCCCGGGGGCGGGCCGGCCCCGCCGCGGCGGCTGCTCCCGACGGGACGAGAAGCCTTTGCCAGCTCCGTGCAGCTCCGAGGGGGCCGCGCTGCGAATGGCGCCGGGTGCCCTGCCCCCCACCCCGGGGTGGCCGGTTAAAGGCTGACCAGGGCGGCGGGGGGGGGCACTCAGCCATCGCTGTCCCCCCACCCCGGCAGGATCCGGCCCCAGGGCAAGGGCGCAGCGGCATGCCTCGGCCCCGTCTCATGTAATGAACTTCCAAGCGAGGGTCTTTGCTCGCTGCGGGGTCAGGATGCTGCCGCAGCCCTGGCGTCTCTCCTCCCGGGCTGCGGAGGATGCGGCGTTGCAGAGGATCCGGAAGGTCCTGTGCGTGGCTGAGAAGAACGATGCTGCCCGAGGGATTGCGGATCTGCTCTCCAACAGCAGAATGCGGCGGGTAGGAATACACCACGTCTCCTTGGCGCTCCCCGACACGCGTATAGGGTTGGCTTAGCTGGCTGGAGAGGGTCAGCTCGCCAGGGCCACCGTGCAGCGCAGGCCCGGCCTCGGGAGTTGTCGGTGCCTTGTGCGGTAGCCCCGGCCCGCCCTGCAGAGCTTGGCACAGCATTCGCATCAGCGTGTGCAACATCTTGCACCACTTTTGTCTCTGCCCACTTCTGACCACACGAGGCTACAAGAACAGCTTTATTCCGTGGACAAACAGCACTTGCCCAAATGTATTTGGGAGTCTCGGACCCCTTTTCCTTGTCACTTGAGTCCTATTGGAATTTAGCTCCCCAGCTGCTCTCCCCCTGCCCGGACTGCCTTCTCTGGGTGCTGAGCTCCGTGGTGAGGGCTCCTTGTGTCGTTCCTAGCTTTGCAGTGTAAGCGAAAGGCTTCGGGAACTAAAACCATCTGTTGGGCCTGTATTTCCCAGTCTAAACGCACTGCTTGTGCAGCGTCAGCAAGCATTAGGGGTTTAGTGAAGTGCATGTAGTAAAGCAAAGGCGGTCTGTGGTTTGGAGAAGAGGAGTTCAAAGATCTCTCCTCTCTGCTGCTTTGTTTTGTGACCTCTAACAGTTTGCATAATTATTTGGTGTTTCCAAGCTAAGGAACAGGAAGGTGCTTCTAGACCAAAATTATATTGGGGTGAAAGGTGTTATTGCGAGCCTGAGCACCGACAGTCCCCATCAAAGAAGATATCCCCCTGCTTCTGTAGAAAAAGCAGCAAATACACAATGTAGAAACTTCCGTGAATCTCAGTTGGCAGAGGGTGCTCCTGGGGACCTGGAGCTGGCACGCCCATTGTTGTTTGGAGCAGGACAGATGTTTGTCAGGAGTATAACTGGCCAGCCCCATTAAAAGCATCCTTTATTCACTGTTGTCACTATCCACGGAGAGATAACGCCTGCATGCCGTTTCAGTAAATGATACAGGCAATTCCTGTTAACCCCACCTTGCCCTTCTGTTTCGGCTACGGCACCTCCTTCTCACTTGCCCCATGCTTCCCCATAACAGCATGTATCAAGCAAAGCAGAACGCCTTGGGTTTCCGTTAGAAGCCAAGAAACTCAGCAACTTCCCTTTTCCTTCTAGCGAGAAGGGTTTTCCAAGTTCAACAAGATCTACGAATACGACTACCAGATGTTTGGCCAGGTAGAGTTTTCTTTTATTCTACTGCTGGATTAGGAGCGCAAAATACTAATGATTAAAAGCCATTTGTCAGAAGTTACGAAACCCACGTCCAGTGACGGGGATCCAAAGATGAGGGAAAGTCAGATGTTCTTTGCTTGGCTCAACCACTGACCTGTTTTGTCGCTTTAAGTCTTTCAACTTTTTCTGGTTTTACACCAGTCAAAAATACGGGGAGCTCCCTACAAAAATCGAGGCCATAGATTTAGCTGTGAGTAGAGAGAGGAGTTTGTTATGGTCCATTAGCAGGAGGGAGGTGTTACTGACTGTCTAAGTTAAGAACTGCAGCAAGATCTTGGGGCTCTGGGTGGTTTTTAGCAAACGATGGGCGCCAATTACCTTGCTCTGTCTCTTGCAGAACGTTACTGTGGTGATGACATCTGTGTCGGGACACTTACTGACTCATGATTTTAAGCTCCCGTTTCGCAAATGGTAGGTACGCAGTACCCCCTGGCAGGAGAGGGGGTGTCGTCTGCCTTCACCCCTGAGCTGAGTGTGACCCTGCGAGTTCGAAGACTAGGGAGCAGGGAGGGACTCTGACGCCACGTGCAGAGCAGGGTGATGAGTACAAATTTTATATGGGGTAGCTAAAATACTGTTTCAAATCACTGTCTTCAGAGCACTAAAAAACCCCCGAAGTCATACTGCTGTTGAAAACACATTAAGGCAGACCCAAGGAATTAAACTGATTCCAAAACTTGACTGATGTTTTTGTGTTCTTTGTTCAACTGGGAGCTGTCCTGGGAAGTGAGGCGCTTTCCATAGCTTCCCTCCCCTTTGTGCTCTGTGCTTGAAATCAGAGAAGTTGCTTGTTTAGCGCTGCCTTCCGGATTTGATGTTTTCTCTGGTTGCTTTTAAGTATAACTCAGCATTTCATGTGAACTCTTAAGACGAGACCTGTAATAAAATATATTATTAATTCCAGGACTTGAGCAGTGCTTCCTCACAAGGCAGCACCAGTTAATGTCTCACAACATATGCTTTAGTTTTTGTAATGCACGCTGCTTGTCCTCTGCTTACCAGGCACAGCTGCAACCCTCTAGCTCTTTTTGATGCTGAAATCGAGAAGTATTGCCCGGAAAATTACGTGGATATCAAGGTACGCTGTTTTTAAGACTTGCCCTGAAACTCAGAGTTCAGAGGTTAGTTCTACAAATACTCTCTCAGACGGAAGGAGGATCGTACCTTTGTCCTGAATGTCTAAGTTGCCAGAGTCTAGCAAATTCCTCCTGCTTTCCCTAGGACTATATGTACTGTTCCTTTGTGAAACCAAACATCTCCCGTTCGTGTACAATTAGCGCAGTAAAGGAACAACTGCTTTGCTAAAAGTAGAAATGCTTTTTCCAACAAAGTGGAGTTGGTAATTGCGTCTCAGCTTTACAAAAAAATGACATTTTTCAGAAAACAGACTGTGGTACGATCCGATCCAAGCATGCTTTTTAACAGAGTTAGACGTAAATAAATTACTCCATTCTTTTGAAAGCTGCCTAATCTCCTGAGAGATGCAATTACAAAATGTTATTGCAACAATCTATCTCTATGGATACGCGTTGCATTTTGTGTTCAGTTAGTGAGTCATTCTAAAATTAAATGACAAAGCATGTGGCCTGGCGTGTCTCACTCGGCATTGTTTTCTCATCTCAAGAGAACCCTTGAACGAGAAGTCCAGCAGTGCCAAGCTCTGGTGATCTGGACCGACTGCGATCGAGAAGGAGAGAACATCGGCTTTGAGATAATTCACGTTTGCAAAGCTGGTGTGTAGAGCATCTTCCGCATCAGTCTGAGTTCCGTTAACGTGCTGATTTAACAGGTAGCGCTGCTCAGAGATCTCGTAACGGAGGCGTATTCTCAATCTTACTGCGTCTAGGTTAAATGTATTGACTGTAGTTCTGATAAACATGTAGCTCTGACAGACCATAAATATATCCAGCTATTGGCAGGCTATAGAATAGGTGGCTGTTCGAAGCCAGCTGTTTATTAGTTGCTCCTTTCCATTGGTGTTTGAGTTGCTCTCTGATTTCTTGGCCTTTTTTTTTTTTTTTTTGCTGTGTCTGACAGTAAAGCCAAACCTCCAGGTCTTCCGAGCCCGTTTTTCAGAGATTACACTTCATGCTGTCAGAACAGCCTGCGAGAACCTCACCCAACCAGATCAAAAAACAAGTGATGCTGTTGACGTCAGGCAGGAGCTGGACCTCAGGATAGGTATGTAAACACACGCTGGAGGTGAGAGCAGGCAGCTGGGCCTGAGCTACTGCACGCAGGGTACGGCTTTGTTACCAGTGTATAGCTTATTGTCCACAAATACTCAAACTCAAACTGCTGTGCAAACGAGAGCGCCAGCCATCAGGCTCTTCCTCGCTTCTCGTCTAACCACATTGAATGCACGTCATTAAAGCCTGGCAAAGGATGTTTAGAAATCATCTGTTCCTCAGCACAAGACAGAAATGCCCTCCATAGTGTCGTAAATCTGATTTTCAGGTCACATACAACTAAATCGCCTCTCATGTTTTACTGGGAACGTGCTCTTTGAAGCAAGTGTTAGGTTTATAGCTCGCGCAGCACTGACAGGCTTCTGCAACTGAGTATTAAAAATAGAGTAAAACTAATACTCAGAGTATTAAAAAGGACCAGCTGTAGGGTTGTGATTATCCTTCAGTGTTGTCGTATTCAATTCTGGTGTCCATTTTGTTTTCTCAGGTGCTGCCTTCACCAGATTCCAGACACTGAGGCTCCGGAAGATCTTCCCTGATATTTTAACAGACCAGCTGATCAGCTACGGTAGCTGCCAGTTCCCAACGCTGGGGTTTGTAGTTGAGCGCTTTAAAGCCATCCAGGCCTTTGTTCCTGAAGCCTTCTATAAAATCAAAGGTATGCTTGGGGGAAAGGGAGTCCTGGGCTCCATCTTAATGGGCTTGACATGTTTAGAAAGGAAAAACATCAGGGCAACAAACAAACAATGCTGCAGAGGTGGTTTCCTCTTCCTGTGCCATCACCACTACGCAGAACCGAAAGGTTTCCCAATAGCGTGACCCCACTGCCTCTGCTGTATTTCCACTGCATTACTACTGTATCACTCAGATCTATTGTTCAACACAGTGACACACGATCATGAAGACAGCAGTGTGGTCTTCAACTGGAAGAGGAACCGGCTCTTTAATCACACAGCATGCCTCGTCCTTTACCAGATCTGTATGGAGGTAGGAAAGCTTGGCAATAGTTGTATAATCCAGCGTCGGCCAAACATTTCCTGCATCCGTCTCGCTCAAGACGTTTAAAGAACAGTTTGTGTAAACTCTTAAAGGAGATTTTTGCGTTTTGCTTACTCTCTGTTTAGGATCCGATAGCAACTGTTGTTGAGGTTGGGAGCAAGCCAAAGAGCAAATGGAGGCCCCTGCCCCTGGATACTGTGGTACGTTTGAACTATGCTGAAAGGACTTACCGGAAAGAAGCTTTGAACAGATATTTTACTCACCACTCTTAATTATGCTCAAATACGTTTTCTTTCTGGCTCCTCCAAACACAGGAACTTGAGAAGCTGGCTTCCCGCAAACTGAAAATAAACGCAAAGGAAACCATGAGAATAGCAGAAAAACTCTATACTCAAGGGTAAGAAAGCAAGACCTGGCTTGATAAACTTAACTCTTTCAAAAATAAATGGCCTCTAGTCCAAAACGGGAATCATCTTGGAGCACCTCTTCAAGCGCTGCTCTTTCTTCTTAAGGTTCATTAGCTACCCCCGAACTGAGACCAACATTTTCCCTAAGGAGCTGAACCTCTCTGCCTTAGTACAACAGCAAACACAGGACCCAAACTGGGGAGCATTCGCACAGAGGATTTTGGATCAGGGTGGGCCAACCCCTCGGAGCGGAACCAAATCAGATCAGGCGCACCCTCCCATTCACCCCACAAAATACGCCGCTAACCTGCAGGTGAGTTTAACAAAGGCAGAGATAACTGGATGGTTTGTATTGCTTGATAAATATAGAAGTCTTAATAATGTGCTTACTAGCACAGTATGCTTACCTGAGATCTCACTTATATTTCTTAACACCTCATTAACACAGGAGGGAGACTCTGACTCTCTTTTACTGTTCGATATCAGGGCAACGAGCAGAAACTCTATGAATTCATCGTGCGCCATTTTTTGGCTTGCTGCTCTCAAGATGCCAAGGGACAGGAAACAACTGTGGAGATCGACATTGCTAACGAGCGATTCATTGCTCAAGGACTAATGATCCTGGCCCGAAATTACCTGGAAGTCTATCCTTATGAGAAGTGGAGCGATAAGGTAATCCTCTCGAATAGCGTAGATGGGAGAGGCTAAAGTACCTGGAGTTCAAAACAGCAGTTCAACGCCCGCTGCAGACCCCTCTACAGAACGTTCTTAGACAATTTCTGGCCTGCCGGCTGTTTGGCTCGGAGCCGTCTCTGCTGCAAACCTGTGCAGCTTTATTGTGCCTGCTTTGGGTAGATTCTTCCCCTTCTGACACCATGGCAGAGACCATACAGGGCTGTGGGTTTGAATTTACTCACCAAGAGGAGCTGCAATTGCTGTTCCGTGGTTTCTCTGTCAGCTTGTTACTGGTGAATCCTGAGGACCCTGAGACTGGATCACCTCCAGAACAGGGTGCTGCTCTATTACTGCATTGGCCTGCTCTTAGTGTGACGTTTTGTCTTTAGTGAGTGGACCAGAAGGCAGTTTCAAAGAGATTCTCCTTCCCTTCAGGTTATCCCACTGTATCAGAAAGGGTCTCGCTTTCAGCCCACTACAGTGGAGATGGTGGATGGGGAAACCAGCCCTCCATTGCTCCTCACAGAAGCGGATCTCATTGCTCTCATGGAGAAACATGGCATTGGTCAGTATTGGCAGTGTGGCCTTTTGCTCTTGGGAGAGCTTTGTTCATAAGCTTCTTCTCAACTTCTCTAACACCAGTTCTGTCCCACCATCAGAGTAGGGAATTCTCTAAATGTCACTTCAGATAAGAAATCACTTAAATGTATGGAACGAAGGGATGGTAGAGACCTGTGGGCAAAGTCCCAAGGTCCTAAAGAATCTGCAGAGTGCCTCCAGTGCCTAGGGAGACATGCAATTTAGGGTCCAGAGTGTGCCTGCCAGCATGCTGCCGGCCTCAGTGCCAGTGGGACACGAGGGCAGTGCTGCTCCTGCCCAGGAGTTGTCTCCTTGTCCCTTTAGCACCTTGTGCTCTGCACTAGGCACAGGGGAAATCACTTCGCGGCACCTAATTCGACTAACAACCTGTCTGCTTTCAGGGACTGACGCCACTCACGCCGAGCACATTGAGACGATTAAGACGCGGATGTACGTGGGCCTTACAGCGGATCAGCGGTTCCTCCCAGGCCACCTGGGCATGGGGCTGGTTGAAGGTAAGGGCAGTGCCCGTTAGGAAGATGGCAGGTTCCTTACTTGCTCCTTCCTTTTGCTTACCGTGCAGTACGTTCCTCAGGCTATGATTCCATGGGCTACGAGATGTCCAAGCCTGACCTTCGAGCTGAGCTGGAGGCTGATCTCAAACTGATCTGTGAGGGGAAGAAAGACAAGTCTGCAGTGTTGCAGCAGCAGGTCCAAAAGTACAAGCAAGTCTTTATCGAGGCTGTGGCCAGAGCCAACAAGTGAGTCCTGTCTTTGCCCTCTCTTCTGTTCGCTTTGCTGTCCTGAGAGGTGCTGGCTTCTCTTATGGGGCTCAGCATGCAGTGGGATCCTGTCACACTGTTTCCTTGGAGCTCTGCTCAGTGTGTGTAGGCATTTGCTTGGGAAGGGATGATTTGCAGCCAGGCACGCTGTCGTGACTTAGTAGCAACTAAATGCTCACCTTGGTTTAAACCTTTAAGATTAAATTCAGAGCTGGCTGAAGGAGATGGCAACGTGCACGGACCTCTCTTACGTTGTACCCACACCTCGCATGTTCCAGAGGTGTGGTGCTGAACCAACATGC
Source organism: Steatornis caripensis (assembly GCA_013398225.1). Lineage (NCBI taxonomy): Eukaryota > Metazoa > Chordata > Aves > Caprimulgiformes > Steatornithidae > Steatornis > Steatornis caripensis. The sequence continues at coordinate 7,749 of VZSC01014587.1, forward strand.
TCGTGGAGAACGTCAGAGAGGCTGTGCGGAGGGCAGCAGGCGCTAATTCACTGCAATGTGTGATTGCTCTTTGCAGAGGAGACACACACACGGTGCTCTGCTTGTTTCTTTATAGGTTGGACCAGGCCTTGGCTCAGTATTTTGGAGAAGCCACAGAAATTGCAGAGCAGGAGGAGGTCTACCCGGCAATGCCCATTTCCGTTCGGAAGTGTCCACAGTGCAACAACGACATGGTCCTGAAGACCAAGAAGAATGGCGGGTTGGTGATCTTCCCTGTTAAAGAAAGTAGCCTTCTGGGTTTGTGTTTTTCTAGACATTGTTCATTTACCTCCCCTCTGCAGCAAGCATGAAGACTTGGGCTGCAGCTAGCTAACTCCACCAGCTACATCAGCTGTGTGGACTCAGCTGACCCTCTCTCTCTCAAGTATGTATTTGCCCTTAAAAATTGTTGTTTTGACAATTTCTGACGGCTGCGAAGACAGGAGGACAGATCACTCACTGTCTTGACTTCGCCTCTTCCTCATCCGGTGCCTTTGTCCCACGGCAGGTTCTATCTCAGCTGCATGGGCTATCCAGCTTGTAAAACTGCAGTCTGGTTTCCTGATTTTGTGCTGGACGTGGCCAGGGACGAGAGCGTCTGTGCTGTGTGTAAACCACATCCAGTTCACAGGTAGGTCATACCAGTTATCCCTTGGGGGAACGCAACCCCTTAGACACTACGTGTTACCCATCAGGGCTGGAGACTTCCGTGGGCTAGGCTGGGCAACCATTTTCCGTTCCAGTCTTGGAAAGCTGGAGCAGCAGTCTCATGGCTTGGGGACAGAAAGAAGAGGGGTTGGGGAAACTGGTGTTAAGTATAGCAGAATTAAAAAAAAAAAAAAATCAAGTCCAAATTGAGCTCTGTTGAGGAGAAGTACTATGAACTGGGAGACTTTTAGTCTTCTTTTCCTTTTAGACTGAAGTTTAAATTCAAGAGAGGCAGCGTTCCACCCGTGATGCCCGTGGAGTTTGTTGGCTGCATTGGAGGCTGTGATGAGATGCTAAAAGAGCTCCTGGACCTGAAGTATTTACACAGGTCGTCCCAATCTGCATCATCAGCCAGCCAGCAAGCTCATGACTTGCAGGTCACCAGCTCCTTTAACAGAGCTAGTGGTGAAAACAGGCACGTGAGGGGGACCACAAACCCGGCACCAGGACATCTGCTCTCCTTGAGCTCAACGAGGACACCCAGGCCTGCTCCTTCAGGTGCTCCAGATGACGGGAACAACGCCGTGGTGTGCAACTGCGGGAATGAAGCCCTGCTGTTAACCGTGCGCAAGGAAGGCCCCAATCAGGGCAGGCAGTTTTACAAATGCAGCGCCAGTACCTGCAACTTTTTTCTCTGGGCTGATCAGCAGTCAGAGGACAGAAGCAATGTGGCTCCACGGGGCTCTGCGCTGCCCCAGCCCTTTGGAGGAAGGCGCCCAGCAGGATTTCAGCGCCCAGGAGGAGGGAGAGGCCCAGAGCTCTTTGGAAGCAACAGCTCCGATTCAGGAGGCGGCGCAGTCTGCAAGTGCGACCAGCCGGCTGTCACGCGCACCGTCCAAAAGGACGGGCCCAACAAAGGGCGGCAGTTCCACACCTGCTCTAAACCTCGAGACCAGCAGTGTGGCTTCTTTCAGTGGGCAGATGAAAACGTGGCACCAGGTAAGTCTGGGCTTGGGGTGACATGCGAGGGTTGGAGGCTGTTTGTGAAGCTGAACCGAAGGCGCTTCTCACACACACGTAATGCTGCCACAGCACGGCGGCTCTTGCAGCAACTCCTACGTTTAACAGACTTCGGGTTTGTCTGTAGAACATCTGTCAGCAGCATTATAGCACTTCAAATGTGGCTTGTAACAACTGAGTCTGGCTTAACCTTTTCAAGTTTAGCAGGATATGTCCTCACAGCACACATCTGAGCTCTGAGCAGGATGCTTTGCTTCTACCTGCAGGAAGTTTGAGCGTCCATCTGTCTGTGACTCATCGGATAAAGCCCAACACTCTTTCCAACAGTCTGTTTGGGAATTTGTCCTCCCAAATTGCAGTGCTCAGCTTTGTGAGAGATGCTACCGACTCCGTACAGAGCTGAAGCAGCGGCACCGCTCTTGGAGATTTTAAACCCCATTCTGTCACACCAGGGAAACCACGCTGCTCCTTCTGCCGTAGTTTAGGAATGCAGTGAAAGGCCAATTCTTTCTGAAGCTTTGATCAGAGCTGAGAAACTAAGCGTGGCTGCTGTGGAAAGATACTGAAAACAAGTACCCACAAAAAAACCCCAAACACAAAAACCCCACAAAATAAGGATGTGAAAGAAAGAGCAGTGATAAAAAGGGACAGTAAGCGAAGCACAGAGGTGGAGATGTGGTCTGAGAAAGATCTTCAACACCGGCCTCCTCCTGCTCAGACATTCAGGCCTAAAGGGGTAGAATCAAGTTTTCAAAACTACTTAAAAGCCAGGTTTTCCTCCGGCATGTTTTGTTGTTTCTGCTTGAGCTGCAGACCAGAGCATGCACCCAGGCAGATCAGTCTCCTCTGTTCTGTTCCCACATTTCTCTAATGCTGCAAGACAAATGGGTAACCTTTAACTGTTTAGACAAATCTGAAGCAAGTGTAATTTCAGGAATAATCTCAGTGGCTGAGATGATAGTAAAATCCTTGCTCTGCCCTTTTTGAACTTACCTTGTTTTTCACCTATTTAAATTTTCAAAGGTACTTAAATGCAAGTTCTTTCTCTCTAGGGCCTTCTGGAGATGCCTCTTTGAACCACTTTGGCAGCAGTGGATACTCAAGAGGGTTAGCAAGTAAAGCCAAGAGACCAAGCAGTCTCTCCTCAGGAGCCACTGCCAAGAAAGCACGGACCTGTAGCATTTGCCACCAGCCTGGCCACACCAGGAAAACCTGCCCTCAGAACAGCTGAGCCTGGATGGATGTCTCGAGAGCCTGAGAGGTCGAGGGTTGCAAGCTGCTAGAGCAGCGACTAATGCTGAAAGGAACTGGAGTCTAGAAACGAGTCTGAGTGCTTTCTGGAAGGGGCTCCTTGCAGGCTGCTCCTGCCGAGGGATACCATCCTCGCACACGTGTTACATGCCCGGGCAGCAAGGGTTCAACCAGTTTTGAGAGGTGGCTCCGCTACTGGTGTCGGCCTATGTTTTGAGCTGCTCTTCTGCTGAGCAGATCGGGATAGTCTGAACCTTTCACGGAAGCATTTGGAAACTGGATCTGCAGCAAAAGCAGCACTGGATCCAGTCCAGCTGCAGCTCCCACCGTGGTGAGGGTTGTACGCAGCCCTTCTACAGGAGAAAGGGCTGGGTCGTAGCCGCTAGGACAGACACCAGGGCTGCTTACCTTTTCTCAGGCCCTGGCTTTCCACAGTGTGGAATTTTATTTGACGTTCCCTTCTAAGTTGATGTTCCCTGAGCAACATTCCCTCTTTTTTTTGTCATGGTACCATACTCCTTACCTTGGTTGCCCCTGCCAGTGAAGGGGGGCCAGGTGCAGAGGAGCTGGACCTGGTGCTTGCCCTGAAAGGGAAGCTCAGCTGCAGGGCTCAGGAAAAGCCTTCATTTTAGACAGTTCCTGAATTTGAAACAGAGTTCTTCCTCAGACCTTAAGACATGCCTCTGTGATGCTGCTAGCTAATGGATTTTTGTCAAACTATTGTTTCTTATTAAAAGCTTATTTGATTTTTAAATTTGATACAGTGACATCTTAACTCTGCCTTATTTCTTCCTACTTAAAATAGTTATGCTATTACTGCAAAACTATCCACCCAAATCTTGCTCTTTCCACTCACTCATTGGAACAGTACAGCAGCTTTCCTGGCAGAAACTCCTTGCGGTGTTATATAGAAGTGAGCTGCAGAGTGGTTAGGGAAAGCGGTTTTATCTCACCAGCTGCATCTGCTGTAGTGTTGCTGCCCAGCTGGCTGAACTGAAGGGAGGTTCTGTTTTCCTGCCCTTAGTTTAGGCTGAACTCCCTGGGAAGCCAGGCTGCCTCCTCCCTCTCTGTTGGGGCTTCCTCTGTGCATCAAAGCAAGGAGATCTGCAATGCTCCTGTGTCCTCTTCTGCCAGAGAACAGCATTCTGTTTTTTCCCCCCAGGGCCTCCGACACTGCTCAGGACCCTGCCCCGTCAGGACACGGAGCAGTTCCCCAAGGTCGCTACCAAGGTGACACACAGCACAGGGAGGGCAGGAGGCTGATGGAAGGGCTTTCTACAGGGTGGCTCGAAGCAGAAGGGATCACAGCAGCACAGGTTCGCTTTAAGGTCTGCACGAAAGAGAAGAGAGCCTTTAACTCTGCAGCAGTCCATCGCTATTGGGCCTAAATCTATGGAGGAAGGTCAGGAGAACTCGAGTTGCACTTCCCTGTATCCCTCCCTCCCACGATTAACAGCTGTGGCCTAAAAATACAGACCTGCCGGCTAAAATAACCAGGATTACGAGGCTTTGTAATGCTATCACTGAGCTGGCGAAAGCACGGCAGAAGCCTGAGCAGCAGCCTCTGAACGGCAACAGCAGCAGAAAGCATTCGCGCAGCAGACGGGCAGCAGGTTTGATGCGGATGGCATCAGCCATTACCAGCTTCACTGGTCTAACCCTGGGCAGCGTTGAGGCAGCTGAGCAGTTAAGAGCCACTGGGTAAAATGGCACAACCTCAGTGTCCGGATGGCTCATGGGGTCTGACCACCACCAAGCTCTCTGCCCCAGAGGGATGCCCTGGGCAGCGCCCGGTGGTTCTCAGGCACGCCACCACAGCTGGAGGATTGCTTCAGCCCTTATCATGGGAAAGGAAACAAAACGGAGCTGACACGAGGGAGACAGTACACACAGGGAAGGTTTATTCTCATCCCTAACAGCTGGGAACAAACTAAANCAGCGCCCGGTGGTTCTCAGGCACGCCACCACAGCTGGAGGATTGCTTCAGCCCTTATCATGGGAAAGGAAACAAAACGGAGCTGACACGAGGGAGACAGTACACACAGGGAAGGTTTATTCTCATCCCTAACAGCTGGGAACAAACTAAATAATCTTCAGACTGGGAGGAAAAGCACAGAGTTGTTTTCCCTCCCATAAACAAAA
>VZSC01014589.1:1436-14635 GCA_013398225.1 Steatornis caripensis
GCAGCGCGGCGGGAGCAGCACCGGCCCTCCCGCCCTTCGGCCTCCGCTTGCCGAATTCCCCTCCGCAGCAGGTCGCTCCGGCTCGCCTCAGTGCCCTCATATTTTGGGGTTACTGGCCGCGTTGTCAGTGGTTGCTTGGTTATCAGTGGATTGCTTCGTAAATGATCCTGCCATAATTTCTGGTTTTGCAGCTTCACGCCTTTCCAGCTCTCCTCGCTCGCTTGAATGTCTTACGGATTTCTCCAGGGTGCCTCATCCCAAACTGATACCGGTATTTACGTAGTGCGTGCCATCCTGCAACCCCAGCCCCTCCGGACCTGTACAGGGTCGACCCCCCCCACCCGCCGCAGCTGCGGGCACGAGGAGGGACTCGGCGTGACGCCGCAGAGCTGGGATCAGGGTGGTGGGGTGAGGCGGTGGCGAGGACGGGAAAACACGAGTGGGTGCTGAGGGCGGGGAGGGACGGGCACCGATTTTCCGCTTTACCTATTTCCGATGCTTTTTTAATGCGGGCAGGGGGAGGTAGCTCTGGAAGACTGAGGTGTCAGGGATGCAGAGTTCAAGAAGGGAGTTCGAGCTGCTGCCGCCAGCTCCGATCGCACTGAAGCACAGTAAAGATGCTGTCAGGAGAGGGAGCCTGGAGCATCCCGCAGCTCGGGTTTTACCCAAGCCTGGGGCCAGGGCTGCCATGGACACGCCACCGGGTGCTGGAGCCTCCCGATCCCCTCCTGTCCGCTCCGTCCTGTGCCTGTTGTCTGCTGCCGGCTCCGCCAAAGGCATTCGTGCGGTTTTGCGGCTGTGGCACGGGTTGCCCGTAGCTCGTCCAGCAAAGGAGCCGTACGGCGGCGCAGGGAAACCGAGGCGGAGGGAGGATTAAAGCGCCAACTCAGAACAAGCCAGCTCCCCGAGTGCTAATTCCCTGAGCTATTCGGAAGGGCTGGTCTCCAGCAGGACGATCATACCAAACGTGACCAGAAGGAATGTGTCTTGGATGCAGGAATGTGCGGACGGTGCTTGGGGTTTCTGGGCCTCCCTCTTCCCGGGAATGCTCAGCGTCCTTCACGCCGGCCGTACCAAACTAAGCAACCGTTGCCGTTAGGATGTGCCGAACCCCAGCAGCTCGGGCTCAGGGTGGCCCGGAGCAGGGAGCAGCCGGGAAGCGGAGCCCCAAGGGGCTGCCCAGCTGCTGAGCGGACTTTTGTAGGAGCTGGCAGCTCCTCGGCTTCCCTGAAAAATCCCACTCTGGCAGTGAAGCTGGGCAGCTGCAGCCCTGGGACCGTGCATGGGGCTCAGCACCTTTGCAGGGTGAGCTCAGCATCTGTTCGGCTGGACGCCGTGGGGCGCGAGTGTCTGCTCCCAGCCAGCCCGGCTCTCTGCAGCGGGGAGAGCCGGGGGGCTGCCGTGTGCTCATGTCACCCCAGCTCGCACCCCTCGCCCAGCCTTGCGGCGTCACGACCACCCCCAAGACCCACACGTGCTCGCGCGCACGCACGTGCCGTGACTTTTTTTGCATGCTTTGCCTCCCCGAGCACGTGCTCACCCTTGCTTTTGCTCGACGACTTTTATTTCGCTGCTCGCACGTGCGCCACCCTTCCCCTGACCCCGAACAACTGGCAGGGGGGAACATTCCCTGATCCTTGCCCCGTGAGGAGCAGCGCCAGGGCTGGGCGGCGCGGCTGCGTGCGGGGTGGTGCTGCCCGAAGCCGGGCCGCACGCTGCTGCGAGGGCTTGTCGTGCTGCCGTACGGTGCTGGGTTTTGGCCTGATGGGCTCGGGACGCTCGCTGGGGTGCGTTGAGCTGCCTCGCACGTTGCTTCCCTCTCATTCACCTTCTCTCTCCCGCCGCCCCCAGCCGTGGGCTCTCCAACGCGGCGGGAGGGCGGCTCCTTCCTTCCCGGTGTGCCCTGTTTCTCGGTGGCCCCCGGAGCTTTCCTTCAGCCACCCGCGTCTTGGGACAGACCCAGGGGGCTCAGGGCAGGGCTCGGGAACGCAGACCCGTGGTGAGCCCGCGGGTGTCCTGGGCAGAGCATCGCGCCCTCCGGGCCACGCTCTTTGCTCTTGCCGTGACCACCCTGCCCTCCCCGGTGCCTGTGGCTTGGCGTCCCGCGCTATGCCCGGGGACACCCGCCGGGCACCTGGCACGTATTTCTTCCCACGGCGGGTCCCAGCTGACCGACGGGGAGCTTGAGACCAGGCAGCTGGTGATGCAGAAGGCTTTTAGCACTCCCGCCTACGTCCAAAATGCGGCCGCAGCGTAACGCTGCGCCTTGCAGCCCTGCCCTCTTGTTTCCTCTCTTTTTGCCTGTGTTTCGCCGCATGTCCCCCCGTATAAGCAGGGCAGCCTTCCGTCTGCTCGCTGCCCTGGCCCTCGTACCAGCCTGGCCTGGGTTTCCCTCTCCGCGATGGTGCGCCCCAGCTTTGTTGGTGGCTCGCTCATCACCGACGGTCGTTGAAAGAGGACCACGAGGCGTGGTGTGGAAGCCCGGAGCCGAGCGCTGCGGCTCGAGGCCGTCCCCGGTTTCTGACGGAAAGCTCTGCGCCAAGCGTGTCTGAGCCGCTGCTCCCCGGGCGGGCGAAGAGCGGGGACGCGAGTTAACCCGGGGTTCGGCCGCCGTGGGGGTCTGTAGCTTTGTGCCCAAACTACCAAGCGATTGTGCGAAGCACGGGGGGCCTGGCGGCAAAGCCCAGCTGCAGAGGAGCGCTGCTGGGGGCAGAGCGGGGGGATGCCCCCGGGATGAGGGTGCCTCTGCGCCCCGGCGCTCCTACGCCCGAGGTGTGTGGGCTGCCGTGCCGCGCTGCGCACCGCGCACAGGCTCCCGGTGCCCGGGAACGCCGCGGGGACGGGGCGAGAGAGGAGGTGCTCCACGCTGCGTGGAGACCCCGCAGGGCGAATCGTTGCCCTGAGCGAGAGCGTTCTCCGGCTCGCCCTCTCCAAGGCGTGCTTTCCACGGTGGTTTGGGGTGTGAGGAGACCCCCTTCCCCAGGACGGACAGGTTGGGGGGGTCCCCAAGCCCTTGCTGGGGGGTTCAGAGAGCGGTCCCTGCCTGTCCCTGCTCCTGGTCTCCTGCGTTTGCCCTTCCCCGGGCTGACAGCGGGTGCAGGTCAGGGTGGGGGGCCTGGGGGGACCGGCAGTCTGCCGGGCAGAAAGGTCATAAAAATAACTGAGGAGCTATTCAGCTCCTGCGGGGAGGCGGGTGAGGAAGGGAAGGCAGCGCTGGAGGTTGCCTCGCAAACCCTCGGCGCGACCTCACCGCCATAAACACGGCGCAAACCCCAGGGCTTCCTCTGCAGACAATGTCGCCGTAATTACGATTCCCGCCTGGAGAGGCAAGGAGGGCTTTGCAGACCACCTAAGCTCCTCATGCGTTTTTGGGACTCGGCAGCTCCAGGCTCTGGAAACTCCGTCCCGACCTGTTTTTTCTTTTTTCCTTCTTTTTCACCCTTTTTTCTTCAAACGCTCCTCCTGTTTTCCCCTAGCATTTGATAATCAAAAAATATTTAGAGATCAGATTTACCGTCTCCAAGAAGTTGCGTTTAGGCTCCTTTACCTGCAACTAAACATTCCAAGCTGAATGTGGCAATTAGGAGGTGATAAAAAGCCGGGTTGCGTAGCGGAAGGCAAGAAGAGGGAAGGGTGACGGTCGAGACCCTCCGAGGCTCCGCGCCGGGCAGTGAATGGCGTGTTTCGTTGCGTTTGGCGCGGCTTGTATCGCTGCTCACAAAGTTTATGCTCCCTGAATTCTGCTCGCAAGGCGACTGAGTGAAACTGCTTGAAGGAGGAACTGCCGCTCCAGCAAGGATGAGCTTTCTGGAGCGGCTTTTCCGTGCTCGCGAGATGCTCGGAGGCGGGGTGTGAATTGGTGACCCTTGGGCTGCTTTAATCGTCGCGTCCTGTTCCCGCAGGGGCTGGGTCCTCTCTGCCCACCTGGGGCAGAAGAGCCCGAGGGTCTCTCCATTGAGAAGCCGAAAGTCCCCTTGGACACCCACGTGGATAATACCCCGGAGGAACCCATCCCGTGGGGAGCCGCGGCTGCAGAGCGGGGCTCGGCGTGACTGTCCTTGCCTTGTTTCCTCTTGCAGGGCGGAGTGACAGACGACAAGAGCGACGACGGCAAATCCATCTCCACCCTCAGTTTCGGTGTCAACNCGTCCCCGGCACCCAGGTCGCTGCCAGCTGGTTGACACCTGGCCAGCGCCGTGCTCACCCTCGCAGGGCAGGGGGACAGCGGTCTCCGGGCTTTGGGCTTGGTGGAGGGGATTCGTCCTGCGGTTTGGGGAAGGGATCAAGGCTGAAGGAGGGAGACTCCACTTATTAGGAATGAAAGAATTGATCGAAAATCCTGGAAACTTTGTAAGGGGGCTGGGAGGCGATGGCTGGGGTGGGGGGAGTTTCTTGACGGAGCTGACCAGGCGGCAACAGAGCACCAGGCTGTAAGAAAATGCCCCTCCACGGAAAAAAGTGTGGTCCCAGAGGGAGAAAACTGTGTCTGGGGCTTTGAGCGAGGAGCTTTCCATGTCCTGCTGCTCAACACATCCCCAGGCACTTCTGAACCCACCAGACTTCAGCTGCTGTGGTCAGGAGCTGAGCTCACGTTTTCTGGGTTGGGAACTCAGGTCAGGATAAGGTACGTCGCGTCGTCCCTCGGGCAGCTCTGTTAGCACGCTGTGCTGGAGGGCGCTCGGCTGCAGGTCGTTTGGTTTTAGGGGTGTTTCGTTTGCAGCAGGGGCTGAGGCGTGGATGTGGAGGTGGAGGACGTGCCGGGAGCGGTCCTTCTGGGCGAGCTGAGCAGGGACCAGCGTCCCAGCAGCCGGAGGGTCCCGTGCCCTCTTCCCCGTGGGCTGGGCCATCCCAGCCAGGCGGCCCCGTGGCCCTTTGGTGACCGTTGCCCACACCCATAAATGCTTTGGAGTGTCACTTAGAGGTGGGTAGGTGGGACAGCGGGGACGTCGCCGTTTATCTCTGACTCGGACCTGGAGCCGGGACAACGCGAACAGTCCCCCGTCAGCTCCGTGCGCTGTGGCCGGGGCCACATCTGAGACGTGAGCACGTCCCAGGGCAGGTATCCCCGGAGCAGCCAGACCCCCCTGCAGCGGTGCCCGCCGGCAGGACGCATCCAGCGTCTCTCCAAGGCTGTCACTGACCATCTGCCACGGGGATTTGCAGAGGGGCTGAGCGTGCAGTTGCCCGCCAGTGTCGGCACGGGCGTGACGGGTCTTGGACGGGCTACAAGGGCAGACCCCAAAAGCAGGGCAGCGTGGCGGGGCTCCTGCTCCCCCTGGGATTTTGAACCAGAGGGGCTTGGAGGGGGTGGCGGGCAGTTGGCAGAAATGCCCTGGAGAGGCGCAGAGCACCCAAACAATCACCCAGTGTCTGCGCCCACCGAGGTCCCGTCTGCCCTCCGCCTCCACAAAGGGTTTGTTGTTCGGAGCGGTGGGGACCGAGGTGATCTCACGGCCCCGATCGGCGGAGCGGGGAGGGGAGTCCCTTCCTTCGGAAAAACCTGGCCAAGGACAACATGAGTAACAACATGCCACAATGTGGAATTGTGATCTCCGCTGCCTTAACAAAGCATAAAGGAGTTCATTAAGGGGGCTTTGCACAGTTATAAAAATAAACCTTCTGTGCACACGAGGGTCTAAACAAAGGGGCTTTATGGAGGCCTCCTTTAAAAAGAAGAAGGGGGGGGGGGAAAGAAAAAAAGAGCAAAAAAGCAAACTCAAGGCCATGGTTTTTTTTGTTTATTGTAACGCACTCTGCTTTTCTCTTACTGGAAAAAAGCGCGTAAGTGGAAAAGGTTCTTCCCAGCGTGAATAGCGCTCTCTCCAGCCGGCCGCCTCGCAAACAGCCCCGGCTCATTAAACACGTCTGCTGCGGTCCGGAGAAAGAAAATACACCCCCCTGGCCCCCCCGTCCCTGGAAGAGGGGAGGGAGGGTGGGGGATGCCGCCCTGCTCAGCTGGCCCTGCGTTCAGGTGTCTCGGGGATGCTCCTCCGTCTCCGGGGTAGGCAGGAGACATTCTGCCCCCAGCGTAAGCTCACAGTCTGCCGGCAGTGCTGGTGGTGGGGTGCGCAGGCCGTTTTGTGGGGTGGGGGGGGATCCCTCCTAGGACCGCGGGGGTTTGTAGGGTGTGCCGTGCTCCCGGCTGTCAGCAGGTCTCGTGGCGCTGGCTTCGGGGTGAGCCGGGTGGCACCCCGCTGCGTGCTGGTGGACCCCCGTACGCTGTTTGGTGCAACCGTGTCTTGTGGTGGCACGTCGTGTTGGGTGCCAGGCGGAGGAGGCGGCCTGCGTCCTTCCAAAAAGGCCCACGCTGACTCCTGCCACCGTGGAGTTGGGCTTTGCAGGTCACCAGAGCTCAGGGGTCCACCCGGGACCGGCCAGGTGGGATGCGGCAATCACGGACAAAGGCCAGTAGATGTTACCGGGTTGTGAAGGGTGTTCGGTCTCTGTGGGGTCCCATAATGTGACCCCATGGCGTGTTTCGGGCGTCTCACCCAGCCCTTCGTCCTGCTTCTGCCACCGCCTGTCCCCACGCCCGCTGCCGCCGCTGGTGCGGGCTGGAGGTCCACAGCAGGTTTGGGACGCACGCTCTTTGGAGCTGTCTGGAAGAGAAGGTGTTTGTTAGAGAGGGCTGGGGTTCCGTGTTCCTGTCGTTAATTGATCTCGGGCTTCCTGTGTTCATTGCTTTGGTTGTTAAGGGAGGCTACTCCTCGCTGTTCGGTGATGCCTTGCAGTGAGAAGCCGCTGGTTTTGTCCCAAGCTAGAGGTAAGACACGCTGGTCCCAGCTCAGTGTCTACATAGAGGGGTCTGATGAGGCCCTGGAGTACCTGAGATGTCTGCATGGGGCTGGCAGCAACCCTGAGGGAGACCCAGAGCCATCTGGTATGGTGGCTGGAGGCCAGACGGGATAACCTGGAGTGCTGGGAACCCAAAACCCTTCTCAAGACATGGAGGTCACCAAAGCCTATGCAAAGGGGCTGAGGGGACGACTCTGGCTGGTTGCTGGCTGCATCCTCAGCTCCCGTCCCTTCTGGGGATGTTAAAGACCGCAGGAAGGAGGCGCTAACACCCCAGCCACCTTCTTCATGGTCTGGGCTTCACAGCAACGGGTGACGTGAAGTCACGGCCCACCCGCGTGTGCAGTGCTGGTGTCTCCTGCATCTCCCTAGGAAAGACTTTGCGTCGTGGAAACAGTTTGTGCTCTCTGCTGTGCTGGAAGGTGGCCGTGCTATCACCGTGGAAACGCTCGTCCTTGTAGAGTCATCTTTTGGGAGAAAACCCCACACCTTGGGGCAGTAGGTGAACCGTTTGTGCCACCTCACTGCTGGTGGGCAGGGTGAGGAGTCGCAAGGATAACCTGGACCAGCACAGGTCAGGTCAGACAGCGAGGAAATGTCTAATGCTGCGGCAGTGGAGTGCTGGGAGATGTGATCAGGGAAGGTCACGGTGTCTCCACCAACTGGAGCTATCACGAGCNGTGAGGAGTCGCGAGGATAACCTGGACCAGCACAGGTCAGGTCAGACAGCGAGGAAATGTCTAATGCTGCGGCAGTGGAGTGCTGGGAGATGTGATCAGGGAAGGTCACGGTGTCTCCACCAACTGGAGCTATCACGAGCCAGAGGATAGGGTTGCTCTGGTTTCACTGGATGCCCGAAAGGTTTTTGGCAAAAAAAATCCCCCATCAAAGGTTTTTAAGGGAAGGAGGTTGCTGTGGGATAAGAAGGAAGGTCTTTGCGTAGACAGCTGAGTTGTATGACGCGTTGCGGTTGTCTTGTCCCCAAAAGAGCTGGAATGAGCAGGGATCGGGGTTGGCCCTTTATGGGGAGTAACTCCATAGGCTGAGACTCTTCAGCTTGAAAAAGAGATGGTTTAGGGTTGGCATGATAGAAACCTGCAGAACTCCAAGTGTCATTGCAGGTGGGCAGGGGTGGACTGCTCCTTTCTCCTAATGCAAGAACTGGGGAGCCTCGGATGGAGAGAGACAGAGGGAGCTTGGTACTGCAAAAAACGACGAGAAGATGGTTCTTCATGCAGTTTTGAGTCCTTGCTGGGCGATACGGTGGGTTCAAGAGAGACAGGGCAAGTCTGTGAAAGACAACAACTTTGCAGGGTTACTAAATGTACAGACATCACATGTAGCGTGGGAAGTACCTGCGCTGTGAAAAACTGGTGTGTAGGAGTAAGTGTCGGAGACCTCGGCCTCCTGCTCTCGTCTGTTGGAGTTGTCTGGGACGTGACGGGAATGTCATCGCTGTTTCTAAAATACCCGCAGCTCCTTCAGCCTGTTCACGGTCTTCCCTGCATGATCTGTTTGCCCATGAATGACTGTGAATTGCTTGCTCTTTTCTAGCCCAGTCGCTCTAATTCACCCTTTGCCTCTTGTCTACCATGCCTTGCAGATCCTTATGCCATCGTCTCGTTCCTCCACCAAAGCCAGAAGACGGTGGTGATCAAGAACTCTCTGAACCCTACGTGGGACCAGACTCTCATCTTCTACGAGATAGAGATCTTTGGGGACCCCCAGAATGTGTTTGACTGCCCTCCCAACATCGTGGTGGAAATATATGACCACGACACCTACGTAAGTGCGTCGGCATGAGCTGGTCCTTTGCGGCGTGAGCGTGCTGGGGTGGATGGGACACCTGGCATCGCTCCTGCCCTCTGGAGTGCAGTGCTGTGACATCTCTGGGTGGCTCAGACAACGAGCCGGGCGCTCAGAAGACATAAATTCAGCAAATAGCTCGGCTGGTGATGTCCTTGGTGGCCCTGCTCTGGTTAGCAAGGCTGCATTTGCATTGCGTTTCGCAGAGTGGCTAAATTAACCGTAGTTCCTTGTGGAAAAAGCTTAAAGCAGTCATGCAAGCAGGGGATGATACACAGCTGCTTGCTCGGCTGCCCAAAGGTATCCAAAGTGCCTTGTAGTGACGGCATCTGGAGGGGTGGTGAGATCACCTTGCGGCTTTCCGAGAGGAACTGGACTGTAGCGTGCCGGAACGGAAGGGATTTCAGACTGCGTGTAAGGGCAGTGCATGAGTGAAAAGCACTTAGAATGCATCTCAGCAATGTCTCAGGAACCTCTGAGGAACCCTTCTGCCCTCCCTCCTCCAGAAGTTGCCAGCAGGAAGCAGCAAACCCAAGCAAAGATCCCCTTGCAGACCACTGAATGGTCTTTTTAGGAGCTGCTGAGCCTTAGTGTTACACTCAGAGCTCCTGCTCTGGAAATCGTGTGATACCATAGGAATTTCAGCTCCTGTTCAAGCCACAGTGCACGAGAAGGAGTGCATTTCTAGCTCTAGTAGTTGGAGGGAGGGGTATGAAAACTTGAGTCTATATGGGCGTCAAACCCTCTTTTTTTCTGAAATGGTCCCATAGTGGTTCAGACACTGAGCCTGGCGTTTGAGTGACACGGTCTTGGCTGAGACGCGGCCGTGTGACGATGGACTCCGCCGGGAAGTAGGTTGGGAAGTCAGCTCCCCATGCCTGTGATTGCCTTNTTGAGTCTATATGGGCGTCAAACCCATCTTTTTTTCTGAAATGGTCCCATAGTGGTTCAGACACTGAGCCTGGCGTTTGAGTGACACGGTCTTGGCTGAGACGCGGCCGTGTGACGATGGACTCCGCCGGGAAGTAGGTTGGGAAGTCAGCTCCCCATGCCTGTGATTGCCTTTCAGGGCGCGGATGAGTTCATGGGGCGCTGCATTTGCAAGCCCAGCCTGGTGCGCTCGCCGCGGCTCTCCTGGCACCCGGTCACCAAGGCGAACAGAAACGTCGGGGAGCTGCTGGCTGCCTTTGAGCTGATTCAGAGGGAGAAGGTGAGGTCCCCATCAGGACCTGATGCTGTCTCTAATTGCAACGCTGGCTTCTTCCCTTGGAGTCTCTCAGCACCCGGCAGGATCCAACGTTTGCCCGATGCTGAGTTGTGTGCACCTGGACTCAGCAGCTCTGCAGCTGCCTGTCCTCAGTGTCACCAGGATGGGTGCTTCGAGCAGACCCAGCCACGATGCTCAGTGCTGGCTGCACCACAGGTCTGTGATGGGAGGCGTTTAGCTGAGCCGATGGGAAGAGGCTCAGTGCCGGACCGAAGCCTGGGCTGCTGGGTACTGGTTCGGGCGGCGCCGCTCGTGCCCTGCCAGCCTGGCCGGCTGCGGTGCTGAGCTCAGAGCCTTGGCACCTTCACACCGCGGGAAGAGCCTGGTGCTTTTGGTGCCGGATCGCTGCCCTTCTCTCAGAGTTAATTTCCGGAGGGGGTTTACGAGAGCTGAAGCAGGCGGTTACTCCTGCAGCGAGCTGGCCGCGCTCTGCGCTGGCCGTTCCCGTTAACGAGCCCCGGCGGAAGGAGGCTGTGCTTTGGAGCCAGCCCGGGTGGGAGAGACTCATGCCGTGGTGCGCTCTCAGGCGCTTTCCCACCCTCCCTGTCCCCCTGCACACACCACCCCCTCTCCTCGCCCAGCTCTGGCTTTTCGGCTGGCCGCGGTGCCTGGCCGCAGCCCAGACGTGCCTCTGTGCCGGGGAGAGTAGACGGGCTGGAAGGCTGAACCTCCCTGTCCCATCGCTCCCTCGCCGCCCCGAGCCGCTCATCTCTGATGTCGGTCCTGGAGGGATGCTGTGCCCTGTGCGTGCTGCTGCCGCTGCTGGGGTGGCTGTGCTGGGTGCGAACCTTGCTGCACCAGCGAGGGGCTGCTGGGCGGGGGTCAGGGCACGTCCCTGCTGTCGCGACGGGGTAATGAATCATCTGCGTGCAGCCTCCTCTTCCTCCTCCTCCCGCTCAGAAGTTACCGAACTGGGTAGGGAAGACCCTGGAGAGGGATCCCCTGGTTTGTTCCGAGCAAAAAGCATCCAGGTGGCTTTGAGGCTCTGCTCGTGGCTGCTCGTGGCGCGGAGAGCCCTGCCCAGCGCTGGGCACGGAGCGGGGCAGCGTGTCGCTGGGGGAGGACGGACGTTTCTCTGCCGGAGAAAGCTGCGTTAGCCCCGGGAGTGCCAGTGGCAAGCATGTGTTTTTTGTTTTTTTTCTCCACAGCTGGCTGTGCATCACATCCCTGGCTTCGAGGTAAGGCCTTTCTCCGAGGCCCTGCGCCCCTCTTACCCTTCCCTCCGCTGCCCCTGCAGAGCTGCTGAGTCCCGGCACGGTGTGCTGCTCCTGCAGAGGTTTGCAGTGCACTCTGTCTGCAGCCCTGCCTCTGCACGGGGTTTGCCCGTCCTGTCTTAGGGACTTACTTGAGGATGAAGGAATCCCCACGTAGAGATGCCGCTTTCCTTCAGCTGGTGGTGAAGAGGGCTGGAGTGAGCAGGGCAGCTCGCTTCTGACCCGTAAGACAGGGCAAATATTTCCCTTTCTAGACATAATTCAGGTGTCCAACACACCGTTACCTTCCTGCCCGGAGATCATTTGAGCGTTCCCGTCGTGACAGGCCGCGCTTCCCAGCAGCTCCAGCGTGTTTTGTGCCTTGCAGCCCATCTGAGCGCAGACAAGAACTCATTTTAAATGGTTTTAAGTTACCTGCACTGATTTCTTCTTAAAGCTGGGGATGGTGGTGTGCAGGAACTTGGAAAGCATCCTTTTTCTGTTAAGTTATCGGCTACAATTGTAAGCGCCGGGGTGGGCTTATGGATGAAGATTGCTAACTCTGCACTTTCCTTCTCTTCTCCAGAGTGAGCTGTCCTCCGGCATGGATGAGGTGAGTCGATGCGATTTCGTTGTCTCTTCGTCTTGCCGGTTGCCGCGGGGTAATCGTTTCTTTTCAGGTGAGTCAAGCCTATAGCGTCAGGATTTTAGTAACCTGAGCGATCACCAGCAGGACAGGGTAGACGGGCTCCGTGCTTAACCCAAGAAGCGCTCCCGACGGCAGGGCACGTCGGGTGATTTTTAACCTTTGTGGGCTGCGCGTGCCCGAGGACCACTGGTGTTCACCCCTTCCAAACGAAGCGTGTACAAGCTGAAATGCCGGACCGGCTTTTGGCTGCGCCTCGGCTGAAATCCCGGCTGAAAAGTTTGCAGCTTTTCGTGGGGAATTCACCGTGAACTGGGGCACGTGCTGGACTGTTCCGGTTGCTCTGAATGAGATAGTCTCCTCGGGATTCCAAGCTGCTGCTTGGCCAGCCTGTCAAAGTTCCTACCCAGACCTTGTGCGTCCTACAGAGCGGATCGCAGGCTGAACCGAGCGCTGCCAGGGTAGGCTGGGATCTTGTAAAACCCAAGGCAGGAGCTGAACAAGGGGCACGTGTGTTTGAGTGTTGTGGTGGCCCTAGGAGCCGGTTAACCCCAAAGTGTGGGAGAGGAGCTGAGAGGCACCCGGGGCACGCAGAGACCCTGGCCGCGTTTCCACGAAAGGCATGGGGTCAGCACAGTTTTGCAAGATGCGTTTCCTCCACCCGAGCGGCCTTTCCTGGGGGTGTGAGGCTCGTCTTCGTGCTCCACGTGGGCTGAGAGGGATGAGCTCATGTAAACATCACCATCTCTCTGCTCTTTCTCCTCCGTTTCTTGCCACTGCAACTTCTGGATGGGGCGCTCCACAGCTCTGCACCCCTGCCGTGTTCTGCGAGGGGCTCCTCCAATGGGTATCTTTGACGCTCAAACACTTGACTCTCCTCTGCTCCTCTGCTTTCGCCCAGAAACCAGGCAAAGTCCCAACAGAGACTCTCAGAGAGATCATCTCATTCAGCCATGGCCTGGCCTGGCCCGCAGGAACGCCGTCCAGACCAACCCGCTGAGGCTGCGTCCAAGCGAGTGGTGCCAGCCTGCGGTCTCCAGTGCCCTTAGCAGTAAATAACGAGCCTGGTGGGGNAGACTCTCAGAGAGATCATCTCATTCAGCCATGGCCTGGCCTGGCCCGCAGGAACGCCGTCCAGACCAACCCGCTGAGGCTGCGTCCAAGCGAGTGGTGCCAGCCTGCGGTCTCCAGTGCCCTTAGCAGTAAATAACGAGCCTGGTGGGGAAGCGGGCTCATACACGTGCCGTTCAGGCTCCTGATGTGTCTGAACCACCAGGCTGGCACCAGGCTTTCTTCTGTTTGGTGCAAATGGGAGTAGCCTTTGGCACTGGGACCCCTTGAAATAACACGATCCAGCTGTGCGCTCAAACTGGGAGACGTTTCCAGCCACTGTTTTAACTGGTCTGATCTGTGTTGACGTCCACTCATCTCTTTTCCAACCCTGCATCAAAGCCAGGGTTGGACTAGATGATCTCCAGAGCTCCCTTCCGCC
>VZSC01014590.1:0-13249 GCA_013398225.1 Steatornis caripensis
ATTCCATGATTCTATGATTCTATGATTCTATGATTTTAAGCTTTACTACATACAGAATACTCTGTACAGTATTAAAATACATATATATTAGACTTGCCAGCACCCTGCTCTGAGGCAACCACCCACCCACCACCTCAAATTCGTCTTATTTTTAGTGACCATACATTACTATTTTATCCTTTCAGCACTAGCACAGCATTGGCTTCTTCTGCTCCTGATAGTATGAGAAGCAACCATTCAGTTACCCACCTAATATAACTCCAGGGCCCTCCCTCCATTCAACTCCTTATTCTAGCCACACTTTTTCCAGCTTTTTGTTTTAGGATTTTCTAGAACAAGTTATCCAGCTCTGCTAATTTAAAAGCATGTATACCTAACAGCTATTACTGACTCAATGTGTTTGAAGAATTTCACAGCCTCCTGTCAGAGGGTAGTAATATAGCTGGAAAGACCCAGAACAGTGGCATTTACAGAACCTTTTATCCCTTGTCATCAGTAACTCCATTGTTTCATTTAAAGTATGCAACTGTCGCAAGAATGACAGAAGAAACTTTGTGAAAGGAAAGAAAAATGGAAAGCAGAGAGAAATGGAAGCTATAAAAGAAGTGTCACATCTCACTCTCCCCAAAAGATACATAAGTTTTCAAGATAAGCTGGAAAAGTCTGATTATTTAGGTAAGGAAACAAGGAGAGGGGAGAACTAACCTGTCAATGGAGCAAATCGATCTCCAGCCAAATTTTTTTTTGTGCAAAGATGCAGAAGTTAATGTTTAAGGCAAGGGACAATAGGAGAAATACACCGTTATGAAGTCCTTTATGAAGTCCCGGGGACTGCTAAAAGACAGTTTGACTTGAAAGACAGAAGCCTGATGATTATTTCCATACAAAGGATGGCAAGACGAGTAATGCTGAAATAATTGACAAAATTATAAAGGCAGAAAATACAAAGAGTGAGATTAGGCAGAGTAACACACCGCTGAGACCAAGTCATGGGAATAATCCCTATCTGAGGAGGCCAGCTGAACCAGCGCTACTGGTTCATTAATCAGATAAACACATCTAACATATTCCATACCCCGGTGTTAAGAAGGCTCCTCATGACACCTCTCCACGTTTCAGTGGTAATAAAGTCTCACTGCCTTTCATCTCAGACATGTTTATAGGGGGACCACTGCACTTTCCAAAAGTCTTACAACATCTCTTTTCCATTTTCAGAAGTTTATTCAGAATAGCTTATTACAATACATTATATCATAGTTTGGGTTCCACTTTTCTGACTCCTACTACCCTCCCCAGTGTAGCTCACTGAATTAAATAAAAAGGATATTTCTGTTACTGCCTGCAAAACTATGTATTTACCTCCCCTATCAGAAGAACAAGGTTCCCTTTCAAAGCCATAATAGACACAAATTTGACATTTCTATCTCATACCATCCTTTTGGAGGTGGGGAGGAAGCGCTGAAACAGTAAGACAAACACGAATATGAGCACTCACATCAAAGATGGGCAAGTCTTGAAGTTCAGACAAGCCTATGTTGTAAGAACATGAAATAAATCCACATAAAGGAAGGAACATACAGAAAATTAACCCTGGATTTACGGCTTTGTCACCAGACGGAAGTGAGCAAATACACTCGCATAACTCTGACTACCAAACCAGGTGCCTACAAAACACCCAGATACTACACCTTCACATGGGTGGCCTTTATTGCTTCACCTGTGAAATTTTATTTCCTGCCAGTGCAGAGACAGATGCACAAACTATGTCAGACTACAGAGGAAGATACAACAGATGCACAAAGAAAGACGCAGAAAATGTAATAGTCTATATTCATCAATGCCTATTTTACTCTAGAAACCTGAACTGGAAAGAGGAAAAATGTTTGTGTAACCAACTGGGCAAGATTCTCCATGGCATAAATCCACAAATTCAAATATCAAGGGCCTTCAAATGCACACTGAGTTGATTTCAAGTCTTTTACTGAATTGCTTACAAGATAAAGTCTGATACACTGGCAGTCTATAAAAAAGGAAATAGAAAGATGGATTATCATCACAACTTTACCACTGAAGTATAACATGACCTTAAACAACTCACTTAAGGTCATTTACTTTAGCAGCAAACGAGGGTTCACCACACCCAGCTCACGGATGTATGGGAGAGCTCAGCACCTGGTAAGCACTTGTGGGACCTCAGGTGCCAAGTGCTGCTAAACATCAGGTTGGTGCTACAGGGTTGCACAGCTGCATTCCTCAGCCACATCACTTCTCTGAGAGGGGGCTGCAAGGAAGCCTCACTTAGCATTCAAGGTGGTACCTGGGTTACAGGCAAAGCCAATCCATTCCTGCACTTTGCCCAGTAACTAAATGCAATATAAAGAACAAATCCCAAATCGTATACAGTTAGCTTTTGAATGAGTAACAAGACTACTTTCATAGACAAAAATCAGTCAATATTTAAAGTTACTCTAAGGTTTCAGATAAATAATTTTAAGACATCAGCTATTACTATTTGAAACAAGCACCTAATCACAAGCTATTTCAGCATCTTGACTATACACTGCTTCACAAGCTTCCATAGGGGACAAGCATGAAAAACAAGTGTCCCATACCACTGAAGAATTCCCAGTTTTATTTACCAAAATATCCAGAAAACCAAGCCAGCTCCCTAATAAACTAGTGGCAGGGAAGACAAAACAGACTTGCAAACGTGTTCTTATCAGCCCCCTTACAGCAATGCAGAAGCACTGTTACTGCACTCTGAGGACAACAGGATCAAGACTTACCTCAGCCCAGACCTGCACACTCTCATGCATAAGCAGTCATTTCTATAAGAAGAATTAATTAGAAGATTTATACACAAGTAACTAGAATTGAACCCACAGATAACTGTAACCATGACAAAGGAGTTTACATGGCCCATCATAAGCACATATTCTCCCACTCTGAAACATTACTGTCTCTTTCACAACAATAACCACCACAAAAAAAAGCAGTTTCATTTTAAATGACAAAGTCCAACAGGTATGTGTGTGTACACATATTATATATAAAATACATATACACATACATACACTTCATTTTATGGAAAAAAGTAAATAGAATCAATACATTTCTTAGCTGACAGAGGCTATCTTTGAAGTTTTCTTTTTAGTAGGTTAAGATGCATGATTTTTAAAGAAGAAAAAATTTAAAAGCTACCAGAGTCTAAAATATTTTAACTGCATGCTTCTTGTCCCCTAAATTGAAACACTGTCTAGCAACTGAACAGAACCTGAAACTAGACTTGCTTTGCATAATTCTGAGGACCTGAAGGTGCCCTATGCATAGCTCACATCTACTAGGTTCCTTAATCAAGGTATAGGCATTTTGGTTTCTTAGTCCTTTAAGGGCTGGCATACTAATCATCTGTCAGATAAGGGCTTTGAGTTAAAATATCAAATGGAACACACAGGTTTTACTTCTATTTCAAGATGTTAAATGTCATATTTGAGATCCCATCAAGGCATTAAAAATAAGTTACAGGTCCCAGCTCCATCCTGAGAAACTTCACAGATCAATGAATTATCTTACCTTCACCAAGCTTTCTCAAGTGACACCCTCACGCGACTGATCTCCTGGGCTGGGGACAAGAACCACCCGCTGCTCAGTATTACCTTGATAAAGTGAGGCATGCTGAGATGCGTAAGTGCAATGTAACTCAACAGACATAGCTAGCATCACCTAATGTGGAACAGTCGCAAAATTGTATTGCCTTATTCCCAGCTCACATAAAAGCTATTTCTGTTCATGCTTTCTAATACTGCTTACTGAAGTAATGTCATTACTATTTCGTGAAGCACTACACTGCTCCAATTCATGCCGTCAGGGCTTCAAACTCCTTCCACTGAGTAGGCAGGAAATGTGGACACCTCAGGTCAGGGGATAATCAGGTGCCTGAATTAGTGTCTACTCACAAGAGTCAATCTAAGGCCTGACATAAAAGACTCTAGTTTTAAGCACAGACTGAAGCACAAATGCAGTTTGTGTCTAACTGCAGGTTAATTAACAGCTTTGTAAGATACAACTGGTCATTTTTCATAAGGAAAATCCTTAATCTTACATTTGAGTATTTCAAGAATAGATTATATACTGTAACTATTGTCTTAGCACCTAACAAATGTATGTCACCTAGTCCTATAGATAGATATTAAAGGAATGTCTGAAACTACCTAAATACATAGGAGACAGAAAAGTAAAGCAACTGCATGGGACAAAGCATGCCTAGCTGCCCTGTTCTAGTCCCAACGAAGTCAACTATAGCCTTTTCTTTAATAACTTAAGTCAGAATCCTCAAAAACCACACTTCAAGCATGAACTTCTTGCATGCATATTTCAGGATCTGGCAAATTGAAAGTGATCCGAATACCCTACTTAAAGCAAGCTCAGTCTGCTAACATAACATAGTCAAAATAGTTTGTCATGCATAAAAATTATTAAAAATATGTAAATATTCAGTCTTGATTGCATTCTTCAAATACAGATCTTACTTCCCACATCACTGGTGATGCATTATCCAGCACTTCATATGCTGGTGAATCATTCTTTGCTCCTCTGACAGTCACTTCTGAACAGCTGCAAATGCATACAAGCTACAGTAAAACTGATGTTTTCAAAAATTAAACGAACAACTGACACATTATTTCAATTCTCTTAAGTTGGAGTTTTATTAAAACCCGTCAAGATAATCCTTTCCTAAACAACATCCTGAAAGTGCATTTCTAGTGAAATTGAACTTCTGTACTGATCAAGACAAAAATAAATAGTTTGGGCACAATTTTTAATATTTCAGATCTAGTAAATAAGAGCACCATTCCTTCTGCCTATAAATGGAATCATCCTTCCATCATTTCTAATACAGTATGGACTGTTAATGCAACCTGCTAACAACAGGAGAGCAAAGCACTAAGGTCAGAAGCCACACGGAAACAGGAGGGAAGTAACATCAACATTTCCAAAAGGTGCCTGTAGAATACTGAAGTGCGCCAATTTAAGATGGCTCAGAAAAAAAAAAAAAACAAGTTACGAAAATTTCAGGTCTAGAAACCAAGAGCTCCATTCCATCTGTGAATGCCTCCTCAGACCTCTGCTTACAACAGAAAGGGAAAAGAACAAAACAAAGACAGAATATCTAACTCAGGAGGTTTCACTAGTGAACATCTGAACCTACAAGAAGCAATTTCCTTTCTACATCTTCCAAAACAAACAAACAAAAAGCTATTCTTAACATAGCTTTTCTTTTAAAGAGACAGGTATGATAGATCTCAAAAAAAGGGACCTCCAGAGCTCCTGTCCAACCTCCGCGGTTCTGTGATTCAGTGATCTTTCGGGATTTTTGTATTTTTAAGTCGGACTGCATTCCTCATGCAATCACTTTTGTATAGACAGAGATTTCAAAATGACAAAATTTAGTTGTGAAATCTGAGTTTCAACATCTACCTCTAAACTTGTCTTTAGGAGACCTAGGACAGCTGAATGTAAGTTCTATTCTTGGTCCTTCCTAGTGGAAAGATGTATAGTGACACCAGATGCTTTTGTTTCTCTGTATCTGCATGCAAGTCAATGAGAAGAGAAGTGATGCTGGACCAGATACTAATGAACAAAGAACGACTGGTAGGGACTGTGAAGGTTGCGGGCAGCCTTGGCTTCAGCAACAATGAGACGGTGGAGTTTGGATCCTGCATGGAAGAAACAGGGCAACAAGAAGGATTACAACCCTGGGCCTCAGGAAAGCTAACTTTGCCCTCTTCAAAGACCTACTTGGAAGAATCCCATTGCATGGGTTAGGGATCTAGAAGAAGTCAGGGGGCCCCAAGAGATCTGGTTAATATTCAAGAACCACCTCCTCCAAGCTCAAGATCGGTGCATCCCTACGAGTAAGTCAAGCAAAGGAGGCAGAAGACCTGCATGGATGAGCAAGGAGCTTGTAAAAAAACTCAAAGGGAGAAGGAAGTTTACAGGATGTGGAAAAAAGGACTGGTCACTTAGCAGGAATATAGGACTGTTGTCAGAGCATGCGGGAATGCAACGAGGAAGGCCAAGGCCTACTCAGAATTGAATCGGGCAAGGGAGATCAGGGACAACAGGAAGGGCTTCTTCAGGTATATCGGTAAAAATAGGAAGACTAGGGAAAATGTGGGCCCACTGCTGAATGAGGTGGGTGCCCTGGTGATGGAGGGTGGAGAGAAGGCAGAATTACTTCATGCCTTCTACGCTTCAGTCTTTACTGCTAGGACCGACCCTCAGGATTCCCAGTCCCTGGAGGTAAGAGAGAAAGCCTGGAGAAAGGAAGACTTTCCCTTAGTCGAGGAAGATTGGGTTAGAGACCACCTGAGCAAACTGGACACCCACAAATCCATGGGCCCCGGATGCAATGCACCCATGAGTGCTGAGGGAGCTGGCAGATGTTCTTGCCAAACCACTCTCCATCACCTTTGAAAAGCTGTGGAGAACAGGAGAGGTGCCTGAGGGTTGAAGGAAAGCCAGTATCATCCCAATCTTCAAAAAGGGCGACAAGGAGGACCCGGGAATCTACAGGCCAGTCGGCCTCACCTCTGTCCCTAGAAAGGTGATGGAACAGCTCATTCTGGATGTTATCTCTAAGCATGTGAAGGAGAAGGCAGCTATCAGGAGTAGCCAACATGGATCCACTAAGGGGAAATCCTGCTTGACCAATGTGATAGCCTTCTATAATGTCATGACGGGACAGCTAGACGAGGGGAGAGCAGTGGATGTTGTCTACCTTGACTTCAGCAAGGCTTTTGACACTGTTCTGACAAAATCCTCATAGGTCAGCTAAGGAAGTGTGGGTTAGATGAGTGGACAGTGAGCTGGATCAAGTAGTGGCTGAATGGCAGAGCTCAGCGGGTTGTGATCAGTGGTGAGAGTCTAGTTGAAGGCCTTTAACTAGCGGTGTTCCCCAGGGGTCAGTACTGGGTCCAGTTCTGTTCAACCTATTCATCAACGACCTGGGTGAAGGGACAGAGTGTACCCTCAGCAAGTTTGCCAATGATTCAAAGCTGGGGGAAGCGGCTGACTAACGGGAAGGCTGTGCTGCCATTCAGCATGACCTGGACAGGCTGGAGAGTTGGGCAGAGAGGAATCTCTTCTTGAGGTTCAACAAGGGCAAGTGTAGGGTCTTGCATCTGGAGAGGAACAACCCCATGTGCCAGTACAGGCTGGGGGCTGACCTGCTGGAGAGCAGCTCTGCGGAGATGGACCTAGGAGTGCTGGTGGACAACAGGCTCACCATGAGCCAGCAATGTGCCCTTGTGGCCAAGAACGCCAGTGGCATCCTAGGGTGCATTAAGAGTGTGGCCAGCAAGTCGAGGGAGGTGATCCTCCCCCTCTACTCGGCCCTGGTGAGGCCGCATCTGGAGTACTGTGTCTAGTTCTGGCCTCCCCAGTTCAAGAGAGACAGGGAACCACCGGAGAGAGCCCAGTGGAGGGCAACAAAGATGATGAGGGGTGTGGAACATCTCTCCTATGAGGAAAGGCTGAGTGATCTGGGTCTGTTCAGCCTGGAGAAGAGAAGGCTGAGAGTGGATCTGGTCAATGCTTATAAATATCTAAAGTGCAGGTGTCAAGAGGATGGGGCCAGAATCTTTCTGGTGGTTCCCAGCAACAGGTCAAGGAGCAACAGGCACAAACAATGGACACAGGCAGTTCCATCTGAACATGAGGAAAAACTTCTTTACTGTGAGAGTAACAGGGCACTGGAACAGGCTGTCGAGGGAGGTTGTGGAGTCTCCTTCCCTGGAGATACTCAAAACCCGCCTGGATGTGTTTCTGTGCAACCTGCTCTAGGCACACCTGCTTTAGCAGGGGGGTTGGACTAGATGGTCTCCATAGGTCCCTTCCAACACCCACCATTCTGTGATTCTGTGATCACCCATCAGCTAGTGTAGCTACGAGTTTGGGGTACTGTATCGGCTTACACCACCTAAGAATCTGGTCCTTTTTGTGCTGCCTGTATTCACTATGGCAGAAAGACACAGAAGACATGGCCAATACTTAACTGCTTTGTGTTCATCTTGTAACTTGCATTTAGGGAAGAGAAGCGTCAAAGGCCACAGGTACAGAGCCCAGCTGCAGTAGCTGCATATCAGCAAGGAACTGATGGCCACCAGGAAGCCAGCAAGAAGTTCCTTTGCATCTCCAGGACACATGTAGCCCACCTCCTTTGACCATACATCCCTTGTCCAGTGCATGCTGCCTGAAAGGCTAATGACCCAACACTTAGTCCTGCAGAATAGCCAAATGTATGCTGTTAGAGGGTAGAGCTGTTTATTAACCTACAATGAACAAATTCCTTCTCCACAAAACTAACCGAAGTGTTTATATAAAGGTCACAAAGGTGCTAACAGACTAGTCGCTAACCTCTGGACATATCAGAACATTTGGACACATTTTATTACAGCATCAGGAACCTGCCATACAAGTTCAAGAAAAAAATGTGTTAACAGGAACTCACTCTAATAAATTCATACTGATCTGTCAATAATTGATCATATTCTTTCTTTCTGTACATGACTAATGATGATGACCTGAACACTGTGCCTCTTTAAATAAAGAAAGTTTATGTGCTCAGATAATGGCCCACAAAGGCAAACAATTCAAGAGGAAGCTTGTGAACATCCTAGAACTTCTATTAATTACGAAGAGGGAGTTTCCAAGTGTGGATTGCATACAGCCAAATGCTTGTTCTTCCCCTCCTCCAAAATACACCAGCAAGTGGAAAACTAGGAGTGCAACTGAAACACTTTCAATTTTGCACTTCAACAATCCTGAAAAACATTGTAAGCAAACTTAGGGAATTACAGTTTTGGTTCTGTGAGCAAGTAATTGCAAGATACAAGAGAGTGTTTTCTAAAACACCCTGCATGCATTGCACAGTATTGTCTCTGAAAAGAAGACCCAAAATCAAAGTGTGTAAGTAACAAACTTGTTGGCCAGCACAGCTACCAAGAAGAAACGCTAAGTATTTATAAGATCTTTTTTGCAGATAAACTGCAATCAAGCACCAAATTTTGTAGAAGTTACATTACTGATTTTACCTTACAGTGATGCTTCAAGCAAAAGGAATTGTTTCCACAGCAGTACAACTTTATTCATTATTTAACCAGGTTTATTTTGGTTCAATTTAACTCGAGTAGAATTAAGTTAACTTCTTGTACTGAAATCTAATTCAAAAGAAGTTTATTATTTATTACTGATACAGGTGTAACTGAACTGGTTTATACAGAGACAAGACAAACTGAACCTACCCAAACCTGTTTTGCAAAGTCTGTCCATCCAAAGTGCTTCATACAGATATAAATAATTTGGGGGTTTCCTCTATTATTAACAGATCTGGCTGTAAGTTACACCACCTGAGTTTTATGCTACTTTGAAACTTCACAGATCTAAAAATCACATGCAATGTTTAACAAAAGAAAATGAACAGAAAGCATCTGAAGTTTGCCACACAAGATAGTCAGGGGTGGAGAGGGAAGAGATTCTTGGAGCTGGCACCACGCTCATGTCTACAGCAAGACTTGCAAATCTTGTAAAGAACACAGCCCACCCTTCCAGGAACATTACGGTCCAAACTGCTCCCAGACCTGCGGCACTCCAGCACTGCTGGGAATCCTGTCCCAACACTATCTGCCAAAGAAAAATTATAAAAGGGAAACAGAACATAACATAGGAACACATATTATTATTGAGCTAATCTACAGTCATGCAATCCCATTTGCAAAACAATTAGTATCTTTTATACTTACGACAAAGAAGCCTCACAGCATCGTCTGTGTCGAAAATCCCAGGTGCAGAGGATGTCTACCTAAGCTTATGGTGGAAAAAAAGCACCTTAATGTTCAACTATGAGCTCTAAAGTGTCACAATGAACTACACACACCAAAAGTCAACTAGGCCTTCATCAAGTGTGTGCTGGAGAAAGAAAATGGACTACCGGAAAAAGATTTTTTTGGATGGAGCGAAGGTACAGGCAGTTTTGAGAGTTTGAATGCAATGATTTTGTAAAATGGTCTGGTCTCTTTTCTCCCCTCAGTTACCACGTGAGTATTTCACAAGTTTATTTCTGCTATATACAGGCTCAGAAATGCATTTGCTTCCTGAGAAACCATCATTCATTTCTATGACAGCAGCTTACTCAGAGGAAAAGGAGGGGGGGAGGACAGTAAGAGGCAATGTCCTTCCCCCTCACTCCCCTAAAACCAGAGTTCTTCACATCACAGTCTAAATGTTCAATGACATCATTTGGGCAGGAAAACCAATAGTCCCTTCTCTTGTTAGCTACTTGTTTTGAATTGTCGTTACTATTTTGTTCTCCTTTTCTCCAAGTTTAAGAAATTTGTCTGGGATTAAAAAAAAAAAAACACAAAAAAACTAGTTTAGTTGTTCCCTATTAAAGATTTGTATAACCAAGGAATGCTACACAAGAAGCAACCACAAGCAATCAGGTGATTTTTATTAGCACTGATAAGACACTGGAGTTACCCTAGTTCTGGTGCCCTGACTTAGAACAACACGAAATAGTCAAACCAAAAGCCTAAATGTAAACATGTTTCTATACAGGTAACACAGCACTGCCTGCTGTAGTCACATGCAAAAGTGTATTAATGAATTCACTGGTATACCTGGCTACACCACAAATTAATGTCAAGGCTTTTTAGTTCATCCATTTTTCAAATCCCCAACATCGCTAGAGATTGCCAATCAAGACCTAAGCAAATTCAGTGTTCTCTTGAGGGGCTGGATTTGTCTCTGTACACACATTAACTATAGCATTCCTGTTTGGTTAAAAACAGGAGGAATCAATTTGTCTTACCATCATGTTATCCAAACACAGGCTTTCAAAACTGTGATTAAAACACTTTTGTACAACCTTGGCAATGTTTACTTACCAGCTATACACTGGAAAGGACCATAAAGTTACAAAGGAAGAAAAGAGAAAGAAAGAAAGAACGAACAAATGCACTATTATTTAGACAGTATATCTCCCCCCAAAACAGACCAACAGATACTATTTTCCAGAGTCAGCATTTCACAGAATTTTATTCATAATGCAACAGAAGTAATCTTATCCCATAGTTTTAAAACCTGCATTTCTTTAAAAAACGTATTTATAAGTTCTCTAAAATGTATGCTTTAATCTATAAACAACAGTAGAAACACATTGATCAATTAACCTTATTTAAGAAGTGAACTTCCAGTATAAGTAGCCTGAAATAGCATAATGAAAAAATATTGAACTAGGAGGTGGGAAAACAAAAAACCTTCATACTGAGGATTTTATAAATAGCTTATTTTTATATTATTCTGTCTAAAAATCCCACATGCACACAAGAGTGAGGTGATCTGAATACACACGTGAAAGAAAAAATATAAATATTTCTCTAGGCCTTCTATAGCACAAGTTATTGTGTTATCGTCACACTTCCCTGACTCAAGATGTTCAGATCCAAACCACATCTAGAGTGGCACTCAGAAACTTGAAGATAAACAGAGATGAGAAATCAACTTGAGCAAGTTAACAGCAACCTCAGTCCCTACAGCAAACAGTCTTACTCAGGGGTAAAACATCCCTTACTTTCCATAGAACAATTCTTCACAGACCTTTTTCCACTTGGAAATTCCTTCACCTGGGGAAGCTATCACAAAATGGTGATTGGGCTAACTTCCAAAATGGTGCTTTCACTCCACTCTAAAAATGTCAACTTTTTTTATTTTTACTGATTTATTTTAGTCCATCTTTAAAGGTGCCATCCAACTTTTAAGGCATATTCCTAAAGAAAATAAAGAGTATGCACAAGGGAAATTAGTGTGGCATGACTACACCATAAATGCATTTCCCCAGGCAGAAAGTCTCTAAAACATTTCACTGAAAGAGACCTTTTTCAAGTAATTTATCAAGAAGATTACCATCAACCACACAAGGGATCACTCTTCCTAGGGGCAAGCAACTGTAAAATTGTATTTCATGAAATAGGAAAAAAACAGGAAAAAAAATCCCAACTCACCATCATGATTATTTGCAGTCATAAACTACCCCAAGCATTTCTTTTGTGCTCATTATTTCAAAAACCACGTTTCAAGTTTTTAAGGCCTCATTAAAATAGATAACTACACTTACAGAAAACTTCAAGAGTTAAAGGGTGCTTGTAAACTACAGATGTGGAAAAGAAACCTGTGACTTACTAACTCAATGTATCACCAGCAAGGTACAACTTCCTTGCCCCTCTGCTTATTCCTCTCATAAAACAGATGGCAGGTCAGAGACCTCCTCTACAGTTAAATGCTGCAGTTTTGATTAGATGTCATAATCAAGAGAATCAAGGTACCATATTGCCATCTTCCAGTATTTCAGGGTGGAAAAGGATAAGGCCCTGATCCCCTCAGTAACCTTAAGCACAAAGAGACACCAGATGATCCCTGTCACGTGAGCAGGAACTCTTAAAACTCTGAAGAGAGGTGCCATGGGTCTGTGGAGCCTGTTCAAGCAATGAAAAAGCAGTAACACTAGTTCTGACTCATAAAAGGAAAACAGCCAAGCTGAAGACGTCCTAAAAGACAGCTTATATTTATTGAAAGCTAGAGGGATTTACAAAGGGATGCAATTCCTGAAGTGTAAGCTCCGCTGTCTGACAGAGGGCAAAATAAAATGAAAAAAGAATACTATGCTTCTCTAAAGAGCGACATACTTCCTTGAACTTCAGACTTCAGCAGCATCAGTGCAACACGAGCGGATAAAGAAGACAGACATCCTAAGTTTTACTTTTTCATTAGCAAAGCTAGTTCAAACAGAAGGCAGGGAAGACAGTGGTAGCTGTTTCACTGGACGGTCAAGGTTACTCCTAAAACATTGTGTTGGAAGAAGGTGAGTAAATCCGCATAACGTTTGCTGGCCGTTTGTGCTGCTCCTCACCACCCGGAGAATCTCCCCCGGAAAAATGACAGGAGAACGACCGCTGCCGGGCTGCGCCGGCGGCTCCCGGCAGCGCGCAGGCTTTCGGCCGGTGTCAGAGCAAAGCCTCCAGCTGAGGGGATGACTACAGGGCCGGGACCCACCCGCCGCCCCGCTCCGGCAGCCTCCGACAGCAAGAAAGGAGGGCTGCGCTGCCAGACGCCGTCCGCCTCACCCCAGCCGACAGGCGGACGGCGCTAAGCGGCGGCGGAGCTCCGCGGGATCCGGCAGCGACCGCCCCCC
>VZSC01014590.1:16241-69954 GCA_013398225.1 Steatornis caripensis
AGGTTCTCTGCAGGCAGTATGTTTCAGGTAAGAGTAGAATTTAAAGTCCAGCTTTTATCTTTGCAGCCACTTGAACCTTTGGAATGTGTCTAATTTTTGCTTCCATCATCTTTTGAACAGGTAGCATTTAATTTTGGTAAATTGATTGTTGCTACTAGAAACGCTGAATTATGTTGATGGACTTTGGTTTATATTTAAGTATATAGCCTGTCATTTACAATGTTGTGTACTGTTCTTGTAAAATGTGTGGTACAATCTGGGCCACAGAATTAATGGGATTTACTAATGTTTGCAAGAAAACCAGTATGCATCTATGCACTGCAGAATTGCTAAGTCTATATTCGTAGAGACAGACTCCTGGATGATAATAAGGTCGTTTAACAAATTGCTCCCACCTCTTTGTTACCCAGGGAGGGAGCCTTCAGGAATTCTGCACTTGCTGCAGCAGCAGAAAGTATTGGCAGGTAGCAAAGGAGGCATTCCTTCTATCTAATCTTTTGGACTCTTCCTTTCACACATAATAAAGAGCCCCCAAATATCTTCTTTCTATGCGGCTGAAAGAGCAACCAAAAAGATTGAAACTGGGAAGCAAGTCGAACTGAACAAGTAACACTTAGTAGAAAACATCTTGGACACTTGGGATATTCTACAGCAGGTTCTATAGGACATGTAAAGCGAGCAAGTATTTCATCGAGGGACTCTCATCTGACAGAACCATCACACAAGAGCAGGTACTTTCAATACTTCAAAATATCATTAAGAGTCCAGTATGTGGAGGATACTGTTCTACAAAACTGTTTTGTCTTTCTTTAAGACAGATAAAATGAAACACCACAAAAAGTAGAATATTTCATCATCATTTTTCTGTTCACTCTGGTTCTTTGCTGATATCTTCTTATATTTATTCATTTCCTGTTTACATTAAAAGCAGTATGCCTAACTGCAAACTTGTCTTCTCTAAGTCTCATCTCCAACTGAAAATTAAAATGTTTAATTAAGTATGAACACCGTGCAAAAGAAATAGCCCCTAATTCAGTTTTAATTAAGATAACATCAAGGTTATATATATATATACATATACATACATATGTATGTCTATGTGTAGAAAACCCAAATACCAAATTACTGGGATACATTAGAACTGTCCAGCTTCCTAAAATGAGAGTACTGGAGCTTGTCAACATGGACCAGTTTAAAAATAGCTATATAAGAATGAGATGAATTGTCATCCATGACTGGTGATATCTCGGAAAGCTTTCAGACAAACAGCAAGGCAGTGGGGAGCACAAGCAAACCTCAAGGGTCTTGGAAAAGTTTGTAACATTTTCCTACATTTTCTGAAAAGATGCACTTTTCTGACATGTCATACAGTTAGGCAGTAGGCGCTTTAGAGGGGTTTGATTAGTGCGTGCTTGTAGGACTTGGAAGACTTCAGCATTTTATTAGATCTGGTTGGCTTAGTCACTAATTACAGGCTTCCGTTCAACAGCAGATGAAATCTCTGTGTAATGTTTATGATTGCCAGGGGAATGTCGTCACATGCTGCCTGGCCTAACAAAGTCTATGAATTGACCACAGAAATTCTAGTTTGATTCGTAATATGGTGTGGGAAATGCAACATAAAATTATATATAATTTGCACAGCATGCCTTTCTGTTTATCATCACTAAATTGTTAGCATCATAGCCATGTGAAGACTAGTGTTAAAAATCATGGGGCTGAGTATGAAATGCAAGGACTTTAGAAAGGTTGGAAACATGCATTTGTAACAGTTAATTCAAAGATTTTTACAATTGAGGATTTCTTTGCTTTGGAGTCAAGAGTACTTAGAAAGTCTATAGCAATTATTTGAAAAATGCCCTTCATGGTAAAGTGGAGAAAAAGCAGACAGCACTGGGCAATTTACTGTGATGCCTGTACAAAGCACTTGTGTAATGTTTTATTGACTCTGCAGTATTCTTTCCTAAACTGTGTCATAGATAAGCTAATACAAATATGTTTCTTCCTTAGAAACAAGTGTATTTGCAATTCAACTTGCAGCTGTGAATGAAAAAAAAAAAAAAAAGAAAAATCTGTTTGTTTGGGGAAAGTTTTGTTCTCCCAGAAAACCATTCAGTTTATTTTTTATTATTGCAGTGATTATAGACTGTAATTTTGTTTAAGGTGTAAACCATTATGCGGTTTTATATTTGAAATATAAAATGTATATGAAATGTATTTTCCTCAAATTAAATATTGTATTTGAAACAGCTTGGTAATAATGAGGAGGAGGAGGTTTAAAGACTGTATAGGTAGATAGCTGAAGATACGCTACGTGCTGGAGGAAGCACTGAAAATAGTTTTTTGCAAACCGTAGTATAATTATCAATATTATGATGTTGGCTTCTCAATTGTTTATGAAGATGCAAAGTTTTCAAAAACTCCTCAATCTGACTTCTATTTTTGCATATACACATGCAAAGTTAAGGTCAAACTACCTTGTCTTTCAGTTGACTGCAAAAGATAGCTGAATGCTGTCACTTGTGTATGCAATTGTCTGGATCCGTAACTAATTACAGACGCACATGCACATGCACACACCCTAAATTCCAATTTTTGAAAAAAAATTATTAGCCAGAGTCTTACATTCAATTTGAAGGAAAGTGTAATCCTATGAGAGATTCAAGGCTACAAACGGAAATTCTTACAGCAAATTGGCAATTCAGTGGAATCCATATTTTGTAATTCATTGTAACTGAAAAGAAAGCATCGCATAGTTCATGTCTGATTATGACTCAGAAATATGACGAGACCTTGTACTTCCTAAACATGCAAGAATAAGTCTTGCTGATGTAAGTGGAGCTCTGGATAAGAGCTGTGGATAACATATGTTCCAGAATAGTGATAAGCACTTTTGAAGATGGAAAGAGTGCTTTTAGTGGAAATCCACAGCTAATGACAGTTTAAATTCAACATTCTAAACCAATAAACAGAACTATACAGACTTCAGCAATTAACATGCATAGTACTCGATGAAGTATATTTTAACTTTTGGGGTGAAGAAGTGATAGATACCAAAAGCTGCATCTTCAAAAGCAATTGTCTCGAACTTCTGTGTGCCTCAGACTTAAACAACCATTTAAAATGTCTGCAATAATATACATGAGAGAGAAATGTAAAATAAGAAGTAATTTTTTAAAATGTCACCACGCTTGCACAGCAGCTGGTTGGCTTGGAACAGAAGAGGCTTTGGTCTGTAACTTTGTGCTTTTTTTTAAGAGGGGCTGCTTTTCTTAACAGGTCTTACTAATGTAACTATAATCATTTTGCCATGACTACGGTATTGTATATAGGTACAACTGGAGAGGAATTCTTGGTGATGAGACTGATAAGGGAGAAGTTGCTCAGAGGCGCAGTGGAAGAGCCATCACTGGGAAGGCCAAACCTGTTTTTGAACTTAGCCTTGCTTTGTGTTTGGACAAAACGATTCTAAAGGTCCAGACCTAATTAAAATTTCCTGTGATTCCATGATTGAGTTAAATGAAGAGCTGAGAGGAGGCTCTGTCTGAGGAATTCAGAGAAATTCAAAACCTGCCTGAGAAGGTTTTATCCTGACGTGGCACTGGGGGGTGCATGAGGAGGTGGACCAGGACTGTGGCAAGCTCTGCAAAGCTCTCCTCTGTCCTCACGGTGGTCAGATCTGTGGTAGAAGAGAGAATGTTTCTTGTAACCCACTGTCTTCGTTCAGTCAGCCATTCTGTCACCCAGTGACCCCACCCCACCTAGGAAAGGGGAATTCGGGAAAAGGAAAGGAGTCTTGTGGATTGAAATGGAAACA
Organism: Steatornis caripensis; assembly: GCA_013398225.1. Taxonomy (NCBI): domain Eukaryota; kingdom Metazoa; phylum Chordata; class Aves; order Caprimulgiformes; family Steatornithidae; genus Steatornis; species Steatornis caripensis. Next base: position 20,059 of record VZSC01014590.1, read on the forward strand.
GATTTAATAAAATAATAATAATAAAGAGCTAATATCAATGCTACTACTAATCTAAAAGACACAGAGTTATACTCAGCCTATATATCAGTCGCAAACTGCATGCTCCCCGCAGTGAATGCCAGATGCCAAACCCTGCAAGCACCACAGCTCCAGCAAAAGCATGACAGTCACAGCAAAAGGGAGAGCAGGCCTCAGGAGCAGGAGGATGAGCGAGACTCTCCAGTGACAGTGGCCATTGAGGAAGGAAGAACAAGAGCCATCCCCAGCAAACTTTCCACTTTACAGTGAGCGTGACATTTATGGTATGGAATACTGCTGTTGGCCAGCCTGGGTCAGCTGCCCTGGCTTTCACTCCTCTAAGCTTTAGCACCTAGCACTTAGCCTACTCAAAACTGCTGCAGACCTTGGTCACTATGGAAACCTGCATACCATGGCCGACCATGAGCTAAAACAAAGTGTCTTATCAAATTTGTTCCCACTGAATCGGGTGCTGCAGTCTTCTCCGAAATGCAGCCTTTCTGAACAGAAAATCAGGACACTGCCATATAAAATTCTTCAAGGAGCTACTATTTTACTGTCTTGCCTAGCTGATTTGTGTATTGCTAAATCTTCAAAGTGGGAATAAAGATTAAGAAAAATTGCAAGGAGGAATTTTATTGTAAAATAAAGTGAAATCTCTGCTTGTAAAAACTTGTCATAGGCAGAACACAGTGATAAGGCACGCTTTTGAAATGAACACTAAACTATAAAAAATTTTCTCACCAACTTTGCTGCTTGCATCTTTGTTTTTCTTAATAAGAATCATCAAATAAAACCATAAAAATCAGAAAATCCGTATCTGCAGAGCAGCTGGCTCAGCATCAGTCAAAAATTAGAAGAACTTAAATCTTAAAGAAGCTTCAAGATCTTGCCAATCTTTATTCTCTGGAACTCAGATGTTGTTCTAATGATTAAGTTAACCTTTTTTTCTGCAACCAGTCTTGACAGAGACACAAGAAGGCAGATACGAAAACCTGTCACAGAAATAATTGTACACTACTGCTCCTTGAATTGTTTTGATAATTTTTTTCTAACGTAAATCTATAATAACATTAAAATGGATTTCCTGTGGGATTTTTCCTTTATTTTTCAATCACTGACCATCATTGGCCTTTTGTGAGGACACATCAAATTAAACATAGTTTCAAAGTTCCCTGTATCATAGACTTAATATGTGAAATAATGTTAAATTCAGGGTTAGATTTGAGACTGCTTCTGGTAAAATCAGCCGCAGGGTCTGTTAAGAGTTAACATCGAAAGAGATTCACTGATTGCCAATGCTGGAGATTGTACTAGACACAAATTATTTATTGTGTCTAAATTATATTAGACACGATTTATATGGCCAGGTTGCTTGGACAGGAATGTGTGCACGTGGGAGAATGTGTGTGTTTAGAATACTAAGGATTAGTGGATAGGATTCCAGTTACAACCTGAAAATTGTAAAATACATTGCCCAAGTCAATGACAATAAATTAAATCTTGTCTTCAGAGGTATAAAGAATCAAATCAATGGTCTTAAGAAATAAATGAATAGGTTGTTCGATGAACATATATTTTTTAATGTTTTTATGTATACCTGTGTCTATATCCTACATATGCGTATAGGTATGTGTGTATCTGTGGAGATACTGTTTAGCATGACCACCTTACTGAAATCCCAATCCTCAAAGACTCAGTGGAAGTGCTCTAAGAATTTCTATGACAGAGGTGAAACAGTCTTGTGCAGTGAGGCCTAAATAGCTCAAAGCTGCGTACTTACTTATGGCATGGATTCTCTGTTGCCCGCCAAGACTGTCAGGAGCAATAGGACTCACAATACTTACTTCAGACAGAAGAGCCAGCTCCAGCACTGCAGACATCTCAAACTTTCAAATGGTGTCACTGCATACAGCAAAGGACAGAAGCAAGCGGGCGTACTTAATAACTTCTAAGTTTAATTTTGTATTTAAGAAAATTGATTTTCAGCCCATATATTACATGGTACCCAGCCTCTCCAATCATTAAAAAAATTAACTAGGTAAAATTGCTTTGTGTATTCTGACAATGAATCAAATACCCAATGGACAATTTTGCATTCCTGATTGGTTGATAAATGGCACCATTCCCTGAGGGAGCTAGTCAAACCATTTTTGTCAAAATAAGCAGCTATGCATATATACACGCACACACACACACACACACATATATATACACATACATGTATGTACAGAAAGATAAAGCAAGAGCTGTTTAGCTTGTTTATTTCTTTCAAAACTGGAATCTAATCTAGTCTGTGGGTTTTGACCTGAAATCACTTACCAAATAATACAAGTGATAGCACCATCATGTTTCTTTAAATACTAAAACTGCTGATTCAATAGCTGTAGTCAATATACAGAGACATGATAAATTTCAGGGGCGGGAAGTTAATGTATTTACAATACAGCATTTGAAGAATTTGAGCATATGTAATGGAAAGGTGCTTTAAAATTAATAGTCTTGAGGATTTAAAAAAGAATGAGTGAATTTTCCTTTATATTAAAAATTAATTTCACTACACAGTGAAATATGGCCAGTGGTGTTAACTACCCAAGAGGGATTATAAACTTCCCACGTACTTGAAGTTTGCTCTTCTGAATACTCAGAGATTAATTTTAAAGTGTGGTTCATTCTGAAAAGCTTTCATTCTCTTTATAATAGTAACAATCATCAAACTAACTTCCTTTCATGTAATTATTAATGTTCTGTATAAACATTTCTTAGGATAAAATAGGCAGATCCTCTTTGCAACTGAAGCTTTATCTTCATTTGGCCTTATTGTTAACACTTCTGATAATGATCTAAAATTTTTAAAATAGATTGTAGATTGGTTTCTCTTAGCTACATTTTACTTTCTACAAACTAAGAGAAGAAAAAATGTAGCAAAATGCTGTCTATAAAAGAGAAGAGAGAACTAAATAGGAAAACCAACTAATCTGTTGAATAAATTAAGTTCTTGAAGTACATTTAGTACTGTTAGCAGAAAAGTTTCCTGTGACCTATTTAAACTAATGATATACAAAATATTAGCTGCCTTTTGTTGCTAATCTGTTGGAGAGAAGTAATAATTAATACAGTTAATTAATAAAATCCAGAATTTGTTTCCAACAAAGCAATCACTCCCACCCTTCCAAACACCAACTCCAGATCTAGTATCATATCTCCAACTTGAAGTTAACACTGCATTCTATTTCCTATTATACTTTGAAGTCTTATGCTATACCTGAAAAAAGAAAATTTGTGTAGAAAAAGAGAGCATGGGAGAAGGTACTGTACATAGAATTCTTTTCTATTCCATTTCTAGGCCATTTAGTTGTCATCTGGCACATTGTAATCATGTTTTGTTTCAATACCACACTATTTTTAACCTGCGTATCTCTGGCAAACAGGATAAATCCCTTCCTTTATAAGCACTTTAGTGTCTAGATAAGCAGTACTAAAATCAACTTTCATTGACACCATCTTGTCTAAGTGAAAAATTTTTCGATGTTTGTTGTATTTACTCACTTTTATGATTAAAGGTAAACCTTTTTTTTTTAAAAGTTGGGAAAAAAGCAAGAAAATATCCCTGTTATACAACTTCTGTCTCTTAAGAATTGATTCCCTGTAAGGGGAAGTAGAAGAAAGTAATCAGACTAAGTATTCCTAAAACAAAAAGGAAAATTGAGGAAGAGAAAATCATGAAATGATACACACTTGTTAATATCCAAATGCTAGTTTTAAAAGTTAGTGTTCTATGAGTGAGAATATTACTGCAGCTAACTTGTGTTTTCCCATTATGTGATCAGTGTTAATGACAAATATTCTGCAGGATGTGCTGACCCTGCTCTGAAGTGTGCACCTTGACTTCATTGTGTTCTTGTAGCTGGCTAATTTCAATGATGTTACTTCTCTTTTCATCTTGTAATCTTCCCAAAATTTTCTATTCATTTTCCTTTCAAGAAAGTAAATGTTTTCCATGTGTACCAGTGAAAAATATTTCTAAGCCTGGAAAAACATTTTTTTGTTCAGCTGAAGTTTTTCATACATATTCAGGATTTAAAAACACCCAAACACCTCTGCTGCTTACCAAATCCAAAAGGTATTCTTTCTTTTCAACTGGCATCTTTTATCTGGATATCTTTGATCTTCTTTTGAGCGACAGTACAAATGGAAGTACTTAGGATGGTAAAGTCTTCTCCCCAAGATAATAAAGAGTACACTGCAATAATACATGGTATGATGTGCAGATAACTACACTGTGTCATTTAAGAGGTTAAGGCAGTTTAAATGAAGTAAATTGAAAACTTCACGGATTTCTGTATGTTTTTCAGAACACGTTTGATTTCAAAACACTCCATGATTGTGATTTTATTCTCAGGTGTTTAATGAGAATTCCGAGTCATGGAATTATAGCTAGAGTGAGTGTTTAACATAACAAAAAGATAAATTAAACTAGGGAAAAACTTCTAGGAAAGAAAGGATTCTGTGCATACCTAAGACCATGCATCCATGGTCATTTAGAGGGTATTCCTATGCCTTCAGATCACTAAGTAGTGCAGATTCGAATAGGACCAGGTATGAATAAAGAGAGCACATACCATGGCATTTACATCTGCATGGCACATTGAGGAGGCTTTTGGCAGCTCTGTTCCTGAGCTCAGCCTTGCAAAAAGCACCCAGTAAAGAACGGCTTCACTATCAGGACACCATTACCTTTCAGCCCAGTCATGTCCATAGTGCTTTTTAGAAGCCTTTCTAGTTTGCAACCTGACAGCTGCCTGCCATCAGGACTGAAGCTGTGTGTGTGATCACTAAAAGATGAGCATTCTTTTCTGCTCTCCAAAAACTGTGAAGCAGCAGGCAGGGAGCAGTGCTGGCAGTGCAACCAGTGCATCTGACTGCCAGATGTGTGTCTCATAAACATCCAGACACCTACATCAGATAGTGTCTGGACCCTGAGGAAGATACTGAGTACTGTAGAATGGCCATCAGTGAAGGGACACCTTCTAAATGAAAGGGTCAATGCCCATGCATGTAAATCTGTGCTAAGTTTGCACTTTAGCTGCTGAAGTAGACAACTGACATTTCTGACAGCCAGTAAGCCTACTGTTAACGATCATCTGACAAAATAATTCAGGAGGAGGCATTCACCAGTTCAAAAGCTCTAAAGCTCTTGCCTATTGTCTCTGTGAGTGGCAGATACAGAAGGCATCATCCTTTGTGTTTTCTACCCCCAGTAGTATCTGGGTTATGTACATGATACTGTTGTAGTATCTGTTCTTATTTCTTCACCAATCAGGACTCAGAAGAGGGAGAATAACTTCCTCAAAATCCAGCAACTAACTCAGACAATAACTGGCCTAACGCATATGTTCTGGTGTTTGTTACAGTTCTCCCAAGTCTCTTGAAGAACTACTTGTCCTGACAGCCTGAAGCAAAGAAACACTAAAATCATTCAATATTTATTGGGATTTCTATGTTCAAAATGTTAGTTAAGAGAGGTCATTAATTTTTCCTAGGGCTCTGTATTTGTCCTGGTTTGGGCCAGGACATAACCAAACAAAATTTTTTACTTAATGTTTATTCAGATTTCAGTACGTAAAGATTGGTTAAAAAAAAAAAGTAAGATATTCCAACAGCTCTGGGACTGTAATTCCATATTACAAAACCCACAACTGATCAACTAAGACTATTGTTGGAAATTGCAACAAAGCTGAACAAAGAGTGTATATTGAATTGACATATCAGCTATTAAGTATTAGAAGTATTAGAACAAGTATGTTCTCTTAAGTTGAAATTATTGAAATACTTTACATAAATGGTACTGATACTGATGCCAGTGCCTTTGGGCAATCTCTAGAAGAAATAAGAAAAAAAACACCTATTGATTTTTGTGTAATTTTTATTTACAGGACTTTGCAGACAGAATATAGTGACAAAGGACAACAGGTGTATTTCCTTAAAAATATGCTGTTACTTTTTAGAGTGCATAAAATGTTAAAAAAATCAATTGAGTGAAGAGTGCGAAGATTTCAAGGTAGGTACTTATCTTTAGGTGAATACTCCACACAAGAAAGACATTGAATAGCACTGAAAATTACTCCCAAAATTACGTTTTTTGTAATGTCATTGCAGGGGGAAAAATACTTAAAATACAAACAAAGCAGTCATATTTTTAACAGTTGAGAATTGACATTTTGTGTTATGACAAATCAGCTAGGAAGAAAAATTGTGTAGAGAGAATAAATATTATTATATAATGTGATTTTTATTTTAACAAGCATATAAAAATCATGTTTAAAATGATACTTCTGCTAACTAAAATGTCACATTGCCAGCATTTGATTCTCATGTGAGGAATAATTAATTCCATTAGAACCTAGTTTTGCTAACCAGGCTGAGAAGATGCTTGTTAACATTAAATTGTATATGAAAACCTCTTCTCAAATGTTAAAAATATGATTGGGTTAATGTGTTTTGCTGTTCTTTAGAAATGTAGAAACTTGCGAATAAATGCAATTACTCTAGAAACACAGTGTTTACAGGAAACAACCTACACTTTCATGAGCAGATGGACATAGGACAGGAACTCAGACTCCCAATTTTTGGTGGTAGACAAGTCTGACAATAGAATATTTCACATGATTTTTGAATCACAGGACAAAAATCTAAACTTCCATACTCAGGTAAATGAAGAGCATTTTAAATCAAAACTGGATTTTTAAATGTCTTCATAGAATATTGTGTCTGACACAAAAATAAAGTCAGTATGTGGTCATACTTTGAAAACATTTCTTGGATTGCCTTAGATGATTATGGTGGACAGTGGGGTGTATTTTTATTTCCAGTGAGAAAGCTTAGATGCTTGTCTTTTACATAGCTGAACTCCACACTGCAGGTTCAGGTTTGTGAAGGAGACAGCATGATTATGCTACCTATTCCTCTAGAGAAGAAGGAAAGGCTAAGATATATAAGCAAATGGAAATAGGTGGGAGGGTCACAAGGAGGTCGTGAGTCTTTGGGGACACTTCTGCAGAAAGCAGGTATTATTGTCAGAGGGATACTACTAACACTGGGGAAACAGACTAATAAGCACATTTGAGCCTCTGAGAGAGTGGCAGAGCAAGACACAGCTATTGAAGAAGATGCCAACGTTACTACTGATTTGACTAAAATAAATTTCCTCTTAATGCTCCAGACTAACAATGCATGGACGTGTTTTTGCAGAAATAAGCTAAGCAGTCTCATCACCATTCTCCGAAACCAAGTGTTTACAGAATGACAAGGGATGAGAGCCTGTTCACAGCAATTGTCTCTGCTTCAGCAATGAGAAACGCAATTCCTCACACTCACTCTGCTATGGTACTATAATTATCCCTCAGCACCTGATGACTAATTTGAAGCCAAGCACTTTAGAGGCTGCCCAAGTAATATTTTAAGTATATTTTTAGAACACATTTTTTTGTTGGAAACAAAATTAATGAAACTCTGGTAGTTCTTACTATCTACTTCTAATACATACTCTGGATACAAATGCAGCAGCGTTTGATTCCAGCTTATGAAAAATGCTTTAGCCTGGCTGTATAGGCTGCAATTTCTATAATCAGTAAGGGCACTTTGCATTTCAGTCATATATTAATCTGAAGAATTCAGAAGCATGTTGCTAATAAATCCCTGCCTAGAGCCTCTGTGAGAATAAATAGTATGGCTGTTTCCCAAAGAGCTTAGATTACGGCATAAAGATACAAAATGGGAAGAGAAATTAAAATTCTTTGAGTAACCCAGTAAACAATCCTTTTCCTTTTGCACACTTTGCAGACAGTGAGGTGTGAAATACTAGCTTAAAAGATGTTTTGCTTTCTAAATCCAACTAAAGTAAAAAAAATACCCCAGCTTGTAATGAAAAACTGAAGAATTTATGGTGTACAACACAGCATAGCAGGTCACAAATATCCTTCTACAGTTCCTAAAAGCATCAGGGTAATACTTTCCTGGAGCAGAGGCAGGACCTTTACTTTTCCAGCATATACATTTTTTCCCAGAGGATATCTAGGAGTTTGGTATTCTTCTGTGAACACAAAGGAGCCAAAGTTCTTTCTGAATGCAGGCTGCAGGCATGCAGCCTTTAGCAGTTTACATTCCACTGAGAATGAAATCTTGACTCTCATATTCCTTGAAAGCACTTGCTCTTCTGTGACCCAGAAGCAGGCCTTCTGTGGTCAGAAGGAATTTATAGCTGGATTTTGAAGCCCTACCAAGAGCCCATTTTGGACTATAGAAATAGCTTTTTACATACCAGTTTTTCTAGATGCTTTGACATAGTTTGGTGGATTCATAGCTTCTGGGGCCATTCTTATAGGGAAAAGTACAGTCATCTTGGTTCAGTCTCAAAATAAAGGCTTAAGGACTTTAAGCACTGTAAGTAAAAAATAAACACTTATTTTTTCACATATTAAAAGACAATAGAAGAAGATAATTTTTGAAAGATGGTTCCACTGGTAGCTATTAAACATAAAATTTTGCTTTTAAACCTCCAGCTTAAATGATCTGCCAGAATCCAAAAAGGGAAGGATCATATAAATGCCCTGGTTCTTGTACTCTTCCCTTATGGATGTGCATAGGATTAGACAGAACTTTGCACTGACCGTATGTTACATTCCTTATATTTTAATTTTCAGCTCCTGCGTGAAAAGTCAAATAAAACACAAAATAACAAATCTCTCAACACGAAAATGTAAAACTAATAATTATTTCAAGACTAATGGTATACAAAAGTGAAAAACGAATAATTCGAAAAGGAAATCTGATTTTTTTTTTATTTAAAATAATCCTATTCCATTTCCTTTCAATCAAATCAAAATATTTTTTGTATGCCACTTCTTATAAGGTCAGAGTCTGGATCATAAGTGGTATGAAATAATTTCTGTGAGTTACTTGTACTGTGAATCTTCAGATGCCATAAAGTACTGGAGAACTCAACACAGTCACATACAGCTATTTTTTTTTACCTAGCATTTATTTTACCTACTTATGTTCTGGAGGAGCTTATAAGCCAGCTAAGGGCAGTATCATGACACACTATCATCTGGGAATATATATATTTGTGCATATAGTATATATCTCTAAATATGCTGTATTTTTATAGTGTATACATATGATGTTTGTATAAATATATAAGCAAATTCACATATGGGAACACAACAGACTGTCTAGAAAATGAAATTAACGTAAATTAGAATTAAATCCAGGAACATTTGAATGAATGGAAATACTTCAGCATGGTCAGGGATTTAACTTCAATTGTTCCCAAATAGGACTGGAAGGAACCATGTGTGTAACCTAGTTTGTATTCCCACAACAATAGCCAGCCAGGCAGCAAAATTTTAGTTCAGAGCTCCATAACTGCTCCACAGATCCCCATATGCTTCTGTATACCTCATCTGTACCTGCTGCTGCTGCCAGTAGTGTTGCATAGCTGCTTAGTTTAGATTTGCAGAGTTCAGTCAGATATATCCACATACTTATTCACAAACAGGTAAAGGAAATTTGTTTTTTACTCTTATATGTTTCATTATCACACATTCATTTTTTTCCCCCATGCTCTTTCCTTGCCTTTTGTTTTTCAAATACATTTGGGAAATATAGAATAATATGGCTTGTAGAATAAAGCTTAACTTTTAAGCTTTCAACCTGGCTTCATTTCTATTGCCTCCAATATCTGCAAATGTGCAAAATGCAAAGTATGATTTACATAAACTAACTGCTGTATTTATTTAAGTCCAATTCATTTCAGGATAAGCAACATAGTCAGATGTGTAAGTATTGACTTGAAGCTAGAGGGCTACCTAGTTGGACATTTGTGCACTGTAGTCTTATACCTACATCTGGAAAATCACAGCCTCATGCTTGCAAGCTAAAAAAGGAATGAGCATACTAAAAATTGTGTGAAATCTTAAAAATGTGTGTGACGTAAAGTAAAATGTGCATTCCGTATGTCCCTTGTACAGTTATTTGATGCCTGAAAACACATTAGGTTATTAAATTTTAAAAACAGGCAAGTAAGCTGTATGTCTAAGATTCATATTTCTGTAGCAGAGAAACATTCATACATGGAGGATACAGGAAAATGAGGTTCAAATGAAACACCTCATAGCCCAAATCTTTATGCAAAGTAATTATTCATGGACAAGGATCTCAGCTGATATTCATCTGATATATTTCCAGTTGCAGATTAGCTAGGTATTAGTTACAAGTATTTTTGAACGATTAACCCCTCAAATGCTGTTATATTCAGGAAAGATATAATATATAACCCTGGTTTATTCAATATTCATTCTCTCAAGACTTTCTAGACGGAGTTCTGTAATTTCACAAGTATGAGAATTCTTCTTTCCCAGTCATTTCTCTTCCCCACCTGTCAGATTTGCTAACTCCATCTGGAATCTGAAAAAATCAAGCTGTTCATTCTCTCCACTCCCCTTTCTAATGAGGACTCTGCAGGCAGAGCTAAGCTGACAATTTGGATGATGTAGAAGAAAAGCTGCTGTACAGCTCATTTGTCCATAACTGTATTGATACTGTGACTCAGAAGTGAAAAAAAAATTATCTTTGTTATTGAAGTAAGTATATGTGACTCCACATCATTCAAGGATGGTATGATAATGGGTCTCATTTTATCATGTTCTCAAGATGCCTACAGGTAATGAACCAGCATGCATTTCTTTATCTGCATCAAGAAGAAAATACCTCTGTACAGCTTCTAACAACAATACAAGGCTGCTTTAGGAGACTAGAATGTCTTTCTTCCAGGAAAAATATACCCTTCTTCCTTTGTCCATATAGCATTGTTGGAACATTTATCTGACTATTGAGCTCTACTGTGAGTAGAAATACTGCATTCAGTATTTAACTGGGAAAAAAAAAAGGTCTGGGTTATGAAATCACAAAATAAATAGGAAAGAAATGATGGCTGTCATCCTAAATGACAAGCTTATAGCAGCTAGGCTCTTTTGAGAAACTGCCAAACATCAGTTACCTCCCACATGCATGACTGCAGTTCTAACATTAAAAAACAGACATCAATATCATGTAAATATAACCAACTTTCTGAGATACAACAAGTATTAACAGTTTTACATTCATTCATTTAAAAGCATATTGGAAAAAATAAATCCAATCTGCACTGACATCTGTTATTTTAGTTTTTCAGTTAATGCATTACAGCTAGAAAGTGGATTATTTTTCTCTTTGAAAACTACTGAACAGTGTAACTATTCTTTTATTTATTAGAGCAAGTAATAGCAAAATAGTTTATAGATGTGAGATAAAAGCTAATTAGGAGATACTCTCTTTGCTGACTTTGGTGTATATTTGTGGGTAGAACGAACATAGTGGACCATATCACAAATTTCTGACCTTGACAAAAGCAATAAAAAAAGATATTCATAATGAAATTCTATAGTCTGTATTACTGTAATGTGAACAGAGGTGACTTTACATACTATAAGCACAGAAAGGAAGATAAAAGACATAACTGGAATTGTAATAGGGTGTTCCCTGACTAATATCAGTAAGTAATAAGCAAAGCATTAACATACATTTTATTTTCCTATTTCCTGGTCATATGCATTAATGGATGGGGAAGGAATTCATACAGCTTCATTAAATGACAGCTGTGCTCTGTCGCTGTGCACCACACTACCATTTAAACTCACCACGAGGAACAGTGCCACTTTTGGCACCACCATCTTCACTTCCAACACCAGTTTCTCGTATTGGGTGTTTTCTTTAAAAAAAAAAAAGTGAATGTCATTCTTTTTCATAGTCTATCATAATTCCTAGATTTTTCTGTAAAATGAAAGCTTTTTCCACTTCAAGTTGCTAAAGATAAAAATTATTCATATAGGAAACAAAAGTTTCCCACCTTAGGAACATGAAGAAAAAAAATTACAAACAAAATCTCTAGGTAAAATAGATAAAAAGTAATTCTCAACGTATTTTTTTTCCCAGCACCGGAAAATTTCCTCATTCTCTATTTTTGTTTATCTTTCCTCTTTCTTCTGGGGAAAACATGTATTTATGTGTATGTAGACAAGCTTGTATGCGCTTTACTTTTTTTAAGTTAAAACCCCCACAAAATATTGGCTGTTGAGTTTCATTTTTAAGCCTTTTTTCTCAGTCTGCTTTTTATACAGAAGAGGAGAGGCCTGAAACAGAAATTTTGGAAGCTTTGTCTGCTATCTAAAACTGCTGCTTTGTATTTTTAACTTTGTCAATAACATGTAATGTATATATCACAGGTATGTGAACTAGCAAGACTACTAAATAAATTGCATTTTATCCTCTAATGTCATATCAGTTCCCAAGTATGAAAATAGATAGGAGCGTATTTTTAGTGGTAACCAGGCATGCTTTTTCCAGTATCTGTGCCAGTTTATGCTTACTGAAAGTGCTTGTTAAACAACTTAGTTGACTCTTTAATAAATTTGATCTAAAATCTAATTAGTGCTTTGGCTTTGTGCTTATATACATCTTCAGAGATATTTTGGTCAAAAGGCTTACAAATTAGAAAAGTCATCAAATTGATTAAACATTATTGATACATTGTAACTAAAGATACAGCACATTTTAATATACAATTGACTTCAGAGAAAATGTCTGACCTGTTATTTGCCCTATTTTGCAATAGCAACCAATTTCTTCCTACTTCTAGAGCTTTTATTCTCTTATTTGAAAAAATCTTTCCTTTCTGTTTGACATTACTTGCTGAACCTCCTTGGAGAATAATTATCCAAGAGATAGATCTCATACTCATCTTTTTAAGCATTCACCCTTCTCAACTTCTTCTCTATCAGCACAATTATTTCACTTAAAGTCTTAAATAGCTATTCAAGTTTCAGAAATGCTCTTTTCTATGTAACACATATCTTAATTCAGGTGAAGTCATAGCTCCTCACCCAAATAAACAAGTGAAAAAAACTCAAGCAAAACAACAGCTGTACTGTGGAAGCTTGAATCTAGCATTGCTAATTCCAAAGCTTTCTAAAAGTACTAAATTGGTTTACAAATCAGTTTGGGATCCAGATGGGGTTCTATCTTTGTTCTTTTTTTTATTTAGCTTTTATGGCATTGCGCTCTGAAGTTTTTCACTGAAGTAATCAGAGCAAAAGTCCTATTTTGTATGTCATAAAACCTGAGGTTCCCAGATGATAATGTAGATGCAAAAAGTTTGAGAGCTAAAAGAAACCAAAGCCTGGTAGATAATGTAGAAAGTAAATCACAAAACTGTAATTTTACTAATATATTGCTATTATTATATCTGGGAAAACACGGTAAAATTGCTAGTAACCAGCATAATTAATATGGAATTTCAGGTACCATCTGGTCTGTAGCTTAATAGTTTTGCTTTCTCAGTAACTATATTTACAGGGCTGCAAACAGTGTGCATTTACTGCAGTTACAGTTCTGCACATGAATTTCAAAGTTCGATTTAATTTATGAAACTCCTCAAAGTTTGATCAAGTCTGAAAAATTACCATCCTGGAATGGGAGAAAAAGAAAAGTATTCTTTAGATTAAGGTCATGTGATAGAGAACAAATTATCGGAAGATATGTGATCAACACAAGATGAGTTATTAGCATTACACCAGAAGGATTCTTTCTTTGAACTGAATTGCTTTAAATTTTCCACAGCTCATACTCAGAGTGAAGAAGCAAAGTTGAGCATGGGAAAGGAAGGAGGAAAGGTGTTGTTTTAATATTTGCCTTTGTTTCTCACTACCTGAATCTATTTTAATGGGCAATAAATTAGATTAATTTTCCCCAAGTTAGTCATTGGTAAATGACGAGCCCATCTTTATCTCAAATCACAATCTTTCCTATCCTATTTTCTCTCCCTGTGCTGCTGAGTAGGAGGAGTGAGTGAGCAGCTAAGTGGGAGTTTGGCCCTTATCCAAAGCTAATCCACCACAGTAAAACCAATTACACATACAGTTTTCAACTTTTCTAACAGTTCTTCTTGTGGAGACTGTATGACTTATCACAGTTCCTTACAAAACTTATGAACAACTGTATCAGAGCATTAGAAATATAACTCCAGGTTGTTGAACAGCTTCATTACAACTTGCCCTAAATTATTTATTGTCATACTAAACATGTTGATTAATAAACTGCAATTACAACTACAAATAAAGATTCAAGGACTGATATCTTCAATTTTTCATCACTGTACCCTACCTTAGAGGATTTCTTTTGTAGAGACAATGGAAAGCTAGTTTTATGTGTCGAGCTAATGCTGATTGCATATTATAGTGAGAATTCACACGTGGTATTATTGCACATAGTTTTAGTGCATTTCTCCTACATACAGAAATAAATGCTTTATTTTAGAGAAATATGTTCAGTTCTGTGCAGAAACAGCTTGAAGAGGAAGCTGAATGAAGGAAGGTTTATATTCTGCTTTGGTTTCTGAGCATAGACAATTCTTGAGAAAGAATTTTTCTGTAGACATTGAATGTTGAAGCTGATTTGAGATATCAGAGGAAAATTTATTTGCTGCTTGATCACATAGGCTGGAAGTGTAGTTTGTGTGTGTAAACAAAAGATTATACTTTGAATCAGTTTTTGAAATCTGGTTACTGCCTTTTTAAAAAGCAATTTGTTATATCCTGGTATCTATGACCAATAAGGGAAAAATTGACCTTTGTTTTAGAATGAGAAGTGAAGAAGAGACTTGGTACTTACATTTTGAGAGAAATCTCATTTATCTAGAAATAGAAGTAGCTGGATTTCTCTTTGTTTTGTACTTGGCATAGGAAAGCATGCTGCATAAGATAACACTGGGCATATCTGATCTATGACACTGACCAAGTCACCTTGCCGCTCCACTAAAGAGTGTGCTCCACTACGGAGCGGGATAAAAAGTGTTTTGACATAAAAGGACCTATATGAATTATTTGCTGTTATTAAAAATATACGCTTACCTTCTATGTGAAAATTGAACTGTGTATTAATGACAGGCTACAGATCTGCAAGCAGGTGACAATGAAATTAAAGATCTATCTTGTTCTTGAACAGGATTCCTGTTTATTTGCATTATTTAGATCAGGCAAGGGACATACCTACAAATAGCAAATACATCAAGGAAAACTTTTCTTCAGTGTATGGGAAAGTATACTGCATGATCAATTCTCCTTGGCCAAAACTCATACTTAGGGATAAGATGTATGAATATTTAATTGTCTAGAGCAATTGTGTAGCAATGAAACAATAAACTAGCTGGTGAGTGAAAGATCAAAGGAAAACCGGACGTAGTGCTCAGAAATTTGCAACAGCAACTCCAGGCACTGGGTTGCCTTATGTAAGTGCTACAGTGGAGTCCTCCAGCTATTGATTATGGGCATCTAGGGACAGTTCCATTCAGCCCATCACCTTTACAGCTACTGCTTCACTCTGAAACTGGATATGGGGGAAATTAGTAGTTACTGACAGGACACGAGACCTAGAAGCTGTTGATCAGTTTTACGCACGTAATTACGTTATCACACACATGAAGAAATAGCTACATGAGAATCTGGTAAGTGACACAGCTGACCAATAGCAGCTCCATGTAATAGAAAGCATTAGGGTGATAGTTTTCATCAAAATTCCAAAGACTTCTTTGGGGCCTCCTAAAATATTTATCCCACTGCTTAGATCATACTGATTTAATTAATATTATTGATACTTTGACCTTATGAAAATGAGAGACAGAATACAGAATTCTGTATGAACTGTGTAAGTATACAAGCACCCTTCTCTGTGGCCCAGCTGCAGCACTTTCATTTTGATTTCTAAAATACTGCTGCGTTCTTGTCTGTTAAAAGTACAAGTAAAGGCTAATGCCAAATTGGGTGGTTCCCTGATGTGAGTTTTAACCATAGTTTCAGTAACTCATTAGGAAACAGCTCAAGGAAGTTAGAGTAATTTAAAATGTAATTTGAATTATTTTTTTTCCACAGGGTAGGTCTCTAAAAGAAACAATATAATCTGTACCAGTTAGTCCTGCTTATTTACTCAGGAGAGACTTAGGCTTTATTTCCTGCAGGTTTGGTTCAGTAATGCACTGGAAATAATCTAGTATTGGTAACACCACTCCTGACTTTTGAAGAAAGTCTTATTGAAGAAAATCTGTTCTGTCAAATAAAATCATTTCCACTCTGGGTCACTTTTCTTAGTAGCAGAGACATGTTATGATCCAATAAAAATATTTTTAATACTTAGCAAGACACAGAAAGCAATGCACAGAAAATTCATTACGTTCCACACTTTTAAATGCTCACTGAAGTAAGAGATGGATGTTCTCAACCTCTAATATTAACAGCTTCTGCAATCAAGTCAAGCAAATCCATTTGTGGTCATTAATTTAACTAATCACTATTAGAATCTTGGGAGTGCTGAATGTGTTTCAAATATGAGATGCATATTAAAGTTATTGATACTATTTTTCAGACAGAAATTAGGAATCGTGCTCCCAGGCAACATCCAAAAATGGCTCTTAGATAAATCTCTACTTAAAGAAATGTCTGAGGAATGGAAAGAAAATGTATTGTCCAAATTGCTACTTACGGTTGTTGCTGCTGAGCATGGGACTTTTGCTAACATTGCAGCACCTCAATGCAAGATCCTCAGAAAGATCAAGTCTGTATTTTCCTGACAAAGAATAGTGTATAGTTACATTCTGTGTCTCCAATTGGTCGTCTCTCTTTTTATTTTCAAAATGTAATATTCAAAGATGCCTTTCAAATCCCTGAGAAAACCTCTTGCAAGGAAATCTGCAATTGTAACCACATTTGCAATTCCTTAAATTAGACTAATTTCTCATGTCCTTCTCTAGTTTCCTTTCCCCATAGAAGCCTTTCTTCTGATAAAAATCAAAATAATGTATTTATTTCCCAAGCATCTAGTCCTTAAACATGTGTGACTGAAGACTTGACAAGCACAGGTCATGTTGAGGACAGTAGATTTCTGAAATGGCGACTGCCATTGTGGCAGGTTTGCATACATTACCAGAAAACACGACTGTGACTTTTCTCTGGGGTTTCTAAAGAATAACAACATAAAGCAAGTGCTCAGAAGGTATCTAAAGTGACATTTAAAGGTTTAACTGTTTAAACACACAGGCTCCCATCATGCCTGGTGGGAGCAAATCACCATGTCATTATGATCATGCTTATGATGCTGAGGATAAGTTTTTCAGGTTTTTTAATGTTTCATTACAAAACACTTCAGAGTGAAAGAGAAAATTCTCTCTACTTACCTCAGAGCTGAGAAAGACTCACAGAAAAGTAAAAACCTTATGTCTATTATATCCAGCTCTCCCCCAGAGCATTTTCTCCACTTACTTACACCAAAATATAACTCCAGACACCTGCAAAATCACCAGTCCCTCATGTTTTTCTCACTGTCCCTCCCACCCCTTAGGTTTACTTGTCCTTAATTTTTACTTAAAAGAATGGGTTTTTTCAACTCTTCTGTAAAACTTAAACTAACAAAGTGATTCTATTAATTACTTGAAATTAAGTCTAGCAATTATCAAGAAGTCAAGGAAGTCAAAGCTTTTACTACTGATTTTTACTGAGGAATAATGGCATGTCTAGGAAACTTAATTGTACATTTAATCACTTGTAGTATGCAAGGTTGATTTTAAGAAGAAATGTTTCACAGACCTTTTAAATAAAAATATATAAAGCTACAAATCTTTCTACTGCAAATTTATTTGAAACAGGCAGAAATGGTTCTCTTAGCCTTAGAACTGAAAATAATTTGCAGAATATACTTTCCAGGAGAGTACAGAAATACAGACTGTAGAATTTGCAGGCTATGGACATTCTGTAAGAGAAGGTTCACCAGATTTTGAGTGAACTTTTGCTTGTATTTCAGTGAATAAGACTTCTTAAAATGGAAAACAGGCAAGTTTTCTCTTGAAGTGTGTTCAAGTTAAGATAATACAAATACTGCGTAAGTGTTTGTACAAACATGATACGTCTACTAGCTTGAAAAAAACATGAAAACAGCTCATAATTATTGTCCACTTCTGTTCCTTTTATCTTTGCTTAGTGTTTTACTCACATGAATACAAAGGGTCTTTCCACAAACTGTGAGATACCTGTTTGGTATGAACATTAACTGTGGAGAAGAAACAGGCAGCGAGTCCTGTGAAGGTTTAAATTGAAACAGATGTTTAACAACACTTGCAGAATTAGTGCTTTAATAATGTTTGCTTCTCTGCATGTTCCTGTTATACTTGACATTGCGCTGCCATTTTATTAAAAAAAAAAAAATCACAAGGATTTTTAATCAGTCTGCTGACTTAGTAAGTTTGCAGCTTACAGGCACGCTGCAGTGCCCACCCAAGGCCTCCTAAAATTCAGCAGGATTTGTTTCTGAATTATTTAAGGACATATATTCTCTCAGTCACATTTAAAAATAGTAGTGAAATTGAATCAATGATCTACAGAACCATGAATTTACACCTCAGATCTTAAAAGCATTTACACATACTTTTGTATTTACGAGGAGGGAGCCATATTTTACCATATAATGCTTGTGCAAGAATATTTAATTGGTATGGTTGCAGGATTGTAAAGTATATTCTGTTGGAACAGAAAACAATATGGCATGTTGCTGACATTCTCTGAGACACTCTTTTGATGGAATGTGACTTAAATGATTAAAAATAAATTTGATTATTATCTGGGATCCTGAGAAGTTTTCACATTGCTTTATTTCAGTCCCATTTATTACAAAACAATTCAAGCTCCAATATATCATGTGAGTCCACAACCAAGAAAATTTTGTTGAAATCCAAGTTTACTAAAATGGACTCTTATTGTGTTGTCTTAAAAACCCTTAGGAATTTAAGGATTAAAATCCCCTCTAATCAGCTGAGATATTCTTTCATACTTAATGGAAATAGATAATCCTTTGGCTACAGGAATATAGGTAAGAACTTTGCTTGTGGGCAAGTCTTTTGCATGGGATTTAAATGTGTAAGCTAAAGGACTGCTGCGTTGCTGATAAAATTGCCTGCAGGTGAAAGGCTGCAGAACACAAGTCTGACTTTCTAGATAGCTCTTTTATCCAATAAAGAAGCACATAAAAGGAAAGTGATACCCCCCTTCCCCTTTTCTGGAAATTGTTTTACAAGGAAAAAGACAGATAACCCTATGCAGAAGACAGCCCGTGTCAAAAAGGCGATTTTGTAATGCAGGATGCAATCTCACACATATACTGACCTCAGAGCTTCAGGAGCCCAGTTCATCAAAAACATTTCAGAGAAGCCCTTCTCTTAACTGTTCTTGTGAAGATTCCCTGTCTGCTCCAAAGCGTGTGTTTTCTCTGAACCCCAAACCTACTCATTTATTTATCCCTGTTCACTCTGTGGTGAATTCAGATTCTTACCTTAAGCATTGCTGAAACCAGGTATCTGAAAGTAAGCAGACATTTGTGGAATTTGACTCCAAGATTTAGCTGTAGAAAGTTAAGAACACTGTTAATCCTACCCAGCTACTGATGTTTACAGTATAGGTGTACATCTCATCTTCTTGTGCTGTCTAATTGCTCATGCCAGGTTCTTCAACAGAGGATGTGTAATACTCGATTGGTTAACACAGAAGACTTTTTGCCCCCAAACTACATTAAATCAGTCCTTCAGGTTATGATTTGTATTATCTAACTTTAGCCATCTGGAAAATACCTTCTAGGCTAAACTAGCTGTCAAAACTGTCTATAATCAAAGAGGAGAGTTAGGTAATAGTTTATTTCACCTGTCCTAGTCATTCTTTCAGTCTGAGATAACCAACTGTTAGAAATACTCCCCGTCCGATCATACACATGAACCGTATAAAATAAAAACTTTTACAGAAAATGAACCATATTATTGACTTCTGATAGACGAAACACTGAGTAAACAAGTAAATGCATTTGAGCCTGATTTCATGGAATCACAGAATGGTTGAGGTCGGAAGAGGCCTTTGGAGACCAGAGGTCCAATCCCATCCTGCTCAAGCAGGGCCACCTGTAGCAGGTCACCCAGGACTAGGTCCAAACTACTTTTGAATATTTCCAAGGATGGAAAGGCTGGATCCATCCACGGATGGTTTTCAAGAAATATATTACATGTACTAGTTTAATTTTAAAATGTTAGTCATGAAAGATACTAGGTTTATTTACTCTTTGGAGAGTGAACTTCGTCATTATTCTGTATTTCTATTGACAATATTAACTCATATTTCTTCTTAGATGGACACGTATCATTTGAATTGCTCTTAGGAATAAACACATTGCCCTTGCTAGAAAACATCTGTCAAATAACAATGGTGACTTTTTACATTAATTGGACTAAACTAAAAAAAAAAGAAAATTAGATAAAGGAGTTCATGGTCTTGAAATTTTATTCTTGCTTTTCTTGTCTGAAGGAATCAGTATGGAATCTTCTTTTATACTTTCTTGTTCCTATATATTTCTGATAAATTTTTCACTTTAAATTATGTGACTTATACCATTGGGACTATTTGTCAAGAAAAGAATGTTCTTCTAAAAACCCAGTGATTTAGTCTGATTGACGTAAAACATAAGAAGTGATTATGCTGAAAGAATGTTATTGCTAAGAAAGCTATCAAACAACCTCTTTAAACAGATGCTCTGTCAGAAATTAAAAGCATTGTGTTTATTAACCAGTTAGAAGTTAAAATCTTTATGAATGTCATAGGTTGTTTAGATTTCTTTGCTACTTTTTCCCATGTGAATTCACTCAAAATCTTGGTATAATCAAATAAATTAATATAATTTACCTAACAAAATACAATATTACGATAATGTTTAAGATTAATTTTTTGACAAATTCATCTTTTCTTGAGCCTGATCTTTCCCACTAGCAGTAGGTTGCAAAGCATATTCTTTGACTTCAATGAAAATAAATAACTTTAATTACTATGTAATATTTAGATAGCAGTTTGAATACATTAGGCTGGGCAATCACTTTCCTGATTCAAATTCTTCCTGATAAACAGAGGATTTGACAAGCAAATTACCTACCATTCTGAAGTGGAAAAGTCATATTTATAGTTCAGAGCAGTAGCTTGAATACTGGTATATATTTTGTGTGTGAAAAGATATATATTGATGCGGGATAGAGATCTTTTCTAAGACTGCTTCTTTGTTTTTAGAATGAAAGTTGAGAATCTACTTCATTACTTACTATTTTGTTGATCAGTTAGAGGAATTAATTCTTTCAGAAGCAATTAAATACTTACAAACACAGGGAGACAGTATCAGTTCAGAGTCAATACATGATTAAATCTCATTATTACACAAAAGCCCAGCATTACTTTCCCAGCAAATACTTAGATACAGCTAGATGTTGTTTGAAGTCTCCCAAAGTGTAAGGAAACAAGTAGTAGAAAATCATAAAATAGCATTATATGTGCATATTCTTGCAGTAAGTAGTCCACAGCACAGATTACAATTATTTTTCACTGAACTGCTTCACAGAATTAATTATTAGCACATCAATAGCAAAACTATTACTCAGTCTGGGAATAGTTTCTTAATGCCAATGGCTATTTTGTGTTGCTGGAAAAAATAGACAGTGTAAGAGGAAAATGCACAGATGTAGAGTAATACAAGTATGTATAAAAAAAGCTTTTGAAAATATTCTGCCCTTGACCTTGGCTTTTTCATGATCCACCCTTCTGGCAACACATAATTTTTCAGTCCTATCACTTCACCTATTTCATGCGAAATTTCCTGCAGAGTTGAGAAAATATAATAATTTCAAACTCATTAATACAATACTGTTTTATGTAGGAGAAGGATTAGTCTATTATGGGATTCCGATTTTTTGTTCAGTCTGTTTCTGCTGCTGTTAGTTCAAGTGTTGCTTCAGTCCTCACTACGTTCACACAGAAGGGTTCTCTGTGTATTGCTACACATTCAGCCCAGACTAGATGTCAAGCCTGGGAGTCATCCTCTCTGCAGTGAAGACACAGGTTTTGTCACTTAGCTGTTGATAAACATTCAGTATCCTCCCATGGTTTCTTCCCACCCTCTAACTAGACCTCTCTTACTCACATTACCTTAGCATTGAAAATCCACATCAAAGTTTCCACTAGACAGCTTTCTGATCACATTTACAGAAAGGCAAGTAAGGTTCTCAAGCAACTTAACAGCTGGTTATTATTATTATATATATTTTTTATATGTATATTATATATATTATAATACATAGATTCCAGCATCTTCATACCAGTTTGAAGGGATTGTTTTAATCAGAATGGCTGAATTCTGAACAATACAGCAGTCTTCTTACTTCAAAGTCCTTACAGTGAGGCAAACTTGAGCAGCTTTTTATTACTTGAAGTTCAGGCAAGCCTAAAGGCTGAGATGGAAAGATTATAGCCATCAGCAGCAGTTCTCCTTGCTTACCAGTAATGTAGTTGTACGTTTTCTTTTGTTTTGTTTTAGCAACAACATCTGATAGGAAGCTATGAGAATTTAAAGATGGATGGGTGTGGTTATGAACTCTTTTTCACATTTTGATCTTACAAACCAATGATATTTTTACTATAGATGTTCTAAAAACTCCACATAGGTCAATATCACACAGAGATAAACATATGAAAAGTTAAATGTTAAAAGGCTTGTGGATAGTACATAGCACTGAATTTTTTTCTCCATAAAATTCAGATAAACCAGGAAATTAGACAGTCGTGTCCCATTAGTTATTGGTTTGTGGAGAGTTAATTATGTAGTTGGTGTGGACTGTGAATTTGAATTCATTCTTCTATCTATTGGACCCTAAAAAGTAAATTATAGGGATCTTTGGATAGTTGATACTACACAAGAAGGTTACAACCTTACAATGGGTTCTACACAGTTTTAGAAGCCTGCTCTTTCAAACCCAAGACCAGTGTTTGTAGTGTTAATTACAGAGAACACATACTTTAAATGCATAATCTTTCTTCCTATCTGACAGGAATGGTTACTGAAAATACAACTGCCCAGAAACTATGTTTCATAGATACTCTTATCCAGCTCTCAGAATGAGGGACATATGCTTATAAAAAGAAAGTTCTTGGCTACATTTGCATTTTTTTCTGCTCAAATATCTGCAAAAATCTTTTACTTTGATCAATTATCTTTACTTCAAGGTTCAGAAAGTTAAATTATGGAGTATCACTCAGAAGAGATATTAGTATTATCAGCTTGTAAAAGAACAAAGCATGAAAACTTATTCTCCTGAGAAACTAACACCACAGGCCATCAGAGCAGAATATAGCCTGACATTACAGAATTTAGTCATGTGGACTGTACCTCTGCCGAGATATTATATAGGACACAGAGGCTTATGGAAAACCAGCATTTTTTGCCCTTGAAGATAAAAGACATTTTTTTTCCCTTAAAGGAAAAGACCTCGGCTGCTTAGCATCAGAGAGATCAAGATGGCTGCAGAACAGGAGATTTGAGCATGTGAGACTCAGAGCTGCTCAGGGGCTCAACAAAAAAAACCCAACTTTGGTGACAAAACACCCTCTTGTAGAAAATGTATCAAAATTCTCCAAAGGAGAGAAAAAACAATATGAAAAATATTAATTCAATTCTACTGTAAAGACCAGAATATTATTTCTGATGGTTTTGGAGTGGGAATCAAGACTGGAATGTCAATAATTATGTACACCTCAAGAAAGCTTATCATATTGCTCAAATTGCCACCTCTGCATAAATGCTTTGCACAGTTTTTTTGACTAGGAAAATGCATCTTGGCTCTTCACAGTCAATATGGAATATTTATTTTAGAGTCATAAAGGAAAAGAGAATGTGTTTTGACTAAAAAAAATTAAAATCAAACCTGATTTTCAAATACAGGTTTGCAAGTTCCAGAGGCTAAGTGACCAAACTAAAAATTAGAAACCTCCTTTGTACAGTCGTTCCTGTTGCTGTGGGATTAAGTTGAGCTCTTGCCTCCCTGTGTCCAAGGCTCAGGTCTGGTGGGCTTTCTGTCCAGCTGGCAGCTTGCTTGGGGCTGGAGGCACCATCTTTGCCCTTTGGGACAAGGGCTGCCCTGTAACTCAGAACCCAGCTGGCATGGCAGGGATGGAGCCCCTTCGGTTATGGCTTTCCATGCCCACATGAATGTGCCCAGAGTGCCAGTGTTGGTGCTGCCCAGCCTACTGTGTCCCCAGCTTCTGTCAAGCATCCTGGCTCCATTGTATCCTGCAGGTAAGCACAGCAGCAGCAGCTGCTGGTGTGTTTAGCAAGGGGGTTCCCTGGGCTGGGATGTTATTTTTGTGTAGTCATGAGGAGGGGTTGGTTTTTGCATGGTGTCTTTGGATTTGGGAATAATGCACTATTTAGACCAGTTTGCTGACCCTTCTTTTCTCAAGAAGCTGCTCTTTCTACCATGGGTTATTCTCCCAGTAGGTATCCTTGTATGCCAGACTGAGGTCTGTGGCAGCCTTTCTTTTCCAGCTTCCAAAGTCTGGAAATCTGCAGGGGGAATTTTAGTTTCCTTCTCCGCTTGCAGAATAAGGCAAGAAATGCTGAGATGATGGAAAAGAATGGACTGATGAGGGGAAACATTCTGTGGCCACTGCTTTTGCGCCATGTAATGTCTTTCCTGTTCAGTGTCACAATAGCCCATGTAATTCTCTTCCCAGAGAGGAATTAGTTCTGTCTATTTGATTTTAAAATCAAAAGGAAAGAAATTTTAATAAATTATATCGATTTCTAAAGTGAGAAGTTGGCAGATAATGACATTGGTACTTAAATGGTGGAAGAAAATACTTGCTGCGTAAGAGGTGTGTCCTAACACGTAGACTTGACCATGCATTTAACTCAGAAAAACACTTCAAATATATAAACATATTTCACAAGAGACTTAAGTCATCTTTTCTCTGTTTTGTACTGTTTTAAACTTCAGATAGGAGCCTCATTTGCTTTTGTATCTTCAGACGTAATCCAGTGTCAAAGCCCTGAGCCCTTCTACATGAAACCATCCTGATAGATGTGTTGTAGAATCAGGTCTTAATATTAGAAATTGCTAGTGGGCAATCCAGTTGAGTATTTAACTTGTAAAATAGCTAGTATTATACAAACAGCAAGTAATGACCAGAAGAGGAAGTAATTTAGCAGTGAAAACTAGCAGAAAACTATCCAGATACAATAATTAAAAGAAAAATTTGGGTTCGATTGCTTGATTTTTTTTTGTCTACACCATGTCGACAAGGTTTGGTTTTTTTTCTGCAGTATTTATCATAAGCAAAGACAGCATCTCCTGCAGAGAAAGAGGGTAGACCCATCTGTATAAGTACTGTATATTAGCTATGGAGGGGAGCAACTAAAAACCCCAGTGTCTTTTATATATCCATTCAGTGTGTACTGTAGGCTTAAATTTCATGGCAGCCTGTGAAGGAGTAACCCTTGATGTAAAGCGAGTGAACCAAGCTGTTTGATGCCAATAAGAGAGAAATTTTATGTTACTTTAATCCAATAAGATGTACAATTATACCATACATCTATCAAAGTCCAATGAAAAAAGGTCAGTTTGGGATCCGACCAAGAATAGGGTTACAGGATGAACTATAATGAAGAACTTGTAGGCATAGTATCTACAAATTAATATAGCTAACTGCAGTTCCTGAGCTATGAGCATAGGCCTGGCACACGTTTCTTCTCTTATCACCACAACATTCATCTTTGTGTTTGGATTTTTTTTTTGCAGATTACTGTTTGAGAGCCATTTCTGAATGAGATAAAGCTGCCAATTGAAATACATAACAACCTGCTGCTAAAGTAATAGTAAATGTTCTAGAACTTAACCTTGTCATAAGGGTGGCAGCATTGTTGTAGATGTGATCATCCAAGCTAAGATTGTAAGTCAGACAAGGAATATGGAGAAGGTAATATATTTATTGGAAATTATATTTATTGGAAAACAAACATATTTTAGGGAAAACAAGACCTCTTCGGGGAGCAGTTTTGCAGGTATCTGTAGGAGGTTTACACCTCCAGAAGGTGCTGTTTGCCTTTTTGTTAGCTGGTTTAATAAAATATATTCTTACCTTTACAGATTCAGACTCTTTAGAGGGTACAGAGTGCAGTACTCTTTGTGACAGCAGTATTATTACCACAGCTCATCATTGGTGGCTCTATGGATTTTTTTGCTGGTGGGAAGCTCAACAGAATATTTTGTAGCAGATGCATGTGTTCGTATTTGTGTGTGTCATGCAACAGAGGTTTAAGAATATACAAAACAAGAACAGTATGAGTTATTCATCGTCAAGACAATAGTAAGAAGGTAAAAGTACTTAGCTGCTCTCAATTAGAAAACAATCAAAAAAACCTCCCAGCCATTATTTTGTAAAGGACCTTTTAACAGTCTTCTGCAGACCTTGTTTTGTGCTCAATCTGAGCATGAAAACACTACATGTCCTTTTCCACAAGTTTAGGAAGATCCCACAAAATCCCCATTAAGGGCTACTGCACAGGTGCACTGATGCACAACAACCCTACAAGGAATTTAAGAGTTGATTTAAAATAAAGGAACCGCATTTATTATTTAATATTTCTTTATTACATGCTACTTTCATTGCTCTATATTTCATTGGAGGTTACTGAACTCAGAATCACAAAGAAAGATCAAGGGATTTCTGGTGTGGATGGACTCCACTCTCCAGAGCAGGAGTTGCCCTTCCCATGATGACATGTGCCTGTGTTCACATATTAAAACAAAAAAAATGCTGGAGGGAGACATTCTTTACTATAATGTTGGTGAGACACTGGAACAGGTTGTCCAGAGGAAGTTGTGGATGCACCCGCCCTGGAAGTGTCCAAGGCCAGGCTGGATGGGGCTTTGAGTAACCTGAACAAGTGAAAGATGTCCCTGCCCATGTCAGGGGGTAGGAACTAAATGATCTTTAAGGTCCCTTCCAACCCAAACCACGTGATGATTCCATTCTATGACACTATGACTGCAATGAGTTTATGCTAGTGATAAGGTTATATTTTGATCTCATAAGCTGCTGTATATAGTTTGTTATCTGATCATTTGAATCTATCCATTTTCTAATTTAATATCATGTTTGCCCAGGATGTGACTGTTGCTATGTTTCATTTTTAGTTACAGTAATATAACTTTCTCAATAATATCTGCTTAAAAAAAACTACCCAGGGGTGTTTCATCAGATCATAACATAGGTCACAAGGTATTAGACAACAAGTTCAAGGCCATTTATCTCCACTTAATATATTAATACAAATATGTATGTCAGGTTTTTAGGGGAGTTTAAAGAATTAACAAATATTAATGGAGGCAAAAGATGTTGCAAATTCAGACTTGCAGCCTTCCTACATGTCTTCCAGTTAGCAGTGAAGAAATTAGTGAATGTCTTATGTATATCTACACAAGATTGTTTCAGGGGGAACATCTACAAACCTCACATCATACTTTCTTCCTGAAGATGTAACAGATACAAAAATAGGTCAGTATACATAAACAATGAAGACTGTCATCAATAGTTCAATTAATCGGATATTTACTCTGTTAAACAACATTCGTGTGAGGATTCTGCTCTAAAGCAGTCTTAGTTTTTCAGACAGTTTTGAATGTGGGTCTTGAAACACCACGTAAACAGTGATGACAGGTTCCTTGTTCAGAAGACTTCTGAAAGCAGGACAGTTGCAAACAGACTGAATGGTGTAGGCAGGAAAACAACATGAACGTTGACACATCTTCAAGTGTACAGTGATACACAAAATCTTTATTTGATCAAGGGGAAGAATACAAAACAAGTATGACATGGGGAATTCACTACTGCCTGTAAGAAAACTAGTAAACTCACCATTAAAAACTAAAAAATAATTATTTTTTTTAGTGGTAATACTCCAAAAGCTTTAAGCTCAACAAACTCCATTTTTTCTGTTCTGTCTATCTTAGAGATATAACTAGCATAGAGATATAACAGCTGTTGTGGTGTATGCCTGGCAAGCTTTCTCTCTGTCACAGCAGTTCTTATCTCCCTGCGTACCCAGAATTATATGTCAGATCATGCTTCAGTATAAAAGAAAATAACATATGAATAAACTATATACCTTTTATAATTATAAAGTTTAGATAAGTTAAATTAAAACAGTCAGAAAGTTTTACTACCTAAAAAAGGTATCTGAAATACCACAAAGTCTTCTAGAAGTTTTTATTGTGCATTGAACATACACAGAAGTTACAACAGGTATTTGTAATTATCAGTCCTTTTTAAAGAAAAAGTTCAAGTGATCTTGCGACTGACATAATTCAGATTCTTGATTAAAATCACAATGAATCAACAGATCAAGAACTGTGAAATGGAACCAGTTTAACAATTTCAGCACTGCCTGTTTTTATATTACTTTTGTTCACAACTGATAGAACGTTTTCTTGTGTTGCTTTAAACATTGTTGTTCTTTCTGCTTCTCCTAGAGATGTACCAAAACTTGGAAGAATGGAAGGGCTTTATCAAAATTTCCCATTATTAGTAAAACCATATGCTGTTTGTAGCGTCCCAACCAAGGGTGCAACAGTTCAACCATTAAGGATTTCACAGCAGAACTTGTCATGAACATCCACACCCTGGAGGTATACTCTAGTTTATATTTCTACAGTTCAGTGTAAATATGGTAAAGGTTTTTATGTTTACAAATCAATGAATAATATCCCTAGTCTCACCTCACTTCCATACATTTTTCCCATTTTGTCCCAATATTCTCCTAGCATCTTTTCCCACACTTCATATTCTTCTCCAGGGAATTAATTAGAATGATGAGGACAAGGAATCTGCTTTAGCAGATGTGAAAACTGTGCTCTGAGTATTTTTCTGTGGATGAAGTTAGTATTTCTACTCTGAG
Source organism: Steatornis caripensis (assembly GCA_013398225.1). NCBI lineage: Eukaryota > Metazoa > Chordata > Aves > Caprimulgiformes > Steatornithidae > Steatornis > Steatornis caripensis. Next base: position 49,018 of record VZSC01014590.1, read on the forward strand.
GATCAGCAAAATTTATTGTAAAGGGATTTCTTTTGTAAGCTGGTTTGGTTTTTTATCTATTTTATAACATGGTTAGGAAACACCTCTTTCTACTTCACCATGCCCCATTGTGTCTACACCATTCCAAAGATTCCTATCCAAGAAATTTACTACTTTTATGTGGATTCTATCAAATAAGTCAATTAAAGAAGTAAAAGAGAAACTGGAGGACCATAACATTTCTCTCTTCTAGCACATTTGGTTGAGCAATATATAAACTTGCATGATGAATGGAACTACACTGCATTAGGAAATTCCGTGGGCTGTGGCAGAACACCTTGTCCGAAAGATTTAAGGGTATTGATATCTTGATCACGATGATTTTATGATTCTTATCAGAAAAAAAAATCTGTGGAGTTGTTGAAGGTTTAAACAGAGATATGGGAAATAAAAGCAGATTTTCACCGGCAATAACAAGGGATGTACTGCTATCGTGTATTTTATAAATTGAGAAGATCTAATTGTCCTAATGAAAAACGTTAGAGTGACTACTGTGCCTTTCACAGAATTAAAATGAAGACTTTATTAAAGGACCTCAAAGAAATCTCTGAAAACAACAGATATGACCCAATTAACCTTTATTTCAGTTCAGATGCATTCTGTTTCAAAGGCTTATGGATAGATGTATGTAGAAGTATTGGAGACATTAGAAGTATACAAGGAACAATAGGCAGGATATTTATTTGATTCAGTATCACATAAATAGCCTGTGAACGAGAAAGAAAGGGGAACCTTTTGTGCTTCCATATTCAGGAACAGGAAATTGATTGGTCTTTGCAATCTCAGGATTGTGTAATTTAATATTTCCTCCCTAGCTTTTGTATTGGCAGTGGCACTTCATTAGGAGTGACTGTACTCCAAATATCAGAAGGGTAATTCCAAGCAAAGCAGGAAGAAACTCAACGCTGAAATTCCAAAACAAACATGTTAAATTACAAAGTCAATGTGGCTATGGAGAAGTGATTAAATGAGATTTTTTTTTTAAAAAGAAAACCTAGTGATATATTTTTAGACTGCTGGTTCAGTTCTATTGACATTATTTTCTTTGTAAAACAAATAGGGAATAACACTGTATAACAAATCAGTTTCAGAAAAGAGAGTCAAGAAAACAACACACAAGAAAGCTTCTCTCACAGCAGGGACTACATTTACTGCTGCTGTACTTTAGCTCCTTTGACTAAAGGGTTAGCTGGGTCTTGTTATTTTTATGCTGCTCTTGCTGTTTCTCAAATTAGGCTGACAGCTCAGTTTCCACAGTCTACATCTTTTCACGCTGAGCAGCTCAGTAAAATGGTCCAAAAATTGTACTGCTCATGCAATGGGTCAAAATTTATCTATAAGTATTTGATCTTAAAATCATGAACAAAATGGAATGTCAACTGTATTTCCACATTTCCTGGAAAAGTCACTGAAGACTGTAAACAGATAGACAACCACAGAGGAGTCTAAAAAGATCTGTGAAAAATATTTTTTGCAATTTAATGGACTTTAATAACAAAGCAAGACTTCTGGCAGGAACCAAAAAAATGGCCTTAAAGCACTTTAATGAATTGTTTTCTGCTTTCTTCTTTGAAACCCTGATCTGTGGCTCAGAGATCCCTAGCAGAAGGGAAAGGCACATTATTCTGCACAACTTCTGCTATCCAGTGCCTGAAAGAATCAACCTAAGAACTGTGTTATCATCAGCCTTGATCTACCATTCTCTGTTTCAAAGCAGGACTCTTTCATTGATATTTCCATAATAGTTGTATAGTACTCAGAGTACCACAGAAATTAGTAGTCTGTAAACAGCTCACAGACAAATTTCAAAACCTGACAACTGTTAGGCAGCTTAATATAATGTCCATCATGCTGACACGGTGATTGCTATTCTCACCCTTGCTTTTCCCATTTGCCTGTTACCTTATACTCAAGATCGAAAACATGATTTGGAAGAAACCAAGGTTGACTATGTAGTTATGCAGTGTCTGGCACACTCTGTATTGTATGACTGTGACAGATGATGACACTAAGTGATTTGTCCTCCACATTGCTTATGAGGTGATGAATTCTCAAATGTTAGTCTTTCATAAAACCCCTAGGGGTGCTGTCTTAAAACTTCCATCATATTCTAGATAGTATGTATCCTATGTTCTCCATTAACGCTTGCCAAATGCCTTATGGCTTCTTGGTGGCAACCATGATGTTGCTTTAAAAAAGCAATCATTCTTACTTGACTGTTCTCTCACATATCTGAATGACAAGCAGGGGGTCATACTAAGTATTTAAAGTATTTAAAATATTTGTCTATTCTCTTTTAAAGTGTTCATTCTATTCTCTTCTGTCACCTAGCTAGTTCAAATTCACTTCAGTCTTGCTTGAGCAACATTTGCTGCGCAGAAACTAACATTAATTTTGAGATATTTTGAATCATTAGTGTAATCTGAAATTAACCCTGATAAAGACCAATGGTTGAAGTTGTGCTGACATTGGCCCTCTACTTCCCTCTTCTGTTTAAATATCAGGATCTAATTTTCTTGATTTTCATCTGGATTTTTTTTTCCATTTTTCCAATGAGTTTAGTCTTTCAGTGAACAAGTCGTTTGCAGAATGCTGTGTAAACATCTTATTGTCCCTGAGAGGTGACATTGAATAAAACATGGTACATAACATGCAGATGTGTTGCGTTACACAGTGTTACTTTTCAGTGGGACAAGAATTTAAAGATGAAACAGTTAAATACGAGCTAAAAGGAAGAATTCATCTTAGCAGATAATTTATGAAGCTATGACTTTTTTCTGCTCTGCACTGCTGAAAACTGCTCGAATTTCTGTTTTGTATATTCAAATGCTGCATAAGGTTCTCCCTAGTTCTCTGCTATATTGATTTAGGGTTGCATTTAAACTGAAACTTATATCTTCTTATGTCAATGGTAATTATGGAAGGATAAATGCTTGGGCTTGACTCCAGAATAAGCTAGCTGACTCATGGGGTTTTCAGAGCTGCAGTTGATTCTGTGATTTAGGGAATAAATGCAACCTCTGAGCCCTTTGTCTTTTTTTGCTTATTATTCCCAGAATTGTTCCTCTCCATATAGCCACACTGTAGACCGAACAGGTGTGCAGATAAGTGTACCCCCTGTCCCACCCGAAAAATAAGCCTCCTGCACTAAAATCCACATATTTACTGATAGTATAATAAAATCCGAAGATGTGACCAGAAAGAATTTATAACTTGATATCATGCTACAACTGATAGTTCCATATAAGGGTTGACTACTAGTAAATATAATGTCAGGTCAGATGATGATATCATGCCACAGAATTAAGGTGGTTAGTTGTTATTACTATTGTTTATATTGTAACTTGCTTCATATAAATTCTACTTCTTACAATGAAGTCCAAACATTTTTATTTACTGCAGTAAGAATTACATAAGAATAGTTGAACGTTATAGTTGAAAAAGGTTTCAAACTTGCTAAACTGAATAATTTTGATAAATGTACTATAAATGTTCACAAAATCAATTATTTCCATTTGAAAGGTTTAGATATTGTTAAATCTGCAGTTTAAAATAGAAAAATAGAAAAATCTTTATATGAAACATCTTAATCAGCTGCATTACAGAATTGTGCCAAAGCCTATAAACTGATTGTCTGTAAAATTTGGTGTATCTTCTTAGGGATCAAAACATGTTATAACTGCCTTCCAGTTTTGCTGTTGATTACCAGCTGAACTCCAGTACTACTAAGAATTTTCAGCTATTTCTGTCAATTTTTGGATTAATTAGTTGTCAGGAACGATGACAGTGGTTCCATTGTTTACTTGCTTAGTGCACAGCCTGGAGAGCATGGAGAAAGGGTAAGAATATGTCAATCGCAAGGAACAGATCCCCAGAAAGTTCTCCTGCATTTCTCCAGCCTTTTACAGCTCAGACACTCCAAAACCAGAAGTGGATCCTTTGTATTTAGTAGTATTTGAAATTATTTTTTCTTCCATGTATGCAAACTTTGACTTTTTTGACTCTCATAAACTCTTAGCGTCAACAATTTTTTGTGACAACTTATTACATATTGTGTGAAGAACCACTTCCTTTCATTTCTTTGGAGTGTCACCTAGTAGTTTCCCTCACAGGTCCCTAGTGCACCCTTTTTGTGAATGTCATATACCTTATTAAGTTGGCAGTGAGCAACACACTGATAAAGTAATGGGAACTAGGAATTTTCCCTAGTTACATATGAAATCAAAACTAACCTAGGTTGTCAAAGTAAGTGTCTCCCAGGCTATTAGTTGAAATCTGTAGAAACAAATCAGTCCTTACGTCTTGAACAAAAAGTTCTACCTACCTAAATGGACTTAAAATTCACTTTGATAATCAATAAAGTGATACCTCTGAAAATCTTGTCAGCGAAGACAGAGGCTAAATAGGCAGAGAGACTAACAAGAAGGCTTCAAACAAGACCATGTGTCACGGTCCACTCTGTGGATGCATGATGGTTCGTTTACTGCGATCTTGAAGTGCAAAAAATCAAGGTGACCACACCAAGGGGTTATGCATCAATCAAACAGTGCAACTTTATTATTTTGCCCGTAGACAGAAAGAGTGACAGGTAGGGAAGAAAAGGTAAAGTTAAGACAGGGAAGAGAATTATAGCTACGACCACGGGTCCAAGGCATCCCTATGGTCCCAGGTCCAGGCAGCATCCTGCTGGTCCTTCCGATCATCGTGATCCTTGATGGGGAAGATCTCCAAAGTTCGGTTGCTGAAGAGCCATCTTTTATGCTAACCGATACATCTTGCTCCTCCTCTGTCCCATGGATTGTCACCAATCTCCGCCTTTCTTGAGCGAGATTTCCACACATGCTCAAGGAGGAGTGTCCGAGGCGTGGTTTGCCTTAGAGGCAGGTAGCTTTGGACCAGGAGATGTGTTTTTGTACAGCCATTGTGATCCATCTTCTTGAAGGCAGCTATGCTGCCTTGTCACAGTCCATTCCTTCATGTCCCAGGTAACGGAAGGCGGTGTAGTACTCCTCGTACCACACAGTTCTTTCTATTCTTCGGACCGAGATCAGTGTAGTACCCCTTATACCACGCAGTTCTCTCTCTCAGGGCGTTGTTCTTTGGACTGAGAGTGGCATAGTACTCATTGTACCATGCAGTTCTCTCTCTCATGATGTTTATGTCTTGGTATCAATCCAAGTTTCTGATGGCGATGTTGAGACAATACTGTTCTTCAGACCAGCTCTTACACCATGGTGTCAACGTCTTTAGATGCCGCAGACCATCCCTAACAGAATGTGATAGTCCCTGCTCAAAAAAAGTGAAAACCTTTTCCTGTTTCAGAAAACTTTACAGAAATGAAAAATGCACGTGGAGCACCAAGAATTTATGGAGCAGAGAAAAAATCAAGAAACTAATTTCTTCAGAGGAACAAAGAGTGAGCTGTAAGAATACAATATAAGAAGACAAATTCCTCCCAAAACTTTTTGACCATTTTTGTCTATAACATATAGATAGCCTAGAAAGTAGCAGTAGTATTAGCTTTAAGAGGTTGAGATTCTAGACTGCTGATACCAGTTGTGCCTGATAAGTAAAGGCAATAAACTCACTAATTTAGAAATTCCACCTTTTTAATCTATTGTCTTGTATTACACTCTTGTGCATTTCTTTCTTCTCCCATTGTTTCTCTGCTATATGTGGTTTATTACAATTTTTTCATTCTTTCCTTTTCATTTTCCTTTCTTCATACTTAGAAAGACCTTTTTTTTCTCTTGTCCTTTGCAGCATTCATCTTTGATTCATACTTAAATTTCTTCAGTACATTTTGTTCTCTTTACCTCCTTTTTTCCCCAGCTGGTTGCTGTTATGGGTTTCATCTCTCTCTCTAATAATTAACATATATACAGTGCCTTATAATAGTGAAAATATCCATCTTCTTGCCTGGAAGAGTGGAAAAATTCAATCAATCCACAGAAATAACAGGGGTCAGAACTACAGTCACTGGAGATTCATTCTGCCAATCCAGTCATTACTGATTTTTTTCCATGTCTGCAGAGCTGTCCCTCTTTGTAGCCAGAGATATTACCAGCTTTTGAGAACAGGAGTTGGCTGATACATAGACAGCTGTCTAAGAGCTGAGAGGCAGCTTGTCCTGAGTCCTGTCAATGGCAGCTGAGTCGTTGAGAGTAACTCATTGTCCTGGATTTTTCTCATATTTTGAAGAAACCAGCTACACGGCAACCTGATATGGGTGACTACAGAAATTCCAGACCTATGAAGAGTCTCTGAATTTGGAAAAAATTTCATGGTGATTCATCTGTTAGACCTACAATCGATTTTCATTAAAGAGGGAACTGCATAGGTAAAGAACACTCACTAGGCACTTAAAAAAAGAGAAGAATGTTGAGAATCTGTGGTCCTCTGTTTCCCAAAGAAGCACTTTACTGATCTATAGCAATTCCTAAATCAAAGTAAACTTCTTTAATGCTTTAGTAGGTGGTAAAAGGGTTTTGGCACTTTCCCTAACAATATTTAGTCTTGCAGTGGGGAAAGTATTCAGGCAAATACAACTCATTTTATTAAAATGAAAGATTAAAATATTCAGTAAAAGGCATATTTTAGGCAGTATGAGTTTATAGTGTTTATAGTGTAATGTGTTTGTACTGCAGTGTAGCTATATACATCAGTAAACTCTGTCTCTGGCCAAAGGTGATACTAGATAATTTTTTTAATGCAGTTCAGTGTTCTCTGAAACAGTCTTGGAGTTCAGAATTTTATCCTAATCTCTTTTTGTATTCAACAAAGAAAAATGTGAGCTTTCAGGAGCTACTTTAGTATAACATGGGTAACAGCTTTGGTGGGGAATAGGAAACTAAATTAGAGGTGAATGTTTACACTGTAAGTACCTGCATTTGATTAAATGAGTCTCATACAAAATGTCTGAATCACTGGGATACAATTCCTTTGTATTTGTTACCATATCATCTCATCTGTCATTTTATTGTTGGTCACTAAATGTTATCAGTGCAACACTTCACTGTCAACTTAATATTGATCAGTCTGAATAATTTAATATCAGCAGCAAAAGTTTTCATTTCGCTATTCCCAAATATTTTGTGAATATTTTGAACTACACAGAAGACCTTGTTCCTTTGAACTCCCAAGGCAATTCCTCAGAGTACAAGAACTCAGACATAACTTCCATAGCTGACGTAACTGAAATTGTTAAGGCAGCTTGCTGTCTGAGGTCTTTGGTCACAAGGACAATCTTTAGATTTTGAAGGATCTATACTACTACACAAAGGTAATTATATTTTAAAAGAATAAGTGTTTCCCTACAGTCAATGCCTAAATGAATAATAAATGTCACATTCTTCTTCACAAACTAGTTCCTCAGATGTAACATTAAGAAACAGTCCTTGAAGTATGCCTTTGGGAAAGTTTAGCTGAGTTTCTGTTCATACATTGGCTAATTATGTGCATTAATAATGCACATGCCGCCGTGTATTATTCAACACTTCATAAATGGCATTGCACTTTTGGATGTTTTGCAATTGTAAAGGATAGCAATAAACCATTGACTTTCACTCGGAAACTTTTCCTATGGAATATTTCCTTTTAAATTTCGATCAGATAACTAACTTTTAAATTTCAACAAACATGGCTATAGTTAGCAATTATGATTAAAGTATTGTTGAACAGGATACCAGACAATTCATCATCTCCTACTGTTGTCCTATCAGTTCTGATTCATCCAGGCATGTAAGCATGAAGATAGCTTACCTGCATTTGGACTAGTGCCTGAGTTTAATGGTGAAACAGCAAAACTGTCTTTAGGTGCTTCACAACACACAAGACCCAAAACCTGAACATAGAGGAATTCTGTAACACTTTTACAAACCATGTGTGAGGCCTCAACATAAGCATATGCTGACTGTAGATTTATAGTGGGAAAAGCTGGCACTGTATTTGCATTTTGGTGGATTGAGTGCTCCTAAGATGAGTTTAAGGTGAAAGAACTGCAGCAGTGGCTTCAAGGAAAATGCCACCTACACTGCAGCACACCATGCCATTCCACATTGCTGTATAAAGTCCAAGACTTTCACTTATTCCTTCATGGTTCCACTTGAATGCTATGTACTGGGGCCCTGTGTGGCTGAATTGGAGTTCCCATCTCATGAAGATGGTACAAAAGAGACAAAAAGTGAATATCAGCTTTTGCTTGAAACAATAGCTAAACATTTATGACTGTATAACAAACTAGTATCACAAACCACTGTCCCCCCTACTCTATGGGATCTAGTTTCTGCCAGTTCTATCCAATACGCCTAGCTTCTTTGTACATAACAGTTCAAACACAAATCAGACATTTGTGCTGGTTTTGGCTGGGATAGTTAATTTTTTTTGTAGTATCTGGTATGGGGCTATGTTTTGGATTTGGGCTGAAGACTGTTGATAACATGGGGATGTTTTAGCTACTGCTGAGCAGTGCTTACACAGAGTCAAGGCCTTTTTTGCCTCTCACACTGCCTCATCAGTGAGTAGACTGGGGCTGCACAAGAAGTTGGGAGAGGACTGAACTGACCAAAGGGATATTCTATACCATATGATGCCATGCTCAGCAAATAAAGCTGGAGGAAGAAGAAGGAAGCGAGGGACATTCAGAGTGATGGTGCTTGCCTCCCCAAGTCACCGTTATGTGTGATGAAGCCCTGCTTTCCTGGAGATGGCTGAGTACCTGCCTGCGAATGGGAAGTAATGAATGAATTCCTTGTTTTGCTTTGCTTGTTGTGCATGCCTTTTGTTTGCTTATTAACCTGTCTTTACCTCAACCTATGAATTTTCTCACTTATACTCTTCTGATTCTCTCCACCATCCAGCTGCAGGGGGAGTGAGCAAGCAGCTGTTGGTGCTTAATTGCTGGCTGAGTTAAACCACAACACTACTTAAATAGCAGTGATCAAATGGAGAAGCACCTTTACTTGCTATGCCTTTTTAAAGGAAAAATCCTGACAACACTGTGTTCCCAAAATTATTCTGCAGCCAGCCCACATAACCTAAGCAAAGGTGTGGTTTTCCTTTGTGGTTAATAGAGCAGATCCCTTCAATATCATCACTGGGTTAAGGTAAATAGGTCCCCTTCATGATATTTTGGCGACATTGTTATCAAAGTGTATTCTACCTAAATCTTAGCTGCAAATAATAGTCTAGGTGAGAGTTATTTAAGCACAATAATGTTAGCATTCCCTACTACAGTGAATTTCACTGTTAGAGAAAAAGAAAAGCTACATGCATTACTTCTGGAAGTGTTTAAAGACTGTTTTTAAACTAGAAATAACATATTTTTTTAGTTCAAGTTCTATATTCCTAACTTGTGAAGGTGTGCAGAACTGTAAACCGTTTTCTACATTTTTACACCTACATATTCTACATTTTCAAGATTTTCATTTCAGCATTTTCAGAATTCTCAATGCTATTCAAGTTTCCATTTGAGGTATATAGAACAGTATAATTAATTATAGTTCCTTTATATCTGCTTCAAGAGGCTACAAAAATGACAGGAAGTCTTGGACTCCATTGTAGATTTAGAAATTAGCTTACTGTTCTACTCTTGTCCACAGGAATCCTGGGTTTAATTCATACAAGAACACATCAAGTGTAAGGTCTCAAGGAATGAGTAGCCTATCATCATCATGTCGTTAAAACAAGGCCCTGTTTTGACAGATCCCATGGAGTCTGTCAAATTAGTATCATGAAAAGCTATTCATAAGTGTATGCTATATCACACTTAAAGTCATTTTTCCATCATTGTTGTAGACACAATACAAAAGTTAGACAAGTCATGTTGTAAAAACCTTTAATGACTTCATATATGTTCAACTCTAACACAGACATACCACAGTGTAGCTCTTATTCCCCATAGGACTGATAGCAATCTCCAAATAACCGTTATGTTAGATACTTCCACCATTTCTATATTGATGCAAGGTATCAACAATCTGACTTATTAAATAGCTATGAAAATCTTCTAAAGGTCTTCTTAGGTTCAAATGCAGCAAAGCATTAAGCATACACTAAGTTTTAAGAGAGACTGCTACACACTCATGCTTTGGCAATTAGTGTTGGAATTACTCACATGGTTAAAAACACCATATATTCTAAGTGCCTTATTGAATTAATGGTTTTATTTCAAACAGCATTTTAAAATTTTCTTTGTTTTAATTAAATTACTTCTAAAACTGCAGTCCCTTCATTTACGCTCTGGAATTTATCACCAGTATTAGAGCAAGTAGATCAGAAATAGGTTCTTAAAAGTATTAATACGTTAATATCAGCTCTAATTAAAAGCAATGCAGTGATAATAACAGGTCAGCCTGTGCAGGTGTCTACTTTGTACCCTAATATTAGGAAGACTACTGATTGTCCTGTTATTAAAATTTTAAATAATAAATTAATTATATGCTCATGTAATGAAAGAAAATTTGTATTGTTATCATTTTTTTTGCAGAAGATGATTATTCTATTACAATTTCTGGAGTAAATGTTTTTTTACAGTCTTGAATTCCAAATTGCCTAGTTTCATCAGTGCTATCACAAAATGACATGATTTGAGTTTGCTCAAAAGGTCATTTCTTACTTTATTTGAATGAATAGTTGTACTAGGGTGTTCTAGTTAGGTTCGTCCGGGATACGGTTTAGAGGAACACATCGGACCCAATACAGGCTTATAGCAAAATGAAGCTTTATTGTCAACATAAGCAGCTCGTAGCAAAACTGTAACTTGTGGCCAGCTTTCCTTTTCTCTGTTTCGCCTTGGCTGCACAAAATCTTCCCTCAAAGTTTCTCACACACTTGCTACGTGACCACCCCCGACCATCACAGCTCAAGTATTTTTCCATCCCCAATACATATGGTGTGCAAAGAACCCTATAATAACTGTTCTATGCATTTTATCTTATTAAGTGAACAAGACTTCTATTTTTCAAGGCAAAATTTTTAGGTTTCCGTATCTCTTTTTGTCTTTTGTGCTTTGGAAATTAGGGTTAGTCTGTTGTATTGTTCTTTTTACATTTCTCATAAAAAATTCAGAAGAGTTTAGAAGAATGAAAGAAAAGAATTTAAGCATCAGTGATTAAGCATCACTTAAAAGGGTGCAGAGTGCAGACTGTGGAGGCAGAAGGGGGATATAAGAGTGCTATTAGAAGTAAGTGGCTGGGGAAGAAGAAAATTAGATGAGGTCATAGAATACAGCTAGAAAACATCATGTAGAGGTAGCATGCTGTAATCATTTCCACCCAGTGACTTCATGACTATTTTCTGCCTCAGGAATGCCATGAAGAGATACACATTCCAGTTTGTGAAGTGGTGGATAAAAGATATTGTAAGTTTTCCTACAATATCTAAAAGCTGATGAGAACTAACTTTGGCTGATACTGGTGTTGTTAAGAAAATTAAACCAGAATGGAATAACACAAGATCCCAATATTGATGTAAAAACCAGAAATTTTTTACACTTCCCACGAAGTCTGAGAACACTCTCTTCTTTGGTAATACAGCTTAGATATTGAAGCAATAAATTATTGGTGAGTATTTTCACGAACTTCAGCTTAATCTGTTTCACTTTCATTTTGTCTACTGTTATTGCAGTATGGGTACCCCAGCAAGGCGGGAAATTCGAGCAGGAGATTACTTCAGGCAGAAAATTATCTCAGATACAGTATCTCAAAGGCTGACAATCAGAATCTAAAGAAAGTTGTATGTGCCATATAACATACAGTGTAGAAAGGCATTTGAAACTTAAGTTTTGTTCTCTTTGGCTATTATTCTTCCAGCAATTCTCTACTCAGCTTTACATGCTCAATTACACTCAAATAATGTCTCTCTGCTGTAGCTACCAATGAAATCTATGCTTTCATCTCTCCTTGTAGCTTATATATTAACCATAAACCTCCTCCCCAAATCACAGCACTCTTGGATTAAAAAAGACAAGTATTCATCGTATATGGAAGACCAAAAGCTATGGAAAAAACCTACTTTGACTCACAGTTTGATCAGTACCCTGAGGGTTTTACCACCTTTACATGTTACAAAGGTGCTCAAATTAGGTTAAAGATGCCTTTCAAAATTAATAGAACTCACAGATATCCACAGCAGTTTTTAATTATTCCCTCACCATTATTAATCTCTATAATTTAAGATAACATCTTCAGAAGTCTGTTTGCTTTGTAGTACACTGTGTACTGAGAAACAAATATGATAAAAGGACAGATAATACTAAATTTTGGCAAGTGTATTGCAAGCTACTGACATGTTCTCAGGGCCTGCTTTGCTCTACATCATATATGGTTGTATTGCCCTGACAGGGAAGTTCTCCGTATTGTTCTGATTTGTCCACTTACCATTCTAAGTCATTAGCAACACGCTTCTCACAGAAATGCAGCCTCTAATGGGCCTGATTCAGAAAGCATTGGAATTTGATTACTTTGATTACCACTATTCCAGTATTTTGTAAATTATTCTATCATGAGAAAAATCCCATAAACCTTGCAAAGAAATATTGTTACTAAGAATACTTGTATCTGGAACATAGGAATCTTAAATGCCACAGGAAAAAAAAGTGGCCATAGAAATATTTTCTTGCTTCCAATCGTTTGGAATGAAGTCCTATTTCTAAGTGAAAATCTATGGCATAATACCATGATCTCAACAGCACTTGGTTCTCATTTTTAAAGACTTCAGTACTTAGATTATATTTGAAATGGAAACTTGGGCATTGTGTAAATTCTGTATGGTGGGGCTTTGGTAGCAGGGGAAGGGGCTACACAGGTGGGTGGCCCCTGTAAGAAAATGCTTGAAGCTGCCCTGCTTTCAAGTTGCCCCTGCTCGGGCTGAGGCCGGGCCATTTACAGACAATAGATGTGCTTCTCTGATAACATATTTAAGAAGGGGACAGGACAAAGAAACATCCCTTGAGACCTGCAGCAGAGGGAGGAGGGGGATGTGAGAGAAACAGCTATGCAGATACCAGGAGTGAGTGAGGAAGGAGGGGGAGAAGGCAGCCAGAGCAGAGATTCCCCTGCAGCCCACGGTGAGAAGGCAGGCTGTCCCCCCGCAGTCCATGGAGGATTGCGGTGGAGAAGACCGTGACAGACTACAGTGGAGCAGAGATGGACCTGCAGCCAGTGAAGGACTACGGTGGAGCAGAGAGGGACCTGCAGCCCATGGAGGACCTCACGCCGGGGGAGGAGGTGCCGGCTCCCGACGAAGGCTGTGACAGTGGGAAGCCCGTGCTGTGTCAGTGTGGTCCTGAGGGGCTGCACCGTGCAGGAAGGACTCACGTCGGAGGAGTTCGTGAGGGACTGTCTGCCACGGGAGGGAACCCGCGCTAGAGCAGGGGAAGCGTGTGGGAAGCCCTCCCCGCCTGAGGAGGAAGGAGCGGCAGAGACAATCTCTGGTGAACTGACTGCACCCCCCCCCGTTCCCTGTTCCCCTGCGCTGCTGAGGGGGTAGGAGGTAGAGACATCGGGACCGAGGTGGCTCGAGCCCAGGAAGGAGGGAGGGGTGGGGGAATGGTATTTACTTGTAAGATCTGGCTTTTCCATCTCTTTATGCTACTCTGTTTTTGATTAATTATCGATTAAATTGATTTTTTTCCCCCAAGTTGAGTCTGTTTTTTGCCTGTGACCATAACTGGTGAGTGAACCCTCCCTGTCCTTGTCTCGACCCACCAGGTTTTGTTAGATTTTCTCCTCGTGCTACTAGCGAGGAAGGAGTGAATGAGCGGGTGTTCTTGTTATCAGCTGGGCACTTAACCACGACAGACATGAAAGTGATGCAGGTGCTGTTAAAATGGTCAGCCTTCAAGGAACAGAAATAATACAGTTTAAAGCATTCTAATATATGAAGATCTTCCTTTAAAAAAATAATAAAATAACAAATCAATGACTACAAGCTGTGCGTGAAAATGGACAGTTTCCTGTTGCTTGCTGTCACGGTTTAAAGCTGGGCTGGTTATTAAGCGAATGACAGACGCTCTTTGTTAACCCCCTCCCTCCCCGAAGTGGGGTGGGGGGGCNAGCACTAACTATAAACACCGAGCCTTATCACTGGTAGAAGCAGCTACTGTCTGGGAAAACATGCAGTTAATTTGAGAGAGTGCAGCTTCTCAGAAGAGACTCAACTAAAAAGCAAAGTTACTAAAAGAAAATTGGTTCTGTCCTGGCCCAAACCAGGACACTTGCAAAGATTAGCAAATCACTATACTATTATTTTTTGTTAATTCCAGACTATATATCTACAGAGCAAATATTTATTTTAAAATACAGGGATAAGTGGCATAGAACTGCTGAGCCATCAGACGAGTCATCCTTATTTACTGGGATATTTACTGGGAACCTGCAGCAGCTAAACTGCCCCTGACAGGCTTTTCTCAGGGCAAAATTTTACCTTGTTTTTTCACGTTGGGAATAGTTTATATGGGAAGGACTTCTTTGTAATTTTAATAGGACTTCTTACCATGTATGGAAGTGGAGGCAGTGGGTTATTGAATCAAAGAAATAAACTCGTTATGAAGATAGATGCATTCTACAAATTTGGTGGAAAGCTGAGGCAGTGTTGTCTCTGTTTTTTGAGCTATGAGCTACAAGGCGCTGTAGTATACCAGGGAATGCTCAATGTATTTGCCCCTGACTTTATACTCCAATGGCTGTACATAGTATAAAATACATTCTTTGCTGAGTCTGCAAACACATTTAAAATTACTTCATGTAAAAAAAGATGGTTTTGTAACAGAGTGAAATTGCATTAGAAATCCAATATGGAGATTTTTCTCCACAGTGAAGGTAAATAACTCAGAACAGATTATGTTTTTAACTATTTACATGGAGGAAAAATGTGTCTAAACTTTTTTCCACTAAGATTTTATATGGAAAGAAGCCAGTTGGATATAAAAATCTATTGTGATTAGTGGAAAGAGCACACTACTAGACAGACACTACAAAGAAAACATCATTGGTGACTGAAGATGAAACAAGATGGGAAAACTGGCTTCTCAAGATCTTTTTTCCCTTCAGTAAAGAAAGGAAGAATTTGTCAAGGACAGAGAGATCACTTCAAAAATCTGCAAATATTTTGGATTTCAACAGCCTTCTAACATAAGGTGCCTTCTTTCCCCAGTCAGTGCCAACATTAGGAGTGCTTTTGCATTTGTATACCTGTGGGATGGTATGGCTAACAGGGGTGCTAGATTTTATCATTTTTTTTCTGGGAATTACTTGCATATGAGCTGTTGTGTTTGGTCTGTGTAGTGGGGATTTGGTAACAGGGGAAGGGGCTACACGGGTAGTGGCCCCTCTCAGAAGGGGCTCGAAGCTCCCCCGGCTTCCAGTTGGCCTCACCTTGGGCTAAGGCCAGGCCATTTAGAGACAACAGATGCACCTCTGCGATAGCATATTTAAGAACAGGACAAAAGAGCAGCCATGGAGACCTGCAGCAGAGGAACAAGGGGGAGGTGAGAGAAACAATCAAGAGTATTTATTTAAGATCTGGCTTTTCATGTCTCCTTATCCTACTCTGCTTTGATTAATAACTGATTAAATGGACTACTTTTTCCCCAAGTTGAGTCTGTTTTTGCCCGTGACCATAATTGGTGAGTGAACCCTCTCTGTCCTTGTCTCAACACACAAGGTTTTGTTAGATTTTCTCCTCATCCTGGTGTAGGGGAGGAGTGAGTGAGTGGCTGCGTGGTTCTTTGTTGCTGACTGGGCTCAAACCACGACAGCTGTCATCTAAATATTAATGTTAGATTCTCTTAACTAAGCACCTTGGAGAAGTCTTTAGTTTTGTCTTGGAGAACTGACAAAGGTTAGTGACTGACAGCCAGGGTCTGAAGGGCATGCTTCTTTTTATTGATTCCTACACTAAAGCAACAGTTTCCACTCTCAATTGCCTCCTTGTTCTCAAGTTGCTGAAAGCAGGAGGCAGTGCAAGATGCAGGAGACTATCTTGGAGAGTATGCTGCATCATCTGAGAGTTGAGGTAGTGATGAAGGGGAAGGAGAGAAGGGAAGGCCTTGAAGGATCAGTCAGGATGCTCAGCAGGACCAGTGGGAATTTTTAGCCCATGCAGACTCCAGGCTGACAGAGGCTTGGTAATGTGAGGCTCTGGAGAATTGGCAGGAAGCTTTCTGCCTCCATCCAGTTGTCACTCTTCTGATGGGTTAGCTGTAGATCAGCAGGTAGAGAAGAGAAAAAGAGAGTCTCTGAACAACAAATCAGCAATCATAGGAGGGGCAGTTGCAGCTAGGATTCAGGGTCCATGCACAATAACATGTAAAATTTATAGTGTATGAATGGGAAGAGGGTGCCTTAGAAATTAATATGGGCAATTGCATTAGGATGACTGAGAAGCTCACCCGAGACATGAGTGTCATTGGCAAGACTCCCTGTCTGAGAGTGACTAGTAGAGTGAACACTGACAACAAATGCATATCTCCAGTTACATATGCAATGCAAGGGGCTTCCACAGCGACTCTCCTGCTATACAAGGTTTCTGATGAGTGCACAGGTAGGAGGCTAATGAAGGCTTTCTCATATAGCTGAGCCAAGCAACTGGGATCCCAGAGCAGAAGGCAGATCAGAGTTCAGCTCTGAGACCTCCTGATGGAAAGCATGTTCTTTCTAGGACATGTCACCTCCAAAATCGGGTGACTGGAAGAACCCGTTACATGCCCCATTGCGTGTATCTCTCATGCAACTAGTTTCACACGCATGGTCCAGTCATTCCCCTCCTGAGACGTGTGCCTTTATCTTCTTTCATGATGCTTTACTTGTCTAGTCTTTGTGTTTGCTTTGTGTTTCATTGTCATATTTCATTATGATGTCTAGTCTTTGTGTTTACTTTTCAATGTTTTCTGCTGTTTTCAATTTTCAGAAGTTAATGCATTCAGTAATAATGCCTTTCAGACCATTGTCTTACTTTATAGAAATGCATAGAGCCATTTCAAGTGAAAATCCATAGCTCCCAGAGAATCATTAGCAATTACTAAGCCTTTTCACAGGCTGTATAGTAAGGTCAGAGCAGATGAATTAGTGAAACTATGTGTGACTTGGGCTGAACAAACTAAATATTTTTTCTAATATTATTCCAGCATTTGAAGCCTACCTTGAAGTCCAGCTTTGTGAAAAAATTGTACTGCCTCTCATAACTGTAGCAGCCCTGAAAACTCTATGTTGTCTAAATCCTTTTCTAACCACTCAGAGAACAATAATATAGACAAATCAACTGTTAACATAGAAAACTTTGTCACAGCAATATTATTTTGCTAGTAGCTTGACATTTCATAAGGCAAGTAATTTATTAGCTATCATTTGACTTGCTGATCAGATTTAAGATGTGTATACACACAAAATCTCTATATATGTTCACACATACACAAACCATTATTTACATTTTCAGCTAGTAGGTATTTCTTTCTCAAGCAGATGTTTTCCATTTTCAAGTAAACACTGAAAAAATCACTAATAGCTTGGAAGAGCAATACTGATACAAAAGCTGAAGCTTAACTTTTATGCAGTGTCTCATCTCAGTATAGCTTCCTGCTTTTGGGATACTTAATACTTAGTTTAAAAACATTACAGTGCAACGAATTTTGCTTCATGATATAATCAGCAATATGTTTGCATTTACTGTGCTGTTGGAGGGAAGAGCAGAAAATTAAGATCTTAGAGAAAAACAAACATATCCTACACTTACCCTTGACTTCCAACAGATTTAAAATGTTCCAATGTAACTCTGAAATTGTGTATAGATATCCCAGGCCAGGGGCTAAGGAAGCAAATCCCACAGATTTTCCCAGAATTAGATATACAGAGATGACTCAAAGCGTCTTGGTTCCAAGAAACCAAGACATGGTGCTGGATATTGGGTTTCTGCAAAAAATACCTACTTAACTCATTGAAAGTTCATTGTCTGGGAAAAGAAAGATTTCTATAGCTACTTTTATGAACATAGATTTTGTAAAATGCATTGTGGTTAACATGCTTGAAATGAACATTGAGATAGGCTCAGCGCTCAATTCCTGTTTTTTTAAATTAATGCTTCTTAAATTAGGATTGGGAGAGTAGAAGCACAGAAATTTTAAGAACCTGGTAGCAGTGCTAGTGATTGGCAGAAAGATCAGATGATAATTATACAAAGGTAATGGTTTCACTTGTTTATCAAGTCTATATGCATTGGATTGCATGACAAATGTGAAGAATGAGAATATATCTAACATTAGTAGATACTATTTGCATTTTGTTCAGTCTCTTTAGTGTGTCTCAAATAACTGTTTCTTAAAGATCAGTGATTTAATGATCAGTTTGACTTTTTGGTTTGCAGTCAGGATTCATTTCCAGTTATCTGATGCACAGTCTTCAGCAGCACAAAGGACTGTGTATTCAACTGCTGTCTTATAAAAAAAATTGTTTTGTATTTTTTATATACAGTAAGAGACTTTTCTCTTTACATTGCAGAACCAGAGGTTTGATCTGTGGTCTAGCTCTCAATTTTTAATTACACAGTTAAAAAAACCAATTTAGCTCGAAGGCCAGAAGGCTAAGATCATTTAATTAGTTTATTATTACTTTGAGAGTAGAAGTTATCTAGGACTATAAAGCTTTTTTATATTAGCTGGATGCATTTATAGATTTAAATTCCTTAAAGTTGAACTAGAAAGAAAATCAAAATTATTAGCAGAACACAATTGACAAGGATGCTGTAAAAGCTGTATCATTTGAACTCAATCACCCATCTATCTCTTCTTAAAATAGAAACTTCAAAATAAAAAGAACTGTTAAGCAAGCTGCAGAAGTCACTAGGTAAAATTTGATGGTCTATATTTTCTAGATCAGATAAAGTAAATAATAACATCCTTTATGTCTTTAAAAGTTATTGAGTACTCAAATCTTTCAGTTTAAGCAAAGTCAAAAATCATAAGAGAGAACAATAATACAAAGTTATGAGAAGAAATCCAAAATAATACATTATAAATAGGTAGGTAATTTATATCTTGATAGTTATTATTCTTTAATCTAAGATAATGGAGAGATGTGAATATGAAAATGATAATGGACAATGCACCCAAATTATTTAGAAGAAAGAAGGCTATTAAAGAAAGTGGAAGGAAACAGGAGCCTAGGTAGGAAGAGATTTGGTTGTGTCTGACAGAAATTAACAGCCTAGATTTGGAATGAACTAGTAGAGCGGTAACAGGGTGATCTGCAGAAAGCCACATGTTAGAAAAAGTGCAGTCAGGGCTTGCCTTTGACAAGTCAATGACTATATAATGCAAGACATATGGCTATGTTCATAAGAATATAGGCAAGTTCAACTGCAAGTGCGAATTCTGTTGCTGACCTCACATAATCACTGACATCTGAGCTTCCAACAGCTTGTTTTGCTCTAGCGATTTAACAGCAGATAATTTTGCCTTACGAAGCCTATCAACCCTGACTTTTTAAGAAGTGAAAGAAAGGTTTTCCTGGCTACAGTTTTAGCAGAGCTCTAAAACATTAACTTAGTAATAGTACTTACCTCAGAGACCTAGGGCCTAATTAGTTTTTGTAAAACAAGTAGAAACAGGTAAATTTAAAAACATATATTTTAATTGTCAGGTAGCTTGTAACTACAGATTTTGGTCTCACAATGTGACAACACATAAAATAGTGTAGCAAGATGGATTTTTTTCTAGTACTCCTAGTTTAAACCAAAAAAGCACCAAAGCGCAGCAAGGGAGATTTCAGCCTCACACAATCTGTTTTTCAAGAGATGGAATCAAAAGAAACAAGACTGAATTCTCACACTTCAAATCAACTTATCAACTTAAAAAATAGGCAGCACTATGAGACTGTGTAGATATGAATATAAATCTTATCTCCAGGTACATTTTTGTTCTTTATTTTTTAATATTTTTAAAAATCTTATATCTATGTCCTGGGTTTGGCTAGGATAGAGTTAATTTTCACAAGAATGCTGGGAGGCCGATAGCCAACCCAAACTAGCCAAACAGGTATTCGATACCATTGTATCATGAACAGTATATAAACTGGGGGTCTGGCGGGGCAATGTGCAGGAAGCTAGCTGGGAAGGGTGCGGGGCAGCTCTGGCTCTGGTTCCGGCTGTTGTTCCCGTTCTGGGAGGTGAGTGATTGTACTTGCGCATCACTCATTTGTATTCTCTCTTGTTAGCGTTATAGTTGTTATTGTTACTGTTCTCTTCTCTCTCTCTCTCTCTCTCTGTGCTGTTGCATTAAACTGTCCTTATCTAAACCCATGAGGGCTGCCCTTTCTCTTCTGATTCTCCTCCCTGTCCCATTGAGGGGATGCAGGTAGGGGGCAGTGAGCAAGCGGCTGCGTGGTTCTTTGTTGCCTGCTGGGCTCAAACCACGACAGTCCTTTTAGGTGCCAGACATGGGGCAGAAAGTGTTCAGATAACGGCAGGGCAAGATGTAAAAAATGTCCTTGTGGGATAACGACCCAGGGTGGAGGTGTAAAATTAGAGAAAAATAGAGGTAAAATTAGAGAAAACTAGGGAAAAGAAAAAAAAATCTGGTTTAAAGTTATAACACTAAAGAAATGTTAAGGTAAAATACAGCTGCGGCCTCCAAGACAGAATTCGGTTGGCTACTCCCACAATCATTCCCTAAAAAATACTATCTAACTGCAACATTAGCACATGCTAAGAGGAACAGAACAGAGGGTGGAACAGAGTGAAGACTCCAGGGCCAGGCTCTGTTCTAAACCTTGCAAGGATGGGNAGGTGCCAGACATGGGGCAGAAAGTGTTCAGATAACGGCAGGGCAAGATGTAAAAAATGTCCTTGTGGGATAACGACCCAGGGTGGAGGTGTAAAATTAGAGAAAAATAGAGGTAAAATTAGAGA
>VZSC01014591.1:0-36197 GCA_013398225.1 Steatornis caripensis
AGCACCGCGGTGTGCCTCGCCGAAAATGAGCAAATAGAAAATAAATAGAGTTCCACTTTTGTTTTAAAAGCAATTTCATTTATGTAACACCTGATGTTCAAACATCTGTGTTTGTGTACCAGAATTGTCAGAGATGTTGGCTTAGTTTTGGAAGTAACTTTATTGGTTGACTGTGAGAGTATCTGAGTTGTATGTGATACATCACATTGTGTTTTACAGGAACCGATGACAAAGTTTCACGTTTCCTTTTCTTTAGATCTCTGTGACAGTGCTGGAAATCTTATTTTTTCATCCTGATCTGATTGGAGGAGGGTTTGGGATTTGATTGTTTTTTGAAGTAGGAATGTGTTTTTACATAATTACCAAAGCCCAACTAAATTTCTCAAATGACTCAGGTGTTTTACTAGAAGAAAAATAAGGTATCGGTCTCAACTGCTGTCTAGACAGAAGTGTAGAAGGGGTGAACGTAAGGTGAGGGAAGAAGCACATAGCTATGATATGGTATGAGAGCTTTGCCTTTCCATTCATTTTAGTTTAATGATAGCTCTTGTACACACATAGGCTTCTTCTCTGCATTGTCTTTTATTTACTTTCTCTGTTTAATTGAATGAATGTATTCAGAATTTACAAAGAGTTACTACTGAAATGGCAGGTTAGATGGTTTTCTAAAGTGCTGCAAGGCTAATACCCACCCAGGTCTAGCAAAATGAGGAGAGGGACCTTCATGATAATTGTGGCTCCTCCACAACTTAAATAGAAAGTTAGGAGATTGGTAAGTCTCTCCAGCAGCCAGGTCAATTCTTAATTACCTGGAATAAGGAACACTGATTGTGATCTGCATTTAAAATTTAAGATTTCTCAAATTATTCTAGCCGGATTAAATCACCATAACCCTCCATGGAGCTAATTTGTATTTATGCTTTGTGCTGTCAACGAATTTTTGGTAAAGGCAGGAGAAGACTTTGATAATGTAAAGAATGCAGCAATTTAAATTCTCAAGGAGTCCCATTTCCTTGATCACAGCAGAGGAGAAAAAGCAAACTGCCAGTAATTTAAATATGATAATTTCCGTCATAATTTGACAGCAGATGTGAACAAAAGAGACATGAAATAGATGAAGACAGAGGAAAATCGAGAGCACAGAAGCTGGTGTATGCAGAGCTGGATAATGTCTGCAGAAGCAACGTGACTTTACTTGGCTTCTATAAATGCTCTGCAGCTAAATGAATGTAAGTCAGATTTTTTTGGCAGGCAGAATTCTCTTTGACTTGGTTGCTAAATGAACAGAAGATCAAAGAGATCTTTTCCTCCTCATAGCAAGATAACTTAGTTGGTTATTCCTTAAACTGGACATACATCTTTCTACAAACACTCGCTACAAACACCTTAGAGAGAAGACGGCACAACCGTAAAAAGAAAGAAGGTGCTGTAGGCAATTGCACCACTAAGCTTGCTAAACAGAGGATTCTCTGTATCCTACTTAACGTAGCTGGTATGGACCAGGATACTGGTGTACAATGGGCTATAAGTGAGATACTTCTGTAAGCAGATATGTATCTGTGTATCCTTGCATTGTAGAGTTCAATTCCTGAAAAAAACCTGTGTGTTTCAATGAAGACAATTTTTAAACCCTGTTATATGAGCAAAAAGAAGCAGGGGGAGTTGAGAGATTTTGATTGTTACACTTGTTAAGTGTTGTCATTATTTTGTAGCAAACTGGTAGGAGAGAGCTGTAGTTATAACTCGTACTTGTTTATTAAATCATTCATCATAAACAAATTACTGCTTTTGTCCTTAGGTCCTGGTTTAAATTCTGAACTCATGTTTCTTACAAGCAGCAAATTCTCATTTTAAGATGGTCTCTGGTAAAGCTTGGTATATTTCCCTCCTGCTGAGAATGCAGATGTTCATATTTAAACAAGTTACCGTATGAGCTACACCTCCACAGCATATTATGTGTGTGTTTGGGTGGAAGACAGGGGATGGGAAAGGATATGTTCCCAGCTTTGCAGAGTGTTAATGCATGTTATGCATGCCTCGCACTTTCCTCCTGCTCTTCCACACCCCAAATTTCTATGACCTGTTCCTCTCACCTCCAGGCCTCGCTGATCTTAACAGCCTGTTTTTACTGCTTCTGTGGATAACTGTCCTTAACAGCCAAGTGGCACCTCTGGATGCCTGTGGAGAAGAGTTTAGGAAAGGAACAACCAGACTCATGGCCAACTGTCTGAACAGCAAAGGCAACAGAGAAAATACAACAAAAGTGGCATCTCATGCCCTTTTCATAGTTGACATGTAATTTGAGAAAGTAATTTGAGAAATGGCCCATCGTTGAGAATATATGGCTACCCTGATCTCTGCACTGCTATGATCTAGGCCTTTCCTGCCAGAAATTTTCTATGGATCATATGTATGCTTCTAAATAATCAGTTGAACTTGTTAACTGTGATTACTCATTTTAATATATTATATACTTAGTCCCATAATGCTGCATCCTTTGAATACCTCACACTTTAACCCACAGTATCTTGATGAAGTTTGCCCCATTGTCTGCTAAATCGCTTTGCACAATTTCTACAGATTCATGATAGGAAAAAGCCATTAAATAAAGCAAATAACACCATCATGAAAGCTAGCTCTTGAGCATAAGCCAGCTGGGAAGTTCTTAAGGAGTGCCTCTGTGTGTATCACACTTCATTTACAGATAAGGACATATCTCAGTGGAGATTTGGGTTCAACATGTTTCTGATGAGTTTACATTGTAACAGGCTGTAGACTTACAGGATGACTTAACCTCCACTGAAAAGTAGATTCAGAGTAAATTGCGTCAACTGTGTATGCTTTGGATTTTAGACGTCTGCCTAGGCCCCAGTCAGTGGAAACCTGTTAGAGACATCAGTGGGCCTTGTGTTAAAAATACACTCTGCAGATTACTTCCTCACTGCACCTCTTCTTATTCCTCCTTACTTTTAAATACTCATGTGTAATAGTGCTGTATTCAAACTGGAAACTAGGTGGTGTTTTTACTATTTAAGGTGTGCTTATTTTGACTAGTACTAGTATCTGTAGTCCTGTAACTTCAGGACCGTCCAGACCAAAGATTTCCAGAAAACTGACTTTCCTTTATTTTTGCCTTATAATTCCAAAACTTGTTTATATGATCATTTTGGAAGACAGTAACATGCTTCCTAGTATACCCTAGGCCTATAGAACATTTGTATATATTTTATATACTTTTTATTCTACCTTTCCTTGTAGATGCCTATACATCTTGCACAGCTATCCAGTATTTGCATTGTGTTCACAACCATTATAAATGTTCGGAAAAAGACTGTACCACTTTATAATGAATTGGCCATGTCCATTATGTTGGTTTTTAAATGTAATTTTTGTACATTTTAGAATGTAATTAAAAATACTCATTCTGTGCTGGAATATTCCCACTTAGATGACAGATCTACAAGTACAAAACCATTCCAGATATGAGAAATAAAATCCAGAATTCTCTCATCATTGCTATGTGATACTTGGCCTGTTAAAAATTGGTATGACAGGGGCCAAGAACTGTCTCATTGTTAATAAACTTTGTTAATAAACAAACCATCGCTCATGCTGTTAACATGGTCTGTCATCTTTTAACTCAGAAGCCTACTCTTCTATTCTAGATTTGAAAACTTACACAAGAGGAAAGGTTTGAAGTTGAATACAGACCTGCCATTTGCCTGTCAGGAGATTATTTCCCATATTGACATTAAGGAATTGCAGATTCTTTTGACTTAGAAGTTTAACGGCTCAGGATGTTTAATTTGCTATCAGCAGGGCTAACAGTGAATGTGCTCATTCCATATAGCTGCAGTCAAAAGAAGAGCATCAGAATTCAAACTGTTATCCAGATTAAATTCTTTTTACTTTTTATCTCTTTTGAGTCAACTTCCAGATTTTACATCAAAATGCAAGCTTCCCTGTGCTTTCTCAGTGTTAGACCTGAACAGCTTTATCATAATCAACCTCATTAATTCAGCAGGAGTGACTTCCTCCAAAGTATGACATTTCTATGGAAACATGGAGAAAGTTCCTCCTTCTGGCTTATAAGTGCTTTTTATTTGAATGAACAGTAACAGTATGAACAAATGTCACATTATAAAGACATAAACTACATGAAGAATGACTGAGCTTGATCCAAATATGTAAGCCTAACATTAGTATGTGACGCTGAAATGGCTTTCCTGTTGCTATGTCTTAAAAGAATGAAAGTAAACACTAAGAACTTTGTGTGTTTCCTGATTTTCTATAGCACTAAGAAAATCATCAGTCCTTAGCAAATGAGTAGCAATAATTACCAGCCTTCTCTAATAAATCGACATTTAATTACCAGTTTGACCAATCACAGAAGTTTAAAAAGAAGTTGGAAAATACAGAACAAGAAGGTTTATCAAGCTACCCTAATTTTCTGTGTTGTTTAACACAATCTAAGCAAAGTGGGATGGAAAGTTTTTATAAACAGCTAGCCTAATTATTCTGCACCGAACAACTTAAAAAGCAACATAGAGAAAAATTATTTTGGTAAAACCGTCGCTTGAACTTTTTGACTTCCACCAGTACTCCTGCCACTAAGGGATAAGGAACAAGTCATAATAAAATTTGATTTCCATTTAACATTCTTTGGAATCTCAGATGTAGCTTTATTAAGTTTTTCATCAAGCTAAAAGCAAAACAACATTAGTTACACCACCAATTTTTCAGCAAAGTTTTGTTTAAAAATCCATTTCCAGATGGTGTCTCTGATGTGAAAGCAAGTCATGCATGAAACAACAGATTTACTATGGTAAATATGTTTTTTTACTTAGTATTTATTTATTTACTGTGGGTGTTTAGGACAACTGCAAAGCTGTTGTTTTTTTATAACATGTTTTATTGTTGTAGGTGCTTTGTATCAGTGATGACCAAATGGAACAGGCAGATAAATTTACATAAAAATAAATAGGTAGTGTTTTGCTTGTGTAACATCCTCTGTAATCATCAATTTAAGCAACAAAAAGACGTTTGAGTTTTCAGTAGTTCATAAGATAAATGTATGTAACATTGTCTATTGTAAAGGGCTATTTTAGACAATTTTTAAAAATGCATTAAAGACCTCAATAGAACTAATTTCCTGTTCAAATTACTTGGCTTTTTGTTTACTAATTTTTATAGCAACTTCCATGTGGTGGTTATAATAAAAAGTAACCTCATTTTAGATTGTAATTTAAGTTTTGTTTTGTTTTTTTTTTCCTGATTTGTCACTAGAATACCAAATGACAATTGTAGAGCATGCTATTTTTCAGAAGTTACATAATTTCACAGACAGAGGCATTTGTTGCCGTGCTGGCATTTCAAGAATGGCAGCAAAGCAAGTAAGTGTAAGGTGTGTATGTTCTATATAAAGGCTCAGATTTAAAAAGAAGTAGTTTTTTGTTCTTTTTGTTGTTGTTTTCAGGGAGAGGAGGGGTTTGTCAGAAGATCCTAAATAGCTAAATTAAATTATTGATGCTGTGAATGAAAGTAGGTCCCAACATTCTCTCACCAGTCTCCAGGCCACCAGCATGGGTACAGTTGTAGCAGCAGCATGTACTCCTGTTACAATGAAAAAATTGCGCTCAGCCGTGTTTAACTGACAATGTCACATGGCCATTAACAATAGTGAACTAAATGATTTATTACAATTCAGCTTATGAGTTACGTAGTTCAGTGATTTATCTTCATAAAATGCTAGTGACAGCCTCTACTATGCATCAGAACGTTGTTAACCCCAGTAAAGTATGATGCAAAGATAATATGTTTTCATGATTTATTGACTGTGGGTCCCATAATTACTGATTATGCATATGACAGACCACCTAATGCATAAAATGCAACAGAAAATCTGCAGTGAAAAATTATTATAACAGTGCAGTTCAAGTTCCTATCAAAAAGAAATTTTACAGTGAGGAGCGAGATGAAATTTTCTGACCCTAAAAAAAAGGTATGTTTGCATTAATAATTTTTAATAAAAGCTGCAGAAAGGCAAAATAAAAAAACCCGAACAAACACCCAAAAAATGGTCTACCAGGTTTTAACATCTATTTTCCGTTCTGGTCTGACTTGTGATATAAAACCCAATGAAATAATTAAAAGGTGAGCCAACAGGAAAATAACTTGGAAAAGGCATCTCAATTACTGATCATTCCTGAAGCGGTACTTTATTTTTAAGTATTGGGTGATGACTACTGACAAACATGTAGAATAAACTGTAAATTTCCTATTCTTTGCCAGATTTAACAAAATTTCTGTCATCTTCCTTTATTTTTTTTCCTGGTATAATTTATTTTTTTTCTTGCCTACTAGAACAAAGAAAAATTAAGTAAAATGTAAAGATATTTGTTAACTAAAAAGCAATAATCAAGTGGCTATTACAACTGTGTAGTGGGTAAAGAGCTTAAAAAAACCTTTTCAAATGTGTACTTCACCATAATAAACTGTTGAACTACTGGAATCTATAATTATTTCCCCTAACAAAATACTTGAATTAAATAGGGCAGAAAACAAATTTATTATCTATGAAAAACTTTCACACTTGAATTTGAATCTTCAGCTTGAGCATCTTCTGTAAAAATATAAAATTAACTATACCTACTCTACTAACTGCTGTTCCTTCTGCTCAAAGATCATTGAGGATGCAAGAATGGAGCTGCATTGCAAGGCAGAAATTTGTTCTAACAGTGGCTGTGGCATAATTATTGCCTTCTGAGATGGTGATTCCAGTTTCTCTTAAAGTCAAGGTTCAGTTATTACCTCCAAGACTAAGTTACCTCTGGAGACCTTGCAAACCTGAGCCAAATTCTTCCCTTATATATTTACACATGCAACTTCTATTAACTGTAAGGGTAACTGCACTCATAAATCTATGGGATGTCTTTTTCTTTTAAGTGTGTATGTTGTGCAATTAATTAATCTAATGCAGGTTGATTCCCTCATTGTCAGAACAGAACAGATTCAGTGGGGGTACAGTATGAGAGGGTACATAATACATAAATCTATTTGGGAGCGAATTCTTTTACACTGAAATCTAGTACCAGTTGTAACTGGGAAAAGCTACTGCCTCTCTCCTTTACAATGATTTTGATTACCACAGACTGGTAGGTGTGAAAGATACTGCAGCTCCCTGAAAAGATACTAAGCTAGCTCCCTGAAAATACAGGGTTTTTCCATACGCTGGCCTAAAATTCTCAGCTGGTACAGATGCCCATAGGATCAGCACTTCAGCAGAGGTGTTTTACTTAGATCATTGTTGCAATTTCACCTCCAGTGGCATTAACCCCAGCTAAACTCGCTGTAACTTAAGGACAAAGACATATTTGTGTGGATCTGTAATAATTTTTTTTTTTTTGAGGCACATGATTTGAAAGTTGTGTTGATAATACCACAATCTCAGATCCCTCAATCCATCTAACCAGCAGGTACAGGTATGGTGCGCACGTGAGGTATGTGTCACTGTTTATGTTTCTCCCATGCCAGCTTTCCCAGTGTCCTACCAGTCAGACTGACAAGGCTGTTCTGTTCCCAGCTCTGCTCTGTTGCAGCCAGTGGATTCAGTCTGCATTTCAAAGGTAGTGTTTCTAGCACCCAGCCCTGTAGAAGTGTTCAGGTCTGATCTCACGTTCTCTGTGCTGAACGATCCACTGCTGTGTGGCTGTATTTGAAAGAACTGCCTTTCCTCTCTCCTGATGTGTGGGCTGGCGTCATTCCTCATTTTCTAGGAGTCTGGGGAAACTTTACTGAAATTCAGGGTTCATCTAACACTGTGGTAAGGAGCAGAAGAACAAAGCAGTGTATATTTGAAGAACAGATAGTTTCATACCTTTTCAAAGGCGTAAGGTTTAGTCATTTAAACTACACATTCCTCTGACAACTCCCAGTGAAAGGTGGAGCTGAGAGGAAATGCTGCCATATCCAACTGGCAGGAAAACAGAGGGGCTGGAGACATTTTCAAGTTTCTTTGCTTCTTCGAACTTCTTTTGTGCTAAAAGGCTGCTTTCATTAATACTCCATTAATACCTCCTAAAAGAATGAGTGAAGTGTGTTTTTAAAACCTAGGGCAGAGTTCATGGACAGCATCAGAGTACACGCTTTCTTGACTTCAAGGTGTAACTTGCACTAAGAGCAGTCTGTGAAAGGCAATATTCAGTAAAGTGCAAAGCAGTCCTGCAATGTTGGTTAGACTAGATGATCTCTAGAGATCCCTTCCAACCCCTACCATTCTATGATTCTATGATTCTATTTTAATTATGCTTTTATGGTTTTCTTAGAAAACCACTGCCTAAGTTCTAATATTTTTATTGTGGTTCCTTTTGAGACAGACTACATTTTATTATAATTTATTTTATGTATACCTGCTACTGTGCCCTTAACAAGGAAAACATAATGTATATAAAAATATATTTTTAGTTAACAAAGTGGATCATTTGAAGTAATAATTATATTAAGACTTCACTCTGGTTCCCTAAGAACTTTTTTTTCTATTGGCTTTTTTTTTCTTTTTTTTCTATTGGCTTTCTGGTTTTGAAAAACATATGCCTTCTTAACACAAATGAAAAATTAATCTGTGCCAAGAGATACATGCAAGTGTTGGGGCGGGACGATGCCGCTTGAACTTCTGCCCTGTAGTAGGTCTAATACCCTATGGCAGGGCAGTGTTTTACCACTATTTTCCTGGAGGCTTTTGATAGAAGAAAACAGGCTGATTTCTTTTCACATCAAGATCCCAATGTCCTCAGAAAATGCTTTCAAGATTTTGGACCTGGCTATGTCTGCAGTAGCAAGCAGTGCAGCACAATAGGATTGGATCTGCAGAACAGAACAGTTCATGTGAGGCCTGAATGTCCATGCAATGTAATTTGCACACTTGAGAGTGGAGCTTGTAAAGTAAGTTTGGACTTAGTTTCACCTGAACGAAATACAGTCCTCAGGCTTTGAGACCGATACTAATACAAAGCAAGCTCCACTATGCGGGACAACTGTGAATTTGCTTTGTACGCACACTTCAGCAACAAACTAAAAATGAAATGTAGTTTATATGTAAACCTCTGCCTCCACTTCTGTATGTGTCTGGATCATGCATGAAACTGCCTTCTGCTGTGCGGAGCTCACTGCCTTTGTTTACAGCTGCAGAACTGGCCTAAAGCAAGGTTAAGTCCACCCTCAAGGCGTCACTAATAGGGTCTCAACAACAGCATAGACAGTCATACAAAGAAAATCAGTTTTCAGATATAGCACTGTTTGCTTCTGGCAGTGGAGTATTCCAAGTTTAAAGAATAAATTATTTGATGTAGTGTGAGTTTAATGAAAAATAGATCATGAAGAAAAAATAATTGATAGGTCATTGGTAATTGCTAGATTATGTCCACATTTAATTTTTTTTTTTTGTGGTGGGGAGCGGTGAGTTTGCTTTTTGTACAGTTCATCCCTCTGTGACAGAGGCAGAGGATCAGCTAAATCCTTGTAAAAAGTGCTATATTATGTTTATGGAAAAGTGCGATATTTCCACTATTTATTACATGAGGCATAGGTATAATCTAGATGAAATGATTAAAAGGATTTTTGTATAATAGAATTAAGACATGAAAAGGACTGCTATGTGAATTTTCTTTCAGAAAATCTTGTGCCTAGAGATTTGTAGATCTTCTAAACATGAGCATAATGAAATTGTTACAGGTCCTGATTTAAAAGTATTGCCAAATGAACAACATAAAGTTATTTTAGTGTACCACAAGTAGGGTGATAAAGCTTGATCACCTCTTCCCCCATCATACGCTTCAACGTCTCAATCATGCATTGATGACTGCAAGAAAATGTGCATCAAAAGACTTCTTTAGATGCCTGAGACGTATTTAGGCCCCAATTTGGCAAAGGGCTTAAAGATGTGCGCGGCTTTTATAGCCTTGAGTGATCTCCTACTAAAGCATGTTTTTAAATATTCTTGTTGATTCAGAGCCATCACTAGGAAGCTTGTCTTCGGGATTTCAGTATCAAAATGAAGTTACATTTGATTGTTGGTCAGAAAATATCAATTTACCTTGAGTCACATGGAGTTTTTTCCTGCTTTTTGTATCTGCTTTTTCTTACCAACATAACCCTCCTCACCAAGTTCTGGTTTGTTTGTAATTAAGTATTCTGTTTAAGCCAAAGTGAAAGTCTTCAAGTTGGACACCTGTGAGGAAATCTAGGGGAATAAGAATCAGTCTATGCTCCTTTTCATTGAATACTTCAGCATTATGAAATTAAAAGTTACAGGTTCACTTTCCTCCTCTGTCTGCAAGATCTTGTTATTTTATGTATTATTTAACCAGCATGAATATGCAAAGAATAGGCACTATCTCTATCATGCTTTTGTAGATATCTGAACGTGATTAGTCCACAGATAAGAAAAAGCAAAGTAAGTTACCTGCTGTACTCTTTTCACAATTTAGCTGTCTAAATAATAAGTAAACAATAATTATTATAAATATTTGTACTGATACAGAAGGTCTCCAAATTCAGAAAGGTCTCCCTCCAAAAAGCTGAAGATGTATATCTAATATGGGTAAATGTGACAGAATAATATTTATGAAACAAATACCTTTAAGTTTCATAGGATGAAAAGGAAAGTTCTGGTTAGCTCACTTAACTCAAAATATTGAGATACTGAGCCTAAAAAAATAATAGTAACTCAGTGCAGAATGATATCTGGCAGGTAACTGTAAAAACTATAAAAATAACTTAAAGCTTTATGACTATAATGCTGTTTCTAAGATGTTTTATTTATTTTAATTTACCAGGAAAAAAAAAGAAGAAAAAGAAATATAAACTTTTTCTAAAAAAATCTGGAGGTTACTTACATGAAATGTGTATGCTGGATAAGGAGTTGTTAAATTACCAGTTTCAGTAATGTTTATTGAAATTATTTGAAACTTCAGAATAGAGCAGATTTTGCATTAGCATGTTTGTAGTTTTATGTAAAGAAAGAAAGTTGATTGTGTTCTACATACTCTTAAAAACGTAGATAACTGTTTTCAAGTCTAAAAGATGATGTATTATCTGGATATGGGCCACGATGATAGTAATTATAGTGTTGTCAGTTAAAAAACAGATAAAGCTAGATGCTGATCTGGAAAAAGTTTTGAGGAAGGTAAGAACAGTTATGCTAAGTAATGGATGTGCGGCCATAGTCTATTTCTTAGTCAAGATTAATCCTGGAGTCATTTATTGAGATGATTACGATTGAGCATGTACAAAATCCTGTGCAATTCCACGGCAATACACTGCATTATTAGAGCCAACATTTTCTGACTTGACGTGGACTGGAATAGAAGAGGAGCACAGTGGAAAAAAGTGTATTTGTTCATTACCAACAGTATCCTTTCTGCAAGCTGAAACACATATAGAAATTCCAATTTCGAGGTATATGTATTTTCATATCTAAGGCACAATTACACTCCCATTTTTTTTTCCTGAGGATAAAGAATGTGAGAAGAGGAGCAGTGAGAGGAGAGGAAAAATCCTGTGTTTGAAAAGCTAAAATTGTTTCAGCAGCTGCATGAGATTCTACAAGTGTCTAAGATTAGAATTTGCAAAACATTCTTTTTTCTGTCATTCAAGTGCAGACAGTCTTTCATCTGGTTTTATTAGTTTTCAGTAAAAGAAGAAAAACATCATTACGAGTTTGATCATTAAATGCCAAGTTTATGGTCCATTTCATTGAAATCACTAGTAGTCAAGCCTCTTACAACAATAGGTTTGAATATTATAAAGAGTCTGCAGCATTGTAGTTGTATGTATTTGCTGTGTTTTCATTTTACTGCACAACAGTATTAACTATGGAAATACAAAAATTACCTACTTTTTGGTCTGTTTTTTTTTTTTTAAATACATTGTATATATACAAGGCTAGAGATTAATTTAAAGCTGAATTTTCATCTTTTTCTTCTGGCATTAACTTGCAGAGAAAACTCAGTATAAATAAAATATCACCAATGGGCAAAATTTTGGCATGTTTCCAACTGCTCATCTTAAAAAAGCACCCTGAGCTTAAACATGAGGACAAAATTTGTCATAACTATTTTGGTTTTGTTGGAGAACAGGGGTTTCCATCATTAAAATCCCTTCAAGGACTGCACTTGATACTGTCTTAGCTTACTGATTGTCTGGATGGCTGAAAAATGAATAAAACTAAACATGAAAAGTACTTTTCTGAATCATAAATCCTAAAACAGATTATATAGTTAGATAGCTTATTCCATAAACTACCTAAAATACTATCATAGGAAGAGCTGTGGTTTTGTTTTTCCAGTTTAAAAATACAATTAGCTCAACACAGAAAAGCACAGCTCTTGTAATTATATCCTGGTGATTTCTTTCTTCTTTTTTTTTTTCTGATTGAATACTAATGGCATATGTTGCTGTATATTTGAACACAGCTGAATGTTTCAAACAAAATATTGTTGACTTCTTTTCTTACAGTCAGAAATATTGGTGCAAAGTTGTACTGGATTAGTGAGGTATTAGATAGGAATAACTACTACACCATCATCCTCAGATGCAACATAGTGCTGTCTGGCTAAATTGAAAGCAGTTACAAACAAACATCTCACCCTGCCTTCAGCCTCAGACAGGGTGGGTCTTGCCGTTGGCAGAGAAATTTTGCCTGGATTTCTAGATTCCTGGATTACACGGAATCCACACAGCCATTGCTGAATACCCAGGAAAGCTGAATACCCAGGTGTTTCCAGCACTTCTGAGGCTTGTTCCTGCGTCTGCTCCCTGTTCTGCTCTGGAGTCTCCCCATCCTGAGAATTTCATCTCCTAATAAGAATTTACAAAATTACAATAAAAAATATTTACCGTAACTGTAGGAACTAAAGACCTGTATGCAGCTGCACAGCCTTACATTGCTTCAGTGCTTCATGGAATGCTAATGATACTATTCGTTCCCTGTTTCATTCTTAAACATTTTAACTGAATTTTGGGTTGCAGTCATATATAAAAATTACGATGAGGTTCTGTTCTATGTAGCAGATGTTATGTTATTGACTTCAAAGAGGTTTGTCCATTTATATTAGCAGAGTGTATAATCTAGCGTTCATTAATAGCCATCGCATGGGTCAGTACCTTTTACAGGAAGATTTGATCGGACAAGATTAACTGTAGAAGAGTTTGAGATTTTTGCTGCTATAGTTTTCTTCAAGGCGTAACTCAACCAGATTATTTCTAAGTTATCCATTATGCATTAAACTCTTGGACTTTTTTGGTATTCGTTAATCTAGTCCCTTCTTCCATGTCTGTAATAAGCAAAACATCTGTTTCTTCTTGTTCAATGAAAGTGCCTACCTCAAGAGTCCTATTTTTAAACTAATGTCATTTAAATAGAAATCCTAGATAGGGAGAATGCATTTCATTAACATATTTAATTTGCATATGAAACTCTCTTTTCCAGAACTCACCAGAGAATTTGTGGTGGTAGCATTATGTGTTTCTTTTTTTTTTTCTCAACTTGTATACCAGAAAGTTACAGGAAGAAAAAAAGAATGCAAATACATGTATCAGCTCAGATGAGAAAGATTAAAGTGTAACAAGAAATTATCATTGTGAATTTTGGATGTTGTCCATTCTAAATATTCCAACTGAAAACTCTTTTAATAGAAAGAACCATATTCTACTCTTAATACTGAGTCTTGGTTTACAGAAAGATCTCAGTTAAGCTTGACTTTTTAAAAGTCCAAGCAGAAATAATTCCTCAATATACATGAGACGTAATAAAATATTACAATAAAAATAGGTCATGCAGCTGTACAAACTTATCCCCCATAGGAGCATATACCGTGTATCCCAACAATTTAGGTCCCTGGAATAAAGCATTATCACATTAAGAAAGGAGGGTTGATACTACTGCCTCTAAAACACATGTAAATAAAAAGCAGGAAAAAACAGCGACAGAGATAAAAGGTGCTCTTAGGCACACCACCAGCAAGCACAATTCTGTAAAGACAACAGTGAGTACTTGCTGAGTACTAGTGAGCAATCCTCATTAGCATTCATAGGTAAACTGTACAGAAAATTGTAGCAGTAAAAAGTTTTGTGAGCAAACGTGAATGTGCACTTGAATTCTTGTGGCAGCTTTGAGCCAGAACAGTTGGAATGTTACTGTCATACTGTAAAGCTCTGTAAGGACAGTGAATACTAAGAATACTACTAAGAAGAAGTAACTCATGAGCATTTTGTAGTCAATACAGTGAGGAGTTCATGAAGCAGAAAGAGTGTGATCTTTCAGGAACTGACAAGAACGATGCCAACTTGTAGGGGCAAATATTTTTAATACAGGCAAAACAGCAGTGCTTCTCCAGTCATGCCTCTAGCAAGCAGCTTACAGACAGCAATGTGTGCCCTTAGTATGTTTTGCTAAATGCAGTGCACACAGAGAGAACGCATGGAACGAGTTCTTGCTGGAAACTTGCAGCTGTCCTCACGCTCTGATTTTCATTTGGTCTGTTCAGCAGATCCAGCTCCTCTGCTGATCCACCTTTCCTCTGCCTGCTTCTTGCCTTGAGTCATTGCAATGTTCTGTTTTTCAGTGTGGTGCCTAGTGAGCTTGGGGTGGTTTCCCTTCACTGTATACTGGGAGAGCGTACCACAGATAGTCGCTAGAAGTAGCTGTGCACTTCTTAGGCGCACCATTTTCACTTGTTAATTCAGCAGATAATATCACCTTGTTTCTGTGCTTTAAGAATGTTTTCCGACTTTCCAAGATGTGCAGTAATCCATGTTGAGTTCGACAAATAGTCTGCCCCCCCTCCAAAAAAAAAAGAAAAAAGTGTGGAGGGACTCCAATTCACAAATTGGTTGTGATGGAAACAATGGTTTTCTTTTTTCTTTTTTTTCCCAGTATTTGGGCTATTTGTTTAGGAGGAAGCTGAGCTGAGTTAATGTCTCTCTTTTTTAACATCTCATGCTTCCTAAAAGAGGAAGCTGAACCCTCTGATAAAGATTAGTCCGGGAGAAAGCATGCAGCAGTAAATAGCTGCATAGTCTAATGTATGAGATTGTCTCTTTAGCCTGCATACATGGTTCCCGTCCCTGTTCTAGTGTTATTTAAAATATGTCGTATAAGAACAACATGGGTATTGCGAGACTAATTTATTTAGCGTGTACAAAGCAGACTAAAGCATGCAGTCAAAAACTACAGATGAAAATAACGAGAGTTTTGCATCTCCTGCGATACTAAATTTAAAACACTTCTCTCGTTAATACCACCAGTTAATTCTTTTTATGAAAGTGTATTGTCCAGAGGTGAGGATGGCAAACCAAAGCTTATTGTAAGAAATACAGCGAAGTTCCCACTTCATGGCGTAATCGTCTGTCTTGGCTCCATGGGTTGCGGCGGGCTGACCTTGGCTGCGCGCAGGCACCCACCCACCCAGCCACTCTCTCACTCCCCCTCCTCGACAGGCCAAGAGGAGACAGTAAGACTGAGAACTCAGGAACGGGATAAAGACAGGGAGATGAGGTACCAGTTATGGTTGCAAACAAAATAGACTCAACTTGGGGAAAAAGAATTTAATTTATTCCCAATTAAAATAGATTTAGGTAGTGAGAAACAGAAGACAGTCATTGAAACACCACCTTTCCTTCTCCCTCTCCCCCAAGCTCAACTTCAGTTCCTCACAACCAGCTCCTCTACCTCCTCCTGCCGAGCAGCACAGGGGCTGCAAGGGGTACGGTCAGGACCAAGCGGCTCCTCTCTGCCGCCCCTGCCCTCTCTCGCCGTTCCCCCGCCCCAGCGCGGGCTCCCCGCAGGCCGCGGCTCCCTCAGCAGACACCCGCCTGCCCCGGCGGGGGTCCCCGGGGGAATTTCTGCAGGGGGGCGGCTGGAGCCCCCCGTCCCCCTCCTCCCGCCCTTCCCTCGGGGCTCCCAGGGCTGTTTCCCCCAGTTTTCCCCTCACCGCCGGGCAGCGTTCTGCCCTCTCTTGGCTGAGGGGCTGGGCTGTGCCCCGCGGCGGGGCCGCTGCGGCCGGAGGTGTCCGGCACCGGGCAGGCCCGGCCTCACCTCACAGGAATGGTGGAGGCGCCAGAACCGCGCTACCAGCATCTGGGCACCTGCATCGGGTAAAGTTTTCTGGGTATGTTTATATCTAATTCTGTTTAAATTGGCTGCAAGGTTTTGTCTATTTGGTGAGTGATGTCAAAAAAATGTATCAAAGCACTAACAGCAGTGGCCTTGAAAGTTACTCCTGAGAAAGCTTTGAGAGAGAGGCATTTGCCATGTAAAACCATCAGATACCGCTGCAAATTCAATCCAGGAGTAAGAGAAAACCGGTCGTGTTTCAGATGCTCGTGGGAGGTGGATGTGTTCAGAAGAACCCGTCGTTTCTCTAGTCGCTGTTTGTCAGGGTGCGAAAGCTTTGCCTTTTGATACGACGCAAACAGTGGTGCAGGGTAGGCTGACTCTTGCCTTGTGTCCTGTTGTTTCTTGGTTTCTGCAACATCCCCCTTTCCAGAGAGTGCTTTAGACCCTGGACTCACTCACGACCAGCCCATGCCACCGTTTTTGTCCCTTGTGTTTTAATAACCTAGTTTTAATTTTGTCCAGAAGTCTCTTAATCATTGTTACTCAGTTTAAGGCAACACTGAATGCCTCAATAAAACCTGACAGATTTTTAAATGATTGTTCATCTCAAGCCGGAAAATCGGGATTTTAAATATGTTCTGATAAACTTCAGTTGTAGAAACACACGCTGTAACAATTTTGGTTTGGAACTCTGTAAGTAGGCATATCTTATTTTCCTTTCTGAGATTATTATCAGTAGAAATTAATTTTATCTGGGTTGTAATTATGTGGTTTTCTGTTTCTTCTTTGTTTTTCAAATGTAATGAAAATGAAAAAGGAGCTCACAAACAGAAAGAAAACTCTTCTCATATTTAGTGTATTAGATCTTTCATATATTCTTACACTATATTGAACAAGTTTTGGTAGAAACATTTCTTAGTGATACATTTTTAAGAAGCTTCTGCCACTTTTGTTCGCACTAATGAATATTCCAAGATATAACACTCCATTTTATTTCAGGACTGGATCTTGTGTCTTAAACAAACATGTGGAAGCAGGGGGCAAAAATATTCATTAAATGCCTAGGTATATTTGTTTGCCATGAATATTTTTCCTTGTTCATAGAAGATAACATTCTCTTGAATATTTGTAAAGTTTACTTCTGCCGATACTACTGCCGACACTGTGCATGCCACTAATTTTAGAAACAGCTTCTTGCATTGCATTATGGTTTATTTTGGGAAATGATATTTTGCTAAGGTGACTTAGCACCTTTAGGTGGAGAAAATGTCACTTGTAAGGAGTGCTATAGTTTGGAATTTACTTTTACTGGAGTGTTCGCTACTTAACTTGCTGACCCAACATAACCTGCCTGCACAGTAATGACCAGAACAAACTAGTACTCTGTGTTGGGTCCGTGTGGCGGGGCTTTGGCAGAGGGAGAGAGGCTACAGGGGTGGCTTCTTGTGAGAACCTGCTCCAAGTAGGACCCACCTCTGGCCAAGGCCAAGCCCATCAGTGACGGTGGATGCGCCTCTGCGATAACAGATTTAAGAAAGAAAAAAAACCTGCAACGGGACCTGCATCAGAGAGGGGAGTGGGATGTGAGGGAAACACCTATGCAGACACCAAGGTCAGTGAAGAAGGAGAGGAAGGAGGCGCTCTGGAGCAGAGATTCCTCGGCAGCCCACGGTGAGGCAGCAAGCAGTGCCCCTGCAGCCCATGGAGGATTTCAGTGGAGCAGATTCCACTTGCAGCCTGTGGTGGAACCCACGCCGGAGCAGGTGGCTGCATTCGAAGGCGGCCGTGACTCCATGGGAAGCCTGTGCTGGAGAAGTCTGTTGCTGAAGGACTGCACCCTGTGGAAGGGACCCATGCTGGAGCAGTTTGTAAGAAACTGCAGCCTGTGGGAAGGACTCACATGGGAGAAGTTTGTGAAGGACTGCCACAGGCTGGAGCAGGGGAAGAGTGAGAAGTCCTCCCATGAGGAGGAAGGAGCAGCAGAAACAACATGTGACAAACTGACCGCAACCCCCATTTCCATCCCCCTGCACCACTGAGTGGGGAGGAGGTAGAGACGCTGCGAGGTGGGGGGGAAGGTGTTTTAAGATTTGGTTTTATGTCTCGTTATTCTAGTCCGAGTTGATTCGTAACAAATTAAATGGATTTTTTCTTCCAAGTTGAGTCTGTCTTGCCTGTGACCATAACTGGTAAGGGACCCCTCCCTGTCCTTGTCTCAGCCCACAAGCTTTTCATTGTATTTTTCTCCTCCTCATCCCACTGCTGAGGAGGAGTGAGCGAGTGTCCACGTGGTGTTTATTCACTGGCTGGGCCTAAACCACGACATCACATTTCTTCAATGGCAGCTTNAACATGTGACAAACTGACTGCAACCCCCATTTCCATCCCCCTGCACCACTGAGTGGGGAGGAGGTAGAGACGCTGCGAGGTGGGGGGGAAGGTGTTTTAAGATTTGGTTTTATGTCTCGTTATTCTAGTCCGAGTTGATTCGTAACAAATTAAATGGATTTTTTCTTCCAAGTTGAGTCTGTCTTGCCTGTGACCATAACTGGTAAGGGACCCCTCCCTGTCCTTGTCTCAGCCCACAAGCTTTTCATTGTATTTTTCTCCTCCTCATCCCACTGCTGAGGAGGAGTGAGCGAGTGTCCACGTGGTGTTTATTCACTGGCTGGGCCTAAACCACGACATCACATTTCTTCAATGGCAGCTTAACATGCCAGGCAAACTGGCTTCCTGCCAGCTGCTGGAGGCAATGTCAGAAGTATATAAATTGTGGTTTTTCAAAAGATCTGAATGAATGAGTAGATCCATCTGCTTCACTGCTGTCAATATTGAGAGAGTGGTGCTCCCCAAAGACTGCGGTTTTTGGCAGACATTTGGTGGTTTTGCAGTGCCTCTGTGATAATGTCTTCATTTTCTGTGACTGGCCCCACATCCCAATGACAGGATTAGCTGTGAACTCACCTTTGATGTGAGCCTTCCCCCCTCCTATTATTTCTTTCCCTCTTCTTGGAAATATGTGGCTTTTGATAAAGGCAGCAATCACAAGCATAATTTGCCCTTTGGGCTTGTTGCTCACTATAGTTAAATGGATTAATCAATATATTTTTCTTCTGAACTTGATCATAGAAACAGTTAAGAGAGATTCTTTATCAGTAAAAGGTAGAATATGGCCTTGTGATGGGAAAGGGGAGTGATAACATCTGTAGTTAGATACAACTATACCTGATGGCACGGACACTTCAGTAGTTCCCAGACTTGTATTTATGATACAGTGTTATATTTTTAGTAATAGTTACTTTAATAACAATGCCTTGTTATTACACTAAGATTATTTCATTTCTGCAGTAGCCTTCATTAAACCTTGCATAATGAGCCTGGGAAAGAGACACACAAAACACTTCAAGATAATAAATACTGGATGAACTAAAGTGTTCCAATGTTTTCTGTTCCTCATAGGCTCTGGTCTCAATGATGGGCAGTGGCATGAAGTCCGATTCCTAGCTAAGGAAAACTTTGCTGTCCTCACCATTGATGGCGATGAAGCTTCAGCTGTTCGAACAAATAGCCCTCTGCAAGTTAAGACTGGAGAGAAATATTTCTTTGGAGGTAAAAAAAAAATCAAAACAAGTATCTTCTTAAAGTGCTATTGTCTTCTAATCTACATCATGGATGAAATGAAACTCAGGATGTAATTCATATAGTTCGTAATATGACTAAAATGGCTAGGTGCTTCTCATCAAAAGGTAAAATACTAAACTTAATTTCACTTTTAAGAATCTTTTTACACCTCCTCATCCTTGGGGAAAAAAAAAAAGAGAAGTTCTGTACAAGAGTCTTGGAATGATTTCCCAGATCTCTGAACATTTCAGAGACCATTATCTGAAAGGGCAACCTTCCATTAGTAGTTTAATTAAATGGCACTGGGAAGATAGAGAAACTTATCTTCTTAAGTTTGGAATCCTGATGACAAAAAATATCATTGTTCAGGCTAGGTCTTAAGATTTTGCTGATTTTTTTAAAAGCAGTCATGATTATGGGTAAGTAAGAAGCTTTCATAAATTGAGGCCTTAGATTGTTCAGTCTTTCTGTCTATTGGCAGATCATATACCAAAAATAGTTCTTGCAAATTGTGGCTTGAATGTTATTCCTCTTGCTCTCCTATGTTAGCATGTGTGAAAATCAAAGAAGACCATCAAAACTCTTGGATTTTTAATATATATTTTTAAATTTCTGTATTTAAAAGGCTATTTAGCATGCCAAAAGTATTTGCGATACACTGCTGTCGTATAGGGGAAGGTCATTAAGCGTTTTTTAACGGAAGTGTAAATATTTTTCATACTGCTAACCAGTTTTCTTTAAAAACATCCAATTCAGCAACGACCTGCAATCTTTCTTGAAGCAGAATTCTCAGTGAGCTCAAATGCTAAGATCAGAAAAGAGTTGTAATTTCTGACACTTCTGAAGTGTCTCACTTGTTTGAAGTTGCACATGAAGCTTCTGGCAGAGAACACAAATTTTAAAAGTAGAATTTACCAATATTGAAAACTGATTTTTTTTTTTCAAATTTACAGGGTGCATAGCTAATCAAAATAAAATAAGCATGTAATACTATAGTCATAACCTTTATCAAGTGGTAGAAATGTTAGTGGCATATGAAGTACCCTTAAGTAGAAAGGGAACAAATCCTTTCAAGGTTATTCTTGTTTCCTTATCTTTTATTGGTGGAATCATTAAAAATGCACATAGAAATTAGTGTTTAAATAATGTTGCAAAACTAATATATAGTGAATTAAAAATAGATTCTAATCCTACAGATACTGATGACACGCATTTCCAGGAAACATTGTGGCAATGATGATATCACAGTCTAGGACAAGTATTACCAAATTAAAGTTGATCTGTCACAAGAGTTAAACTTCTTGTTGCTGGAACATGCATCTTTTCCAATATCTTTAATTAGTCTAGTATCCTGAATAGTTTTTTTAGCAGATTTTCTAGCATAGCCAGTTGTTACATGCTAAAGATTGAAAATTATTTTGTCGTCAAAACATACGATATTCAATTTGTCAGAACAGTGTGAGGTGTTCTCATTAAATGAAGTTATTAAGCACACACAGGAGAAAATGAAAAGAAATGCTATACGTAATACATCCAGTGTTAAATTCTGTTAATTTTGATAGGTAAAATCCCCAGATTATTATTACATTTCTGGAGAGTGATTGATTTCTTCTGGAATGACTTTTGCCTCTGA
This sequence comes from Steatornis caripensis, assembly GCA_013398225.1. NCBI lineage: Eukaryota > Metazoa > Chordata > Aves > Caprimulgiformes > Steatornithidae > Steatornis > Steatornis caripensis. The sequence goes on from VZSC01014591.1 coordinate 21,369, forward strand.
CACTTTGGTTGCGAGGGATAGATTGTCTGGTTTCTCCAGGTAGTTTTTAAACCCTTTGTCAGTCAAGATACAGGTTGATTTATCGTCATTTCAGTTGGATTCTGAAATCTGCTTGACCTGTACTTTGTAATTCCAGCATCCTTCCATAAAAAAAGTTTGCATGTAGATATTGTTCTAGTGGCATATGAAAGTCAATCATGAATTCCCAGAGGTGTCATTCCCACATCTGTTCACCAAAACACACCATCCCTTTGCATAAGTTATGGGGTTTTTGTTTTTCCTTATGATCTTTTATAATCTGAAAGGTCTTCTAAAGGTATATCAAAACAATAGCAGTGTCCTATCCTTCATGTCCAGTTTTACTTCTACATAAGAAGTCTGCATTTGCAGTGCTGTACTTTCGTTTTTTACCTGCTTCAAGCTGTGAATCTGAGGAAGCTTTATTTCGGGATTGGATCTGAGGAAACCCGGTATGCTCCCACACGAATATTGCTATATATATATATGTTACTTATTTTTCTATATATGTGTCTGGTAATTAGAGATTACTTGCAACTTAAAGCCAGTCTTTTGGATGCGTATTAGAAACTTAATATTTATATTAATGATCTGCGTCTTATGAGGCAAAGGTATTTTTGTTTTATTCCCTCTATATGTATCTGTTCCTCTTTTTTTTTAATAAGCACTTCAAGTTATGGCTGTTAGTAAATAATATTTGCAAGAAGAGGATATACTGATGAGAATAGTGGGGAACTTCAGTCATTTACACCTCTTGGTAATTGTCATAGAAGATGTTTTCGTTAGTTTCAATAGGAGTACGTTCAGATAAGAAAGTGTCAAATACTTTATCTGCAGATAAGCATAATTGGTTAGGAAAGTGACAACTACCTCTTGAATTCAGAGGATAGTGTTTTTGGTTTTTTGCAAACTGCTAGATGGCCAGCAGAACAAATTATCAGTTGTTTGGTGATGATAAATTTTAAACGTGAAAAGGAATCCAGATTTCTTTGCTAGAGATCTGAATAGAATTGTTACAGTTATCTTGACTATTAAACCTTTGTATTACTAAAATTCAAACATATATCACAGATGCAGAAGTTAAATGATCACTTTTAAAGATAGTAATGTTACTATATTCATCCCATCCCACTGCTATATTTCTTGATCTTTCAAAATACTGAGAAAGCTTAGTCCACTGAATTTTTGTTTAGAGAGCTTATACAGCATTTCTAGAAGGCTCTGATCACGTATACTCTTCTGATTTAAATTTTCCTACTTAATCTTTGAATCAGATACTACATGTTTGCAAATGTTTTGTTCTCCAAACTTTCTATTTCCCTTATTTCAAAATAAGTGTATCATCTCTTTCAGTTCTGGTCTCCTGGTGTCAATATAACAAATATATAATATAGGCAATGGTGTTGTCTTTGCTGAAGAAAAGATTTAAAGGTTGCATTTTGGTGCTGCAGTACAGTATTTTCTCAAAAATGTATTGGAGAATTTGAAGAGAAAAGTAGTTACAATAAGATGGGTACTGCCTCAAAGTAGTAAGGCATACACTTACAGACCTTTTCTGTGAAAATAACTATGCTTTTACTGTAAGAGAAGTACCACATATTTGAATGTGAATTTTTAAGGCTATCTATTTTTCAGAGAAATGATCATTTGCATATTTTGTTGTCATAACTTTGCACTGGCAATATATCATAATATTAATGTTATAATAAATAGACAATTTATCAAAATTCAGAATGGATTAAACATTGAGTGGGGCAAGGAGAACATTACTATGCCAAATGTAATGATAAAACATTTGAGACAAATCAGAAAAATTAAACTGATTGTTACACAGATAGATTTGCAGTGGTGTCTGAAAAAGTTCTCAATTTTACTCACGGTATTTTGATTAAAACTTGATTATGACTCAGTCTGGTAGAACTACATAAATAGTAGGGGAAATGCAGAGACACAGGGTGGTTGTGCGTTTGTTCTTGCCATTAGAGATTTTGGCACAGGCAGGAACAAGCCTGTGAGTCGAGAGTGCCCCCTCCCTCTGTGCATGCAAATAAGTATGGTACGGGCCTGTTGAACACTGTGTGGGCACTGAAGGCGTTAACAAAAGAATAGCTCATTTGGACACCGAGTGGTTTACTGGGCCTGGAAAGTCAACCTGCCTGTGTAGTAGCAGCCTCCAGCTATGGTTTTGAGAAAGCTGGCCTTTTAGAGACGCCAGACCTGTTTTACACTCTTAGTTTCCCCCAAAAGTGGTTCCTAAATGCATTCTGGTTATTCCTTAGTTTATTCATTCATTTGAATAGAAATGCTTGTCATTGCCCACCAAACCCAGATTTTTACAATATGTACAGCAATATTTCAGTAAAGGACATGTGGAAATCAGAATGTTTTGTGAATTCTGCCCATAAAACTAACTTTTCTAGGTTTGAAAAATCATAAGTAAATTACAAGAGGATTCTTTATTTCTTGGTCAGAGTATAAAGCATATTCAGTACTGTTACAGTCTGTCTTTTTTTTTTATATATATACTTCCTTAGTGCCTNGAATTCTGCCCATTAAACTAACTTTTCTGGGTTTGAAAAATCATAAGTAAATCACAAGAGGATTCTTTATTTCTTGGTCAGAGTATAAAGCATATTCAGTACTGTTACAGTCTGTCTTTTTTTTTTATATATATACTTCCTTAGTGCCTCTCCTGTGCTGTCTCCCAGCACTACTAAGATCCTCCTGGGGTACCCACAGCAAGGATGTTTTATTCAAGCCTAAGAGTTAGGGGAAGCTGTGTTAAAATCAGGCACCTCTGTAGATCCTGTGAATGTGTGCTGGTGTGTGTGGGAGGGCGGGTGCTAATTGCCTATTACCCTTCTGTATGACTATTCTTCTCTCCCCACTGTTTTATTTTCCTTCTCTTTCTTGTCTTGAATTTGAGTTTTTTGGAAAGAAGTGAACTTCTTCTCCCTTCTAAGCTCTAGAGAATGATGTTTCTTTGTTGTTTCCAATTATCTGCATAAAACAAAAAAGCAGAACAGAGAAAGTGAATCACAGAGTGAAAATGAGTCCATTAACCTCATTTGCACTGTTGGAGATAAGGGGCTTTTGTGAGGCGTCTTAAGCTCGCACCAAACCAGCTAATAGCTGCCTAGTGCCCAGAGGAAATACTTGATTAGATACGTAATTTTGACTTGTTTCTATTTTACAGCATTTCTTTTTAATTGTATCTATTTTCCCTCTCCTTTTCACTGGCTTAAGGATGGGAGAGGTTTTAGTATGAGTGAGAACAAAGGTATGCAGTGAGCATCTGTCAATCCACTGTGTGCTGCTTTTTCTGACTAGCAAAGATGAATGGGCTATGCAGTAAGTTTCCTATGGGACACCAGTCTATGCAATATAGAAAGTCCTTCCTTTCTGTGTGTACTTCCAAAATGCACTCTGTACGGAGTCCTGTTCCTGGAGTAGAATTAATTTGTTTCTGAAAGCTGTGTTGGTCTAAAATAGCATAGAATTAGAAGTGGTGGAAGGAGGAGGGAAGGCAAGTGAAAGGGAAGAAATACCTCCCCTGTTTCATGTGTGCAGGGCTCTTCTGTGCATGAACCTTCCTTTCTTAAAACCAGTCATCTATAACCAAAGCCTTTGGATGGTGTGCCTACTTTTTTTTATGAAGTTATCCATTGTTATAAATGTGTGAATTTGTCATTAACAGCTGTTACAGTCACGGTAGACTTCCCAGGTAGTGTCACTGATTATGATAGTCTGAGTGCTTTTGAAATCCCAGTCTCAAGTATTATCAGATAGAAAGGGGGCATGGATTTTTTGTAGCTCAAATGTGTTTGGCAAAACAGGAGTTGAGTTGTTGTCACATATGTTATGTGACAAACAAACAGGACCCAACTGATGGCAGCTCGGATTATCTGTTACCTATAAAGGAAACTAAAGTACCTGCTGACATCATTCTCTCAAGCCTGCAGCTTCTCACATCTCAATAAGTAACAATGATGTTGAGTTGTATTTGCATTTCTGAATGTTGGTCTGATTTTTATTATGTCAAGGCTTCAGTTTTGGTGGCCACTTGCTCTTCTGCGTGTATGGCCATGAGACAGAGTAGTCAAACCTGCATTTCTTGTGGAAAGGGTGCTTTCAGTGTGATTTGAAATCTTTCTCCTCATGATCATAGCTCTGCTGTAAGCTAAAATACAAGTCCATGAGAACACAAAGCAAATTCAAAATAACTCTGAGTATAATGTGATTTATGTGTATCTTCAGCATTTATCTTCAGGAATCCTCCCAGCTCCTACAAAATAATGATAAACACAAGAAATGGAAATAAAAGAATTGGAATGGGTTGTATTTTTTAACATCCCTCCTGCTTTGGATTGCTAAATCCAGGATGTTTATAAGTCAATACATGAGCAAAGAATGCAGATGTGCAGAATGTATAAACCCGAGCAAAGCAAGGAAGTGGTTTTGTAGTAAGTTTAAAAAAAAAGAAAAGAAAAAAAAAAGGAAAAAAGATGGCAGGCACTTACAGGCACCTCTCTGCTATTTAATAGATGATTCAAATTCTTTATTCTCTCCTCGTCTCTCTTCTGTTATGAACAATGAAACACAGCTGAGTTCACACTCCTTTTATATCACTGACAGAACAGAAGCGAGTCGATCTTTTGAGTTTTATGGGGTTTTTTTAATCATGTTTAAAGTTTTGTTTATTTCATTCAGATAATTTGAATCTTAGACAAATGAAGCCAGGTAAAATAATGGAGACATTCTGTAATTAATTTTCAGTAATGTCAGCAGCATTGTTGGTAGTGTTATAATATCACAAACCACCAATACATTGCATGCAACAGTACAAGCAGAAATGCTGGACATAGATTGATGTCCTGAAGAAAAACAAGCGCATGCAGAAAGCTCATACTATGGGCAAGCAAAGAAAAGATCAAATGTATGATAATGTGAGTTTAGGAATGTATATATGGGAGCATGAGACTTGTTGAATAACTTCGGCTTTTGAGCAAAGGCCTGTTAGACATGAGAAATATCTACCCACTGAAAAATGAATGAATGAAGTTTTGAGATGTGCTCTCCTTGTTGTACAACATAAATCTTTGCTAAACTGAAGATGTTAGCCACAGAGTATATATCTAGAAGTTACTCAAAAAAATATAGTAAAGAAACTGAATGTCTTTTGTTTTATTTTCTTGCAAGCACTAAAGCAAATTTCTGTGTGCAGCAGATAAGAGGATGACACGTTTTTCAATACATTTTCTTTTCTCCTATTGACATTTAAAACCAAGAAAGAACAAAGAATGAGGAAGAACGTGTACCGTAGAGAGTAAATCTGGATGGAGATGGGAAAGGTGTAAACTGACCTAATGGAATTCTAATGTCTCTAATTCTGTGTGTATGTAATTTATCTCTTCTTTTTCCCTAAATACAGTAGTCGTATTGTTGCCTGAGTATCAGTCGGAGGCAAATTGTATCAAGGCTCTGAATATTACAGAAAACTAAACTAAAAATAGAGGAAATTCCCTATATGGTATAGCTCTTGCCTCCAAAGGGTAAGGAAAATGGCATGTAAAAATTAGTAATACTTCTTCTAAAAGATAATCTTTTGGAGAAGGAAATGTCTAGTGAAGACCCAGAAGAGACCTATTGGAGACACGCTCAGAAGAGACAATTGTATCTGATATGTCCTTCTTGCTGATGCTTTAGTAGGTCAAGCCACAAGGTCTTTGGTAGCAATAGCTGGAAAAACTGCCTACAGGAGGGGAAGGGCAGGTATTTCAACAAGAAGTGAATGTCCGGAGGAATGTTAACCAGTGCTAATCACTACACAGTACTGATTAGGGTTGTATGGTTTTAGAACACTGAAACTAATGTAGTTTATTGGTGGCATTAGGAATCACGAATATGTTTGTGTGAGTGTGTTGAATTGTGTTGTGAAAAATAAACACATATGCATTCCCAGTGTGTGAAAATAATGATACTCCTAAATAGTGGAGAATGCTAATTAGTACTGGAATGGCACTTCTACCAACTTTATCTTTTTCTCCCAAGGGTATCCTGGCTCTGCTTCTAGGTGTATGTGTGTGCTTATTGTCCACAGCCACAACTCAACACACCTACAGGGGGAAAAAAAAAAAAGAGAAAAGAGAAGGTTAATTGTTGCTTCCATCAATAGGTCATATTGTTTTCAGAGGCTTTTCTTGTTTTGGAGAGGGACTTAGTGGTGCTTCTCAGTGGATTTTCCATAGATGTTAAAAGTATCTGTGATTTTCTTCTTTAAAATAATAGAACCTACCTCAGCCTCCCCTTTACCTGCCACCTCCTCTAAGCGTGAGCCAAATTTTCAATTGCATTGAAATTCAATTTCAATGTTTTAAGTATGTCAATGAGCACCTATTAATACTGTAAACATTACTAAGCAAGAAGACGCCTAGCTGCCATTGGTTCTCGTGGTAGTCAGACAACTGACTCACATGTTTCAGAAAATCTACTTATCTATATAATTGTAAACATGAATAACTTTGGAAATCTGGTTTAATGAGTCATAAATGCATAGCAAGAGGAAAAAAAAAATCTGGATGTGTTCCAGAACTCACCAAAATACGGTGTTTATGAAAGTGGGAGCAACAATATAGTTATTCAGATAAGAGTCCTACCTGAGTCCTATGGTCTGAGCTGAACTGGTCCTCAGTGCTGATTATAAGTACTGGCTCATGTATGAAACCTGACCGGAGCTCTAATTAAGTTTGTAATTATTGTCTGCTGCTTCTACTATATAAGCAAACTGCAAGTAGCCCTTTGTGTCTAGGGCAGGCTGTCAGTTAAATCTTTGCATGCCTACAGTGCCAGGTTGTTATTCTCACCTTTCACTGAAGACTACAAATCCCATCATATAAAAGTGGCAGTCTAGGACTCTAACAGGAACTCTTATTAGTGATGCTTTTGTAAAAAAAACCAACCAAACAAAAAAAGAACCCAAACATTTTAAGGGCTTATATCTTTCCAAAGAAAGAACTTTATTGAATCTCACAGTCAGTGGCTTAGAGCTGATTTATCTGCATAAATTGGCAAAACTGAACTGTGAAGCTGAAACAGAATGTTTAAAGCCTTGTTTTACTCTTAGCAAAGCACTGAGCTTATCTGTATGATATTTTGCAGTGGGAAGTAACAAGTTGGAGATGCACAAATCTCCAGTGTGGACTGCTGATGGCAACTAGCTTATTGCTCAGTTAAGGGCATTAAATTACCTTGTCAGTGTCAAAGTATGTTTAGTTGAAGTTTAATTTGGGGTGGACAAGGTTTTGGTAATGCAGTACTGAATGTTTACTATTTATCATCTCTTTAGGAGGGAATTGATACTTAACCAGCAACTTGCTAGACCTTTTTGGATTCTTGAGTCCAGTCAAAGACACTGTCATTCAGCTTATTCACTGGATGGCCATAATCCTTTTTTTTTTCCCCTTTATTTTTCCTAAGACAGAGCAATTTATCTGAGATTGGACAACTAGCATAAATACTAACTGTAGAGCTGTTAAAAAATCCTGTGTTTATAAATGAAGAGAAGAAATACGACAATTCTGAGGGATGATGGTCACTGTCAAGGTTATATTGTAAAATGGAGAAAAGCAAAACTAGATATGTTGCCATGGCAATAAAAGATACTCTTAGCCTCTTTTAGTTCATCACCCATGATACCAAGTGTATGCATACCTTGAATGATCCTGAGAAGTGATTTTACAGACTTTCTGCTTCTGGACTGAGACATGCATGTTTATAATTTGATCTTGTCCAACAAATCTAAGTGAGATTAGACATTGTGACTAGTAACACACAATGACTGAAAATCCTTCAGGAAACAAAATTTTATTTATCAATAAGAACAAGGCAAACAGTGTTGTAGAATAGCAATATGTGTGTTTGTGTAGGAAGAATCTTGCTTTAATCTATAACACAAAAATACTCTCTAGATGGCACTAAGGATATTTCCTTGTGAATCTTTTTCCAAGTAGATGAGGCTTCAAAAAGACACAAGCTTTAATGATGCTTGAAAACGATTAATCTGCTTCTTGCACTTACTTTATTTTCATCATTCTTACTGGCCAGACTTCCCAAGCCACTTCCTGTACTTGCTTGTCATTTTTTTAGTCATCTTTTTATTACAACAGATTAATGTTAATTTTTTGAAAACTAATTCTTATATTTGATTCTGTAAGTTGGAAGTTTTCTGTGGACCTTTAGAATAAATTATTCTTTAATTAAATCTACCTATTGTGGTTCCAGTGGCATCATAACCAAACTGAATGGAATTTTAAAAGACACATTCAGATCCCATGTTCCCCTGATCTTCATTCATATGAATGCTTTTTTTTGTAACTCTCTCATTTATACTTACTGTCTTTGCAAATCGTGTTCTCCACAGAGCTTATAAGAGCTTTTCGTTTTTGCGTTTTGCTTGATTGCATTCTCAATATTGCCTTTTATTAAGAACTTAGCTAAAGGAGAAAAGATGAGGGGGAGGGAAAGTTTGCTGTCTTTTATTATTTCTATGTCCAAAAGATCATGGTGTGAGTAAACAGTGCTCATGCTGTTAGCGACTCATAGTTATTCCATAGACACATGGTGAAAAATCCTGAGATAGCACAAAGAGATGGAATGCTGCATATCTTGATGTGTGTTGAAGAAAGGTCGCTGAGGAATTATACAACTGGAATAATGAATTAATCTTCAATCTTTTTGAGAATGGTAGGGCTCTTTTTGTCAGTTATATATTCCTATTTCATTTTAAACCAGATTTTATTATATTTATGATCTCAACAAAAGTCAAACAGGACAGATCTTTGCAAATGCAGTGAGTGATATTTTCAGGAATCCTGCAAATATTAGCAACAAGATTGTAATCGTATCTCATGCTAGTGCCCAGAAATACAAGAATGTCGCTGCATCACATCCACCTGTCATTTGGTAAGTGGAATTCTCATTTGGGTCGATGGCTATATTTTGCTATATAAAAATAGTGTTTCACCACTGGGATAGGTTTACAAAATGACACAACCATGTGTGTGTACGTGGATGCACATTAAAAATGTGTTCAGTGGAACTAGTTTAATTTTATAAAGAAGCCTAAACTCTTTCTTCTAGTGCTTCAAAATTTTGATGCTCAAAATAAGATGTAAACTCCATAGCTAGTGCAATCTACATTTAGAAACAATTCCTGAATGTCATACAGGCACGTGAAATTTGGAGCTTTTTGTTGTAGTCTCTGTTCCATGCTTGGACATGTAATAGAGAAGTACTTACATTAGAACTAGATTATGCCCTACACAAGGTCTTTTTAGCTTTCCAATGAAGCCTTTCAGAGTTACATTCAGGCACTGTAGCTGACACCTGTCCCCCAAAAAATCGACTTGTTTTACGTACATACTTTGTATAATTAATATTCTGACATCTGAAATGACCTTGTAATTCAAAATTGATAAAGACAGATTTTCAAAAAATCACATTTGATTGGAAGAGTAGAAGAATACTACAACCAAGGATTTCCATGGCAATTTTGCAGTAAAATTTTTATTAATTGCGTCAAAGAAATTTCCCATGATTTTAATATATTTTGAAAGTGTTATGTATATTGTAATATTGGTATTAGAAAGGTACTTGCAGTTACTGTGGACTCCAGTGTATTCTTAGTACATCATTATAGCTACACAACTATCCTAGTCTTTACATTCCACCCTTTACATTTGTTTCCCCAATCAAGAACAAATGTGTAAGGACTGTAAGGACTCTGCTTGGCTTTCAGTGCTAACCTAGATTTTACTGTGCTGAAAAAAATTAATCTTTTCAACAGGATGATAGCAACATGCCGGATGATCTCAATGAAATTTTTTTCTATCCAACATCTTTTTGAAGTTTGGAGTGTGATATACAGAACGTTTTTCCTTAACCATCATTTTTCATGAAAATCCTCTGAAACTAGTCTCATTTACACAGCTCACTCCATTTTCTACTTTGCTACTTTCAGAAAATGCAAGGGTGGGAAGAATCTGATTATTACCAGTTTCAGAAACACCCTTAGAGTTTACTGCTCTACAGATCACAATGACTGTGACTCACCTTTCTAATCCTATTGATCTGCAGTTTCATTAACTTTCAACATCTCATAAGCTTCAATCTGTATGTACTATGTCCTTGCTTAGTGAAATAAATAGCGGTATTTTGCCTATATCATAAGCCTGTGACTGTTCAAAAATACTTTGCTTGTAATGACAGTAAGAGAGGAATTTTAAAAAAAGTGCATGGATCATTTAAAAATAAAATTAATTTGAAATTAGATTATTATATGTGTAGAGTTTACAATAAAAACATATATTGAATCAGAAGATCGCTAGTACAAATGTATAAAACATTTCTTTTTAAATACATGAGCGCATCCCATTCCCTTTTTCCGCCTCATATTATAAGGCCCACTACTTAACAAGCTAAGGTGAATGCTGTAATCTGCCTGAGCTTTATGATGGTATTTTTGTTTTGTGCTTCAGTCAAAGCTTTTGTGCTTCATTTAATCCACACTGCTATTCTACAATGTGTTATATTGTAGTGAAGTACTATTTATAATTTATAAGTTATTATATTTCATCACTGAAATTCAAATTTCCCAAAAATTCATCTTTAACATAGTGGAACCATTTTGTATTTATTATCTCTAGTGACTATTTGGCATTTTTATACCAGATGATAATGAGTGTGTATTTGACTTTCTTGATAACTTGTTTTCTATCCTAAATAAAGATTGCAAGATAAAAGTGAATTTCTCTTTTATCCTCATAAAAGTCTACCCTGGGGGAAATAAAGCTAGTGATTTGGAGAGGGTTCAACAAATTCCAGCATATATCTGCTGTTCAGTTCAGCTACCTATAAATTGAGATTAAAAGTACTAATTTGAGGATGACTAATTAAAACATTACTATGGACAACTTTACATTTGGTTCTATTTGCAGTACTTTTTTATTAATTTTCCTTGAATATTCCAGTCCTATTTTTTTATTACCAGAAATAATTATAAAAAGCTCATTTTAAGCCCCAATGACTGCATATTTACTGAAAATGTTTTGTGTCCTTTTGTCAGTTTTGAAATTTGAGCTGTTGTAAAAGTAGCACTGCATTAAAAAAGGAAGAGTTTTATGAACAGATATGCTGTTTGAAATATAAGTTGTGGGTTTTAGATGTATAAAGGCATTTAAATTGCCTATCTCCATTTTGGAAGGCTTATACGCTTTCCAGACGTCATCAATTGCAAATTGTATATACATACTTATCTTTTATAAAAATATCATCATCTGATTTTCAGTTTGTGGTACATTAGTTAGTTACAAAAAAACCCAATCAGATGACAGGGACAGTACTATGTGACTTCTCGACAAAACCAAAGCAGAATGAAATTTTAATTGCTAATACAATTTCAGTTTGTAAATTGAAAACAAATTACTTGTTTACTCGCTGATGAAATTTAGAAATAATTTCCTATAGTAAATAAGCTCAAGATTTTTATCATCTCCTTTATGAACAATTTGCTAATTTTTTTTCATAAGGAAAACATTTATTGCATAGGTATCTTCTCATAAATTACTTAGGGTTCCACTTTAATAAATTACAATCTGAGAGACTTATTACAAGACTTCTTTAAAGGATATTTGTGACTCAGTTTAGATTTATAAGAGAATGACACAAAGCAAATCAAATTTGCAGTTATTGTTATTGATACTAGTGTTATTACAAATTAGTCTTATGCACAAGGGATAAAGATGGCACATCCATGAATATGCTTTGAAGATGCACTGAAATAAAAACTCTTGAGAGAGTAATATGACTGAATCTTCCTGCTTATTAATATATTTTTGACAAACAGTTAAATTACAGGGATTGTAGAAAAATATTTTTATTAATAAAATAATAATATAAAAATGGTACTGTATTCACGAATGAAATAATTTTAGGTAAAATAGCATGAGTTTTTGTTTTACTAATAGACAAGAATGTTCTTTTAAACTGAGAGAAGGCTAATTTTTTAACTCAAGAATAAAATAGTAGCTATTTTAAAATTTCCTGAGAGTTTCTTCTGTCTCCTAAATAGCAATTATGTAGAAACGGAGGAAGAGGAATATACTTCAGTATTTCAGGCTGATTATTTCACAAGCTATAAAGACCGCTATTCTTTAAGAAAAACAAAGCTTGTATTTCTTCTAACAGTTCTTGTGTCACCGAATTACATATTTGCATATCTCAAAATCTTATTTGCAAATTGGTAACTGTCATGAAAGACTTCAAATATGCTGTATTGTGTATATCAGATAGTAATGAAACAGATTTAACCTTAGAGGTGGCAGAGGGATGCGCCATTGCTTCACAGCCAGGCTTTGTGATGCACTGGTGATGCCAAATTTCATAGAATGATTGCCAAAATATCAGTGCTGGAGATAGATGATGAAGTAATACTTTGGGGAAGAAAAGAAGTATGTCATACTTAGACTATCACTTTGAATTATATGAAAACTCCCAATCTTAAAATGTTCATTCTTGCAGTATAATAGGAATGACATTATTTAAGCTGCGTAAAGCATTACTGAAAGGTGCTTAGCTCTGTCATCAGAACACTATAGATTACAAAGCAGACTAAATGCGGTTGAAATAAATTCTTATTTTTTATGTTTTGTTTTACCAAGTCCATTGATCAGTATCAGCAAATTCTGTGTTTACAGGAAGTGTGATTGAGGGGATACACACCACTTACTGTCCTCTAGCTTCATGTTAATGCCAAGACAATACGTTTTGTAAGAGAGTGATCAGAAGGCCAGACTGTATTTATTCTGTTGTTCCATACTATGTATTTGCGTACATTTTTAATAAAAATAAGTTGTCTTTTGTGGGAGTTGAAAGCTGAAGGATGAAGATTATTCTGATTCTTAAGCAGTCTGTATTTCAATCTGTCTTGGAAGCTGAAGGAAAACTGATGCAAAATAACATGGTATATGAAGGATGTTGAACTCTGCAGGTGCTTTTACTGTTGCTCTGTGCGCATGTGAAATATAGATAAACAAAGGAGAGTGTAGCCAAGTCATTTTTGGGTGTAGACAAGATAATCTAAAGCTGTAAGTAGCCAGTTGTTCATAATTTCCACTGGAATCACAACTAATGTCGAGGCCCTTCTGCAGGAGGTGTAGAACCAAAAGCCAGTTAAGGGGCGCTGAAACAGGAACAGTGTCCCAGAACCAACACATCTTGTGGGTTTGTAATTGAGGCAGTTCCTTTATAAAGTTCTTGCTCCTCAATGCCTTTTGACTTAAAACTAACAAAAAATGTCTTGCAGTTTTTAATAGTACAAATGTAATAAATCTTCATTTCTTTAGGATTTTTAAGGATTTAACTCATTATTATTCAGACTATGTTATAGACAGCTGGTTATGGTGCCATGCACCTACTCATTTGTCACTGGAAGGACTCCTTTTTCAAGCAATTCAACCATCTTGTTCCCACTTAAATCTAAGTCTGGATAACGTGTGCTTATATACCTGCATCTTGTAATTTCTTCTCCTTCATTCTCTGGGTTAATCTGATTCTACAAACACATTCATTTCTTAAATAACTGAAATGCATTTTTGAGAATGTGCCTTTACCTTGTATTCTGTTGCTACGCATTATCACACTTTTTTACTTAGGATTGGTTATGAGGCCCTGAATTCCTTAGGCAGCATTCTTCCTACTGTTCTCCCTCTAACTTTTCTTCCCTCCACCTGATTTTAGACTCTGTCCTCCTCCTCTCTTTCCCAGCACACTGCCCAGTATGTCTCAATCAAAGTGAAGAGATGAATGACTTCTACTGCAAGAAAAGAGCATGAAGCCTGAGCACAGTGCACTCTAATTTGTCTTCTGTCTGAATGTAAAGCAGGGTCTATCACCCAGGCTGCCAGGCGAGGTTGAGGGATGGTGGCTCTGATAGGTTTATCATGTGTTCTCATCTCTAAGAAAGCTAAATGAAAACATACAGTTCCCAGGCATTGGTTGGGTACATACTGATAGCATATTACTGCTGGCACTAAAATTTAGATCTGCACTGAACTGTCAGCATCATTTTCTTTTGAAGGGGACAGGATGTTTGTACTCGTAATCATGAAGACAGCAATTTCAAGGAAGGTGTCATATGTCAATACAAATTAAGTTTAGAATGTAAGCTATATTACTGAACAATTCTTTTCTTCTTGGATGAAAGCCAAAAAGCTTCACTTTCAGGTAAGCATACCCCATGCACACACCACCTTACTGAATTTTTAAATTACACTTTGGTGTATGGGTTGGAAGGACTGATGCTAATGATGTCCTAGAATTAAAAGTTCGCGCACTGTTCCTGACAGTCAGAGAAGAGTGCAGGAGAATCAGCCTGTGAGGCAGAAAAAAAAAGAAAAGAGGTAGATGAGGAAGTGTAGCAAGCCACTGCAAACATAGTCGTATCACCAGACTTCGTAAATTAACTTCTGTCATCTCTTGTCGTTTTTTCCCCCCACTATTGTTTCCTTTAACATGTATTTTTAATTTCATTTTACTCCATGTCCTTCTCTCTCTGCCTTTATGTAGAAATACTTTTCAATCCAGGCTAATTTTTTACTCCTCCTGAGAAAAATGCGCTATAGCTCCACTTAGGAAAGATCCCTAAAAGATTTAATTACATCTGACCACTTTCACAGAATCGCAGAATCACAGAATGGTAGGGGTTGGAAGGGACCTCTGCAGATCATTTAGTCCAACCCCCCTGCTAAAGCAGGT
>VZSC01014591.1:37195-86775 GCA_013398225.1 Steatornis caripensis
TCCCTAGTCTTCCTTTTGCTACTGATGTACCTGAAGAAGCCCTTCTTGTTTTCCCTGACCTCCCTTTCCAGCTTCAATTCCAAGTGGGCCTTAGCCTTCCTCGTTGCATCCCTGCATGCTCTGACAACATTCCCATATTCCTCCCAAGTGGATAGTCCTTGTTTCTACATCCTTTCTTCCCTTTGAGTTTTTCTAGAAGCTCCTTGCTCGCCCATGCAGGTCTCCCGCCTCCTTTACTTGATTTCTTACTCATAGGGTTGCACCAATCTTGAGTTTGGAGGAGGTGGTTCTTCAATATTAACCAGCTCTCTTGGGCCCCCCTGCCTTCTAGAGCCCTAACCCATGGGATTCCTCCAAGTAGGTCTTTGAAGAGGGCAAAGTTAGCTTTCCAGAAATCCAGAGTTGTAATCCTATTGTCCTGCTTCGTCCATCCAGAATCCAGAACTCCACCATCTTATGATCTCTGCAGCCAAGGCTGTCCCCAACTTTCACATCCCAAATCAGTTCGTCTTTTTTCGTTAGTATCAGGTCCAGCAGGAGTTGTCTCCTTGTTGGCTCCTCCACCACTTGCGTCAAAAAGTTATCATCAATGATCTGCAGGAACCTCCTGGACTGTGCGTGCCTAGCTGTGTTGTCTTTCCAGCAGGTATCGGGGTGGTTGAAGTCCCTGATGAGAATCAGGGCCTGTGACTGTGAGGCAACTTTCAGCTCTTTGTAGAAGGCCTTTTGCACTAGCAGAGCTTTTACTCACTTCACTATATTGATAAATCTTGTGGAAAAGTGTATTGGAAAGCATAGGCATTGGTTAGAAACTTAATGGAGTTGTTTCTCCCTGTGTCCATTTTTATTGCACTTCAAAACAACGAGACCACCACTGATGAATCATAAAATGGCTAATTACACTTTTTAATGGCTGAATTACACCTGCAGTAGAGGCTATTTATTGTAGACAATTCTGACTGCCTCAGAAAGAATTTCTCTGCTGTACCATCATGTGCCATGGAAGTCCTTTAACGTGAAGGCAGATGCAGCCTGAGCAATTAGAGTAAGAAGAGAGCTAGAGATTTTGCACATAGAAAGAATACTTTCCGTGCAGAAAACCGTCTTTTGTTGAGGGGTAATCTTAATAAATATTTCCAATTTCTTTGTTTTCCTTAGTTTAATATAGAGCCAGTTGTCTCTTCTGGTAGTCCCTCCCAGGAGTACACAGTGATGTGGCAAAAGAAATGCAGATGCCAACAAAAGGTCAAATGCAAGGATGACACTTCCCAGAGCTGAGGCTAAAAAATACCTTAGGTTGATAATTTTGAATTCACAAGAGTGCCATAGAAGGAGGAACTAAACAGTCTGTGCTGTGCTTATGCCTTAATCAGGAATGTTGTTGCTGTTAAACTGATTATTTTCCCCTTCATGTCTTAGGAGTACATATGCCCTAGTATACTTATTCTATAGATTATTAAGATAGCAAATAAATTACTATTAAACTTGAGATATTCCTTCTTTTGTAAGTGATCTGTAAATGAATTGCTGAAAATTTCGCATTATAGATCTTACTAGATCATTGTCAGAATGACAGCTGNTCTCCTTGTTGGCTCCTCCACCACTTGCGTCAAAAAGTTATCATCAATGATCTGCAGGAACCTCCTGGACTGTGCGTGCCTAGCTGTGTTGTCTTTCCAGCAGGTATCGGGGTGGTTGAAGTCCCTGATGAGAATCAGGGCCTGTGACTGTGAGGCAACTTTCAGCTCTTTGTAGAAGGCCTTTTGCACTAGCAGAGCTTTTACTCACTTCACTATATTGATAAATCTTGTGGAAAAGTGTATTGGAAAGCATAGGCATTGGTTAGAAACTTAATGGAGTTGTTTCTCCCTGTGTCCATTTTTATTGCACTTCAAAACAACGAGACCACCACTGATGAATCATAAAATGGCTAATTACACTTTTTAATGGCTGAATTACACCTGCAGTAGAGGCTATTTATTGTAGACAATTCTGACTGCCTCAGAAAGAATTTCTCTGCTGTACCATCATGTGCCATGGAAGTCCTTTAACGTGAAGGCAGATGCAGCCTGAGCAATTAGAGTAAGAAGAGAGCTAGAGATTTTGCACATAGAAAGAATACTTTCCGTGCAGAAAACCGTCTTTTGTTGAGGGGTAATCTTAATAAATATTTCCAATTTCTTTGTTTTCCTTAGTTTAATATAGAGCCAGTTGTCTCTTCTGGTAGTCCCTCCCAGGAGTACACAGTGATGTGGCAAAAGAAATGCAGATGCCAACAAAAGGTCAAATGCAAGGATGACACTTCCCAGAGCTGAGGCTAAAAAATACCTTAGGTTGATAATTTTGAATTCACAAGAGTGCCATAGAAGGAGGAACTAAACAGTCTGTGCTGTGCTTATGCCTTAATCAGGAATGTTGTTGCTGTTAAACTGATTATTTTCCCCTTCATGTCTTAGGAGTACATATGCCCTAGTATACTTATTCTATAGATTATTAAGATAGCAAATAAATTACTATTAAACTTGAGATATTCCTTCTTTTGTAAGTGATCTGTAAATGAATTGCTGAAAATTTCGCATTATAGATCTTACTAGATCATTGTCAGAATGACAGCTGAACTGTGCAATTGTCCTCTTTCTGAGTGTATATCTCTACGTATCCACTTCAGTTTTTACTTCATTTTTTACTGCAGAGAAGAGTTGGAGAGTGTGACTGTCCAATTCCTAGTTTGGCTACAGTAGTCTGTACAGCAGATCTGACACAGTTTGGGTTGCTGCACCTTTCTCTTTGGAGTGTGAGACCAGTGGGCCATAAAGTGATACTATTTGTTTTTTCAGTAAAATGAAAGATGCTGGAGAAAAAGGAAGGCTTTAAAAAAACCCAAACAAGTTACACGATTATGTCTCTATTAATGCCATGCTGCTCCGTTTATCTAAACTCATACCCCCACAGAGATGCGTCCTTCCCTCAGGGTGAAGGGAAATGCCTCTGGTTTTGGGGATCTATCCTAATTCATCCTACCGATAGTTTTGTTTGTTTACCTGTGTTCGTGGGCTTTTCATGTTCTGTGCAAAAGTTATTTTAAAGGTTGACTGCACAGAAGGCAAAATCATCAAAACTAATAATTCTGTTATTGTTTCTTAACAACTCTCAAATGTTTGGTTAGAAGAGGCTTTTACCATTTTATTCTTTCGTGTCTTTTCCCCAGACAGCTTTCTTCTGCATTAATGCATGTGCTTCCCCAGTACATACAACTCTCAATAGTCTGACAAATAACACCGTTTTTAGAAATTACTGCGGAGCTCCTGTAAATCCATCATCCTCCTGTAATAGCCCTGAGACAATGTAAGTATAGGTCCGTTGAAATCCCTAGACCTTCCTGCTTGGTCTGTTTAATTAGGTACACAATGAACAACCATGCTTACATGGCCTGACATTCATGTCTCCAGTACATTAGCAGTAGCTATGTGATGGGAAATACATGTGGAACAAAGAACAGTGATTTGTGGTGGAAATAAAAAATTGCCTTGGGAAAGTGAATTGACTATCATTTAATCTTTCTGAAGAAGTTATATGTAATTAACTAATTTCATTTTTAGAAAACTGCTAATTAGGTGATCCATTGTGTTGCAAATGCATTAAACTATTGGTTTCTTGCCGAATCAGCATGGGGCAAAACTACTCTGTAGCCCTGAGTATACCAAATCAGGGAAAGTTCTTCAGGCCCTGAAGAAAACAGGTGATTAAATAAAAGATGTGATAATAGTGATGTGAGTAAGTTTAATCTCACAGTATTAAATAGTGCAGAGAAGATGGATGACAGCTGAACTTTTTAACAAAATAAGGGAGAAAAACTCCAGTGTAACATTCAACAAATTAAAAATAAGAAAGAAAGAGAGTCAGGGTCCTGCAGCTATTAGATTAAAGTGCTCATCTTCTGGTACACTTTTCAAGTGTTCTTAATATATTTGTGAGTTTAATTCTCTTTCTTTTCCTGTGTATTTTGTGGAGGATATTAGCTACTTTTTTGTTCTTTTTTTTTCCCTTTTGCAGTTAATTTTCTTGAAGATGGATCATATTGACATCTAAACCAGGAAAAGACCAGATATCAGGAGTGCACAAAACTGTTGCCAGTGTTTTCTGTTATTCAGAATTTGGAGGTGCAGGGCTCTGAAATACTAAATTATTCTTTACTCTTTGCTGAGTCGGCTCTGTGGTTTCTTGGGATACGGTTATTCCAGTGGAGTAGCCTCAGATAATAGACCCTTTTCACAACAGTGGTCCTAAAGTGTTTGCTTTTCTCCTGTCTCCTACACCTCTCAGAAGTTGGGGCTACAAAAGGAGATGTGAAGCATTAGATACCGAAGTTACAGCCAAATACGTCAGAGAATGGCCCAAGAAACTTAAAACATATTTGATTAATTATAGGAATTATTCCTAAGTGTGCTACCTTCTTAATTTGGATTTGATTATTCTAAGTCTTCCTTTACATTATGTTTAATTGTTTTTATGTTCATGTTTCTTGAAAAACCATCTTTGTGTTCTGACACTAAACCATTTTGATATGTTAGAATTGTCCTTCTTTAAAAAAGCAGAAGGTACTATATAAAGCTCTAGGAAAGGATCAGATTGCCTGAGTTGTGGCCATGTGTGAAAAAGCTTCTCCCTGTGGGTAACTAACAATAACATAAACTGAGCTTCAGGCCCTTATCAGTCTGTTCCAGAGTATTTACTTCATTTGAAAGCGTTGAGAATGTATTGTCGGTAAAGGTGCTTGTCATATCTCTCCTGGCTTATCAAAGGTTAGTCATGCAAAAGACTGGGTTTAGTTGTAGTTATTAAAAGGTTTTGTGAAGAGGTTAATGCATGCCTGTCCTCTGGTTAGACCTCAACTGGGACCTTCGTCTAATGTTTCCTTAGCTCATGAATATTAGCCTTTCTTTTGAATAGACCTACGACATACGGAAAATTATCTCAACTAGTTGTCTTTTGTGGAGAAAAGTCTAAATGTCAAGCAATAGCATAAAAAAACCTTAAAATTGGATCATGTTCTGCAAAGAAACATGTTTATGAGCACAACAATGTTTCTTTTCCAAAAGTGACTACAGCCTACATAGCTAAAATGAGTGCTGCTTTCACAGCCTGTGCTAGATGTGTTCAGCTACCAGGAACCTGTGAATTGATTCTTAGATCTCAGCTATACTTTCACAAAAACCCTGTGATATTTGGCATCACGATTTTGCAAATCGTGTCAGCTGCAAAATTTGACATAGGCAGTTTGGTATTCTTGAACCCCTGTACACCGTTTGCCATGGAGTACATAGAGACCCCTCACAGAACTAATGGTTCATCCCATGTAATGGAAAGTCTGAAAAACATAACCTACAGGAGTGTAGCAACATGTTTTCATGATATAAAGAGAATGTTGTTTTGGTTGTCACTGTCCTGCCTTTCATAAACTTCCACAAGTTCTGGGAAGGATCGTATGGAAACTCCATGCCTTGTTCCTTTTGGCAAGTGATAGGGAAAAAAAGTTGTTGCTTTCATCAGTGTGTGTGCTTGTGCTTGGGACTGCCCACTTTCTCCTTCACCCAGCACTTGCCCTCAGTCATTGTAGTTTCCAAGTCATTCTATTCACCATCAGCTTCTCTGAATTACCATCCCAAATCTGGAACAGACAAAGTCACAGAAGCATAACTCCAACCTCTGACCTGTAATGAAAGGGATGGAGTGCCGTGCTGAGTCCTGCTGTTGGGCTGCACCAGTCTAAGCTGCATGGCAGGTGGCCGGATGTGCAGAGATCATCTCAAAGGGTTTAGATTTAACTTTTCTGAAGTCCCAGTTTCAGTATAATTTGCTCAGTATGTTACTAGGTATCCATGTGTTAAAGTAAAGCAGTATTAGTAGATTGAATTAGTCAGGACACGGATCACAGCTGTAGGAACTCTCTAAACGACCACCAGCCTGGGATATTTGTGATGAGTTACTCATGCAGGAAGAAAACAGTCTGGTAAGACTACTGCTCTACTTTACTACTACTCTACTTTCTCTGTAAGTGAAATTATTCTTTGTCTAATTTTTTTTTAGTGATACTTTTGATCTTCTTTAAATTGCAGTTGAACGTGAAGGGAAATTAAATTTGTCAAAAACTGTGGGAGTGCTGTAGAAAGTGTGAGGAAGGCAGAAAGCTCTTGGGTTGTGTTACTCTGATCTTGTAATCGAAGCAGCTTTTTGTTGTTGCTTTCTCCTTGCTTTTTTGGGTTAAATGGAGTTAGGCCATGGCTATGCTGTCAAATTAGACCATGCAAATGTGTATATAGTTGCGTATCAGGAGCATATACGGCCCTCACATGTACATGTGCCCTACAGATCCTGTTTTTAAAAGTTTCTCCTCAAGAGCTAGCTCTTTTTTAGAGCTCCGTAAGAGCTCCATTTTAGAGCTCCATAAGCAGTTATCAGTGTTTACTGGAAGGGAGCTTGTGGACAATGTTTTTGTGTATATTGAAACTGGTTTTGTATCATCTATGAAATGAATAGAAATTCTTCTGATTTATCTTGACATTCCCTCATGTACAGATTTAAAGAAAAAGTAATGAACAATGTCTGTAGTCTGCCTCAGACTACCAAAGATAAGGTCCCAAGTAAATGTTCATTTTTGCTCAAGGCAGTAACTTTGTATCAGGAATAAATTCAAGTAGCATCCGGAAGGTGACATGAAAAATAGTTGATCTGTCTTAGTTTTATTCGAGAGTATACTGTTAAATTAAGAAATTAACTACAGATACTTGTGCATCTATGAAGTTTAGATTCACTAATCTGCACTTTCATAAAGGAAATATATTTTCAGGGACTTCTTCCCTGAATGCACTTTCTACTTTCTTATAAGCTACATAGAGTTTTTTCAGTAGTCATGACAACTCTCCACCTTCCTCTGTGAAAGCACATAGACATTTTTTTCTTCGCTACTTAACAGGACATTGACAAAAGGTCTGTTTTGCTCGGTTTTGGTTACCAAGTAAAGGAACCAAAATTTGGAGTATAGTTGGTAAAACAAGAAGCATTCCCACCTGCCTCTAATCAGGTGCCTCATAGACATGATATAAATACACTGATTTTTAAAAAGACAAAGTATACCATCACTGCTAAAAATACAGTACCTAAAGTTACATATTTTACAATGGCATCAAGTTACTAACTTTTCCTTACTCATTCAGTGACTGAAGAGAGTCATACTTTAAAACCTATTGCTTTAAAGGGTGAGTACCATGTAAAGTCAGAGCAGAAGGAAAAAGGAAACTATTATTTGATTGCTTTGTTACTTTGGCTGTCTTTTAGTAATGGTGCTTTTAGAGGGTTAAACTACAAAGCATCTTTGTTATATTCAGCCATGTGAAGTATTTGTGCTAAACCGCAAAGCATGTTTAACTAGCTTGTTTTCAGTAAAACCTTTCATTAAAAGCACAACACTCAGTCTATTTCATTTCAAGGCTCGTGAATCTCCTCTTAACACAAATAATATTCACTGGAGAGGGATGGTTAGTATATGGGTTTTCCAGCATTTTGGAGGGGAGGATGAGATGAAACTCAACAATCTCTGTGAGTTTCACTCTGAGACAATAGTTTTCTTTAGAGAAGTCCTGTATGTGGACATATGAAAACAGAAACTTAAAGATACTTATACAGTCCAGTGTAAATTAACCTGTTGAATTTTATATATAAGCATCTTGCCCCTTAAAAACCTGGACAGGCCTGACATGTAGCGCGAGTAAGAGAGGCTGTTAACTGAGCTTATACGGTGATGTAGTTGATGTTAGAGTTGGAACAATATAATTTTTAGGAACTGGAAAGAAGAAACTAAGTGGAAATTACACTTCCATTCTGTAAAACTTTGAAGAGGAAAATCTTTTTGTTAATGCATTTACTAGCTTTTCATGACACCAGATGCAGTGCTGCATAAAGTTTGGTGAATTGCACTGTCTTAGTTTCATTTTAGTCTATCACCTTTATTGCCATGTGTACCATCTTATCTAACATCACAAGGTGTTAAATGATGTCGCTCGTACCTGGGAGTGACAGTATATATACATCTAGGGATCCAAACGCTCAAAACATTTAGCACAGCATATGCTGCCTGTGAAAATTTTCAATGTGAAATACCCAGTTTAGCTCTGAATAAAGCAGCAAAAGAAAAATCCACAGCTGGCACTCTTCATCTCTGCTGATCCCAAGCGGCAGGCTAAACAAACAGGAAAAAAGCCCTTCTGTTCTCTATTCTTCTCCCTCTCCCTCTATCCCCGCAACTGAACACAGAGAATATTACAAAATGCAGGAACAGAATGCTAACACAGTTTCTTACTTATTCAAGACAACTAGTGATATTGATGAGTTAACCAAGATGTCCACTAATTCCCACTGCGCTTTTATGTGGGCATACTCATATGAGTATGATTCAGTGAACACCAAAATTTTTTCAACTCTCTAGGTGCTAGAAGGTTGATATGTTGAAGATTAGGTGGCCTAGCTGAAGGCTTCACAGACTGTGAATGAACAGATATTTTTCATTTGCTGGCTATTCTGTAAAATCTTCATCATGCCACTTTGTGTCTCTGCGTCTGACTTTCCCAGTGTTGTTGATTATACTTAACTAATTTTTTAAGTTTTCTGGGGACAAAGTGATCTTTAACAGAATGTGCTAGTGTTACTCTGAGTTCTCTAAATTATCTTTAATTTGTTTTATTTATATTTGTATTCTAGTGTGAATTTACTGTTAATAAACACTAATTTATTGCTAATAGTAATAGTGTTTACTATTTAACGGGATACTGCTCGCCTCTAGCATATGCTGATGTACACAGCACCTGGAGTAACGCACTTCATGACTGGGTGTCCCAGAAGCTACCAGCATTGCTTACGTGACAATAAGTACTAATGCATCTGCCTTGTGCAGGTATCAGACAGGAGACTCACAGTAAGAATTGCCGCAGTAGAAGGAGATCACTAGTGGACTCTCAACAGAATTCTGTACCGAGAATGTTTACATGTTAGCTAAAAAAAATAACTGAAAAGTTGTGAGAACACAAAGTTTGCTTTCAGTATTGTCACATTCTGGGTAGTGAAGTAATTCAAAAACTAACAATGAAGAACTTCAGAAGGATCTTAAAAGACCAATGAAATAACGAATGTTGATAAAATTTGGTGTAGAGGAAAGTTGAATGATACACAAAAAAGCAGTCTGAACTTTAAAAATAAATTCATGGGCTCTAAGCTGGCTTGCCATTTAGGAGTGAGTTCTTGGGGTTACAGTAGAAAATGTCAAATCAGAACTTTGTAGTGGCTAAAAAGGTCGTTGACATGATTAATTAGGAAAGGCAAAGATGCAAAGACACAAGTTAGAGAACAGTATTTCATAAACCTGTAGAATACCTATATCTTCAAAAGAGAAGGTGTCAGGATGAGAGTCACGAGGCACCTTCTGTACAAGGAGAAACAAAACCAGACTAAGGCTGGAAAGTGTGACTGATGTGATAGATCTCTTTAAAATCAGAAGTGTCATGGTGAAGAGGAATTGGTTGCAGCTTCTTTCAGTACAAGAAGTAGGAAACATCACATGAAATTAGCAAGTTTTTGCCTCAAAACTCAGAAAAGGAGGTGATCATTCATATGCTGTGTAGTCAAGCCATGGCACTCCATGACATGAGGTGCTGAGGGTGATAAAATGTGACCAAAAAGCAATTGTATTTTTTCTTTGTATTCCCACTGAGAGCTATTAAAAAACAGATAGCACCTCTGACTCAGGAATTCTCTGATCAGCAACTTTCTGAAGGTCACGAGTGTTACAGAGGAGTATCCTTGCACAGCTAGGCACTGCCAAAAAATGGATTTTAGGGTGGCTAGACCACTATGGTGTTTCTTGCCTATATAAAAATTTGAATGGACAAATGCTTCTGTCTTGTGAGGTTACTGGAAATGATGTGAAGGCGGTGTGTTCACAACCAAGAGTGTTGTAGTATGTCCTTCTCAGAGGCAGTGTATCATTCTAAACTACGCTATGTGCTAGATGTGTTCAGTGAGTTTTCACTCAGTTTGAAACATTAGCAGAGCAAAATTGCATCTTTTCAGTGTTTCAAAAGGAAGCTCATATTTGGCATCAATAAATTAGGTAAGTTGAGTTTGATAAGATTTTAAATGTGCTTTCAGTCCTCTTTTGTAAGATTCCAGAGGACAATTATTTCTTCCTCCTAAGGGATGAGTCTAATATTTGAGCTCTGTCATGGCTCATTTCTGGTACATTGAAAATGCCATTTGAGAAAGTTTTATATGACTGAGAAGAAAGTCTGAGAAAAGAAAAATAAACATATCCCTTTGGTTTAGGCTTTGTATATATAGCTAGCATTGCCACTATTGTCAACAGATTTAAAGGTGCCAAGTATTTCATAACCTGGATTGCACGTGATAGACTTCACTTGAAACGTATGAATGAAATAGAAAGATCCTGATCATGCCATCTGGCTCATGGCACTTACCCGAGTGAGAAAGTTCCAAATAAATAGAAGATGAGGCCAAATGGCTCAAAGACCAAAAAATATATTTTTCCTTGAATAAGCAGCATTTCAAACACTATGACTTTTGTATAGTCATGGAAGTGCAGAAGGTGGAAAAAGAATGCACCATCCTGAGGCAACAGCTGTTGCAAAAGTCATGGTATATAAAGACAGAGGCTGTAGTCCTGATGCTCCTCCGGGGCTTTTTTCCAGGTAGAAACCACATAAAGATAGCAAAATGTAAACATTGTCCAGGTATCACAGTTTTATTTTGGTTCATCACCGAGTGACCCTGTGCAATCTCAGTTCTTTTGCCCCAGCTGGCCTTGAATGCATCAGTATGGTGTGACACCATGGCTACATACTGCTTTGTATTGTCAGCTACTTGAGCTTTTCTGTTTATCTGTGAAGGGTGTGGCCCCCAGGAAATAAATTAGATTGGATTCTATATTAGCACTCCAGAATTTTTGTAGTTTCTGATACTTTTCTAGTTACTGTCTATCTGCTTGCATACTTCTGAGCAAGTGGCCTTCATATTTCATCAGGTTTTGGGGATTACAGCTAACAGTTTGGGAGTTAAGTATATTTTCAGTATTTATGTAGTAGTCACTTTTTGTACCCACATGCCATCCTGCACCACGATTTCCACAATGTACCTATATATTGTATGAAGTAACACAAGCTGTTTTCTTTTGATCCTGCCATCTCACCTTTAGCTCCATATCCCTTATATTAGGACAAAAAAACTACAGAGGAATCGTAATAAAACAGTAACAAACCTGTTTTCACACTATCTGGCAAGGCATTAGCTATCAGCTGCATGGGGTTTGGATTGATACACACCTTTGCCCAGCTTTTGTCCTACGTGAGATTACTGCTTCAGTTTTAGCATAGCAGCAGATGAGCTACCCTGCAAGTAGTCGTGCTGGGGTACTAGCAGTAACCTACCTGTGTCAGCACAGAGCTCAGCGTGGTCTAAGCATTTCCTTATTTATGTAAGAGAAAAAGGCAGATAGGGGGCTTACTGCTAAAGGCACCTGACTTCCATGTTGTAGTTTGGCTGCTACTGTTACAGGAGCTAGCTTTTTTTATAGCAGTAATTGCAGTGTAGATGAGCTTTCTGTCTCTGAATATGCTTCGGTGACTCCAGATGAAGGCCATCTCTTTCAACCTCCTCACTCTAGTTTTGATGGGATTTCTTGCACAAACAAGCACTTTAAAATGTCCTCGGAGAATTTCTGAGAAGGAAGTCTGTCAGGCCTGTTTACCTGATTTACCTGACCTGGACTCAGACAAGCTTAGTACTAATAGGACAGGTACAAACCATTCTTTTGGAACTCAGTAACATACAGCAGATGTCAGTTTAATTCCTTGCAGTGTCCATGGTTTTCAGGTCCTGCATCTGTCACACTACTGGAGATCGCTATTGGCTTTGGATACCAGTTACAAAGTATTCTTCTGTAAAGAAAATTCTCTTACTACTGCTGTGCTCTGACTGATGTCCTTCTCTGCTCATCTTTCATAAATAAGCAAATGTCATTCATATTCTCATGTCAACTTCCCAGTTTTGCCACTGTAAGAAAGCCAGTGCATGCAGGCTGGACAGATACACTTCCCATGTGTACACAGCACTTCTCTGGTGTTAAAACTGTTCCTCAGTCTATCTTTT
This sequence comes from Steatornis caripensis, assembly GCA_013398225.1. Taxonomy (NCBI): domain Eukaryota; kingdom Metazoa; phylum Chordata; class Aves; order Caprimulgiformes; family Steatornithidae; genus Steatornis; species Steatornis caripensis. The sequence continues at coordinate 49,406 of VZSC01014591.1, forward strand.
AAAGGTAAAATAAAATCCTTTTATTTGCAGCTTAAGATAAGCCAGAGTGAGTAGAAAACGTGTGCACGTGTGTACTTCTTAATGAAAGAAAGCTTGGTAATGAAGAATGAGCAAATTATTACATTATGTAGGTAGTAATTGTTTTCATAATATTGCAAAATTATGTCTTACATTTTATTTTTGAGAAATCACATTTTGCTGCTTTGTATTTTAAATATGAAAGTGGAGTAAAAAAATTAAATCATTAATTCATGTGAGCTAGGTTCTTGATGGAAATTAAATCACTTTTGGATGTGCAAGTATTTGAAGCCACCTCCAAAATAATTTGGGTCACAGTTAATGCAGTTCCTTAGATCACCCTGTGCAGACTGCTATCTACAGGAATGCAGAATAATGACCTGAGCAAATTATCTCCGTTAATGCCTTTTGGAGATGTGTTATGCATTACCAAAATCTGGAAAATAGATTTTTCTCTCAGAACTGCACCCTTGATGAAGAAAATTAAGACTTTTTTTTTCCAGACAGCCAGCAATACACTAGTATGCACTTAAAACAATCCATTTATAACAGATAAAAGTATGGTTAAATCATGTGTAATAAAATGTTCAGATGTTACCACACAAGTACTGAGGACACACTAGCCTTTTATTGTTACTATTTTTTAATATGTGATATGGCAACAAACCACTTAGTGAATAGTTTTGGCATAGAAGAAATCTATGGGGGGAGGAGGGTGTAGAGATGGAGAGAGAAAATGTAAAGGTTAACATTCCTGAATTTCTTGGCTAGCTCTCATGCAGCAGTACAGTCTGTTAGAACTTACTAATTTGTTTTGAATGCACAGTAGTCTGGTCTTTCACTTATTAGTCTTGTAGCACATTTCCATAAGTGAGTGTTATGATAGTTGTTGTTCAAGGACAAACTATACACGGTATTTGAAATGTGAGTCAGCATCCCTAAACCTGTAAATGTTATTGAATACATTTGTTAAACTAGCATCTCTGCAGAGACCTTAATTGGAAAATATGCCATCAGAGCAATTGTGATTTTCTGTAATTCATCAAGAAACCAAATTTTGATTATGGTAAAAGCCAAGGACCACTTACACAATAACATAACTCTAAGTGAAGTCTGAACAGTATTCAAAAAATATCCTGCTCTGTGTCCTAAAAATGGAAGGGAAGGATGGACTGGAAAAACTATTAATTCTGAAACAGCTGTGACCTAATTATGCTATATACTTTTAAAGAATTGGAGATGCAAATATATAAGGCATCCATTTCAGAAGAACTCTGTATTGTGAACTTACTTTTCTATCTTAAAGGTAAAATATTTTGCTGCATGTAAGATATGTTTCACTGACATTTTTAGTTATTTTTATGTTTAAAAAGGATTATTAAATTTAATTCTAGAGATAAATCAACAAAACCAAAAATCTCAGATTTTTCTAGAAGAAGCCAAACTATGAAACCAGGTTGGTTATGAACTGTAGCTCTGCATGCCAGAATTGGTCAGCTGCTCCTCATATCTTTAATGGCCTCATCTCTGTGGTATTCTCATAGTTTCCACTTCTGTATTTTCCTTCTAGTTTCCAAATTTCACAAAAAGGGATTCAAAAGTCTTCTGCTATGGGAAGGAAAAGGGGAAAATGAACAAGAATGTTTGGTGAGCTTTCCTCTGAAAACAAAAAACCAAAACTTGCTTGATGAGACAATTTAAATAGCTGTGGTTAGCTCTGCTCCAACCCAATAGTGAACAAGAAGTATATGCTGACATATTTGAGCAGTAAGGAAACCTGATACACAAGCTGATATCAAAAGATGAGTCACATTTAAATTTATTTTAAAAGCTGTAACTCTGAAAGGCTCACTCAGTGTGATTTATAGAGGTTTTAGCTTTGAAGTTACAGACTTTTTCACTACTGTTTTTGCTTATATTCAATGGTCAGTGTGTCTTAATTATTTTTGTTTGGTTTGTGGTAATAACAAGCTAAGAGAAAATAGAAATAAATTAAACTGTTTTCAGATTATTTGATATTCTGATAGTGTGCAGAAAGGCAATTGGAAATTCTGTTTTGTGTAAAACTCTAAAAAGAAAAGAATAATATTTAATTGCTATTGATAAAATACTAACCAATCAGTTTGACTTCAATTATTGTGTAAAAATAAAAAGGAACTGTAATAAAAACAAGAGTTCAGTTAGAATAATATAGATAATGTGTGCATAGATTACAATAGAACAGTAATTCCAGTTCAGTGTTTTTCGAATACAGTGTAGAGCAAAATTTATATAGGGAGGTAATCTGAAATCTTCCTTTCCTAAATGATTTCCTTAAAGTAGTTCTGAAGGTTCCAGTAAGTCTTTTTGATCTTTACTTAAAGGTAAACCTATGATCCCCAAACAACTTAGCCCTATGAAATACAGTAAGGAAAGTTCTGTGCCCAAACTGATTCCAGAATTGTGTACAACCTTTGTTTGTATAACTCTGTCCCTTAGATCGTCTATAATTAATTAGAAATTAAAATTTGTAGGTCAAATTGAATCAGGTGGAGATTTTCAGTCATTCATTTTTTAACATAAATTCAGGTTATTTAGCTTTTATATGCAAGGAAATTTAAGAAAAGTGATTGGGCATTTTGGTAAATGTCCCTTTGCAGCAGGGTTTAAGCACATTCAGCTCACTACACAGGGCTACTAAATCAGCTTACTATCTTTAAAACTTTGCAAAAATATCTTTGGGATTATTTTTACTTTACACCATCATGAGAAGAAATGGAGAACACTTACTTGTTGCTGTGTTTGCTATAATTTACTGGCCTCATAGTTTCACGTCACTGGGGTTTAAAATATTTTTGTGACTGTTGGCAGTTTTTATTTGTTTAATGTATTATTCTTTACCTTTCAAAAAATGGTGAACATGACAGCAGAATTGTCTTTTACTGTCTGAAGTCTTGAATATTGTATCAACTTTTCCACATGGACTTGAAATTAGGCATTCAAGAAGAAACTGGTAAAACAGACTTCTTCTGCCAAGAGAGCTGAGGATGAAACCTCATTTTTCCACTTCTTGAGTGGCTTTAGGCAAGATATAAACTGGTATCACTGCATGTTCAATCATAATCAATATTTGCCAATTACAAATATGTCCACTCTTCTTTTAATTCATATTATCCTATGTCAGTTTTAATAGGTTTACTTCATTTTTTCTCTCAGTTTCCTGATAAGCAGTGAATAAATCTTTCTTAGCATTACCTTACCAAATTCCATAGGGCCAGTTTTGGACTTCCTAGTTAATGCCACATGCTTTTCTTGTTAAATATATATAGAGAAAATAACCTTCAGTTTCCTTCAGTGTATCACAAATACTTTTAAATTAATCCTTGATTCATTGAGGCTGGAAGGGACCTCTAGAGACTAACCCCTCTGCTTCAAAGCAGGGACAGCTAGAGCATGTTGTTCAGAATCATGGCTAGCAAGCTTTTGAATATGTCCAAGGATGGAGACGCCATCTGGGCAACCTGTCTCAGTTTTTGACTACCCTCACAGTAAAAAAAGGTTTTTCATAGGTTTAAATGGAATCTCCTGCATTTCAATCTGTGCCCATTGCCTCTTGTTCTGTCACTGGTGGGGGGGGGGACTGAGAAGACAGTGTCTCTTTCATCACTACACACTCCCAACAGGTATTTGTACACATCAGTAAGATCTTCCCTGAGCCTTTTCTTCCTGAAGCTAAACAATGCCTACTCTCCCAGGCTCTTCTCATTAGCTGCTCCAGTCTCTTAATCATGTTACTGACCCTTTGCTGAACCCACTCCAGTTTGTCCATGGTTTTTTATTTTTTTGGACTGCACAGCTGAGAACTGGGCCCAGCACTCCAGTTTTTGTCTCATCACTGCTGAACAGGGGGTAAAGATCACCTCCATTGGCTTGCTGGTATTGGTTCTCATAAGGCAGCCCAGGAGGCTGTCGTACATCCTTTCTGCAAGCACACATTGCTGGTTCAGGTTCAGTCTGACAGGACTCTCAGGTCCTTTTCTGCAAAGTTGCTTTCCAGCTAGTCAACAGAAGTGTGTATTTGTGCATGGAGTTATTCTTCTCCAGATTTGGGACCCTTTGTTGAACTTCATGAGGTACCTGTCAACCCATTTCTCCAGCTTGTCGAGGCATTTCTGAATGGCAGCACAACCATCTGGTGTGTCAGCCACTCCAGAGAGGGTGCACTCTGTCCCATCAGCCAGGTCATTAGTGATGATGTTAAGCAGTACTGGCTTCAGTATTGACCCCTGTGGTATTAAACACTAGTGACTGACCTCAAGCTGGACTTCATGCTGCTGATCACAACCCTTTGAGGAGTTTGTGTTTAATGTACGTGGGAAAACAAAGAAGGCAGAAAGACCAGACTGAAGTAGGATTTTGATCTCTCTCTTCGTCGGTATTCCCTAAGGAGTTAACAGTAATTTACCATCTACTTTGGTAATAGGATACTGTTGTCAAACTTGTTGTAATACAATAATGCAAACAGTAGCAACGACTGCTCTTATGTATTTCTCAACCAAAGAAGTCTGACTTCCAATACAGAAAACAGGTTTGCTTCAAATCTAATAAATAAGATTGTAGCACTAGTAACAAATTCATTCTTAGTGTATATTGATGTGATTAGATGTCCCAAACCAATAAACATAAATAAAAAATGCATAAATAAAATATATGTAAATATTCTGTGAATACACAAATGGATGAATGTGGTCAGACAGAGATGAAAATAAGGTGATAAGTGATTGAAATAGTTTTTCTAGTTTTTCGAACTTAATGCTTGATGCAGTCAGAATCTCATTATTAATTTTAAGGCTTGACTTTCAATGCTATATTTCTTCTGCAAAGACAAGGGAGGAGGTTAAATCTTCCTATCCTTCTGTCATCATTGCTGTCACTAAAGTAATCTGGAGTTTGGACCTAAGAATTGTATAAAAAGGAAAATATTCTGAGGTCTCACTCGCAGAAGTCGCACTTAGTTGTATGCCATTAACTAGTGAAATTGGAGTTTGGATGAGCAGTAAGGCCCTATTAATGATAACTAACAGTGGCAGAATCAAGCAACTGACTTCTACTGGTTTCCAGAAAGAGCAAAAGTGAAACCTGAGTGTTCTTTATTGAAAAATAATAAGTAAAGATAAGATACTATATGTAGGCTTTTATAATGAGAAACATTTCAGTAGGTAAACATAAATAATAGCATACTAATGTTTGTATTTACAGTGTCTTAATAATTTGCAATAGATTCTAATAGTCAGTATTTCTTCCATTGCCAAATGTTGAACTCCAGGTTTTACTTTTCTGTTTGATCCATTTCATCACTGGACTATGCTAGCTTAGATCAGCTGAATATGCATCTTCCCAAGCATTCTAAGTCCAAAACTTGGATTAAAAGTTCAGTTCATGCTTAAAATCATAGAATAATTTCACTGGAAGGAGCCTTTGGAGGTCATGTGGTCCAGTCCTCCCTGTTTACAGCAGAGCCAAATTCAAAGTTAAATCACTTACGGGGTTACTAGTTATTTATATAGTATGATGGGTCTAAGGCTCAGTGTAAGCCTTGGTTTCAAACACAGGAAATGCTACTACTGCATTTCTCACTGCTTATATTATTTTGTGGCCTTTTCCTGCGCTGATGTTGCAGAATGAAAACTGTAATGAGAGTGAAATGCAAATAGTGATCCCTGAGTGGTTCGACTGCACTCTCCTTAGTGTTCCAGAATCAACCTGCACTGTCTTTCCAGAAAGACGTTGTTGATATTAAACTGCTAGCAACCTGTTTCTTAAATTCTTTCAGTAAAACCTTTGTCTAATGAAAGCCTTCAGGCTTTGTTTTCTCTGCAAATCTTTGTTGGTGATTTATAGTTAAACACTTCACTGAAAATTGCATATTCAGAGTAACATCTCTAGATTTTGCATTTAATTTACTTGAAAATGAAATAATTCTAATAAATGGGTGGCTCAGTTCAGTCACTGTAAGAGCAATTCCCTCCTCTGTTTCTAAAGCAAGGAACATTCCCCTGCAGATTTTCAGTTTTCAAAGGCATAGAACTTGTGAAGAAAACATTAACTAGTATTCAAAATAATATACCCGGCTCCTGGTCTTTTATTGTATTCAATAATAATGGCAGGGAAGCATGTGTTTATAAAAGATAAGGTGGTAGCTCAGACTGTTGCATAAGCATTCAGTTGAAGCAATGGGTCTAGCCTCTTGTTAAGCCCAATGCCGTTGGATATTTTTTAGTTTTCTTTCCCTGCCACTGCTTCCTCGTGCCATCAAGGTCAGACTTGCCAGTAGTAATGATTCCTGCAACTTGTCCTCCTTTAGAACTCTGTCTAAATGCATTTTAGAGAATTTGCCTATGTTTCAAGATCACAGAAAGCACAGTAAGCTTAGGAGTTTTGAGTGGCACGGTGCTACTAACCTATGTCAATGGGCCTGAGAAGAATTTCTATTCTCAGACTGACCTGGCAGGTGCCTGCATTAGTAAACTGCCCTCAAAATCAAATGCTTGTGAAGAAGTACGTTTCAGGTAACCGTTAAGCCTGCATGCTTCTTACAATTCTGAATTAGTTACTGTAACTGGTGGACTCAGTTTCTCTTTTACCTGTTCTCACTTTATAAAATGTCTTATAAGCTGTTAAAATAATTGAACAAAATGTAAGCCAGTCAATATTTGAGATGTCTGCACTGGAAAGAGGCCTCTACTTTGAAGTACCTACTAATGTACAATTCAGCGTCAACACAAATATTACAGCTACACACTTAGCTGGGAGCAAAAATACAAACCACACTGATTTTGTTCCTACTGAAGTAGTATGAACATCAAAGCCTCTTTGCTTTGCTCACTGGAAGCAAACTTGAACACATGCTGTATAAAATAGAATACACATATCTTGTATAAAATATGCAAATTTGAAAGGCAATGATCCTGTAGTTAAATAGAAAGTGAAATATGAAAGTTTTCCAGTAGTGTTATGATAATTGAACTATGTATCCGTTCTCACCTGGCTGTGAAATAAATTGCTGTGGATTTACAGTAAAATCTAAATGTTCTGATATTATTAGGGAGCAGAATTGATGCTATTTCTAGAAAGATCTTTTGTTAAGAACCCTTCATTTATTGACAGCAGGCATTAATGCAAATTATATCAAGGTGAAATATAGGAAAATACTAGCAATATAGTTATGACTAAGGTGTCAGTTGTTGACAATTTCTATTTAAATTGACCTCACTTTTAAAAGATAAGTATAATTGTTAAGGTTTCTAGATTGATATTCTTGAAAGTGTCAGTTTTGCTAACTGCAAGTCTTCAGCCACTGTTTGAATCTCTCTCCAAGTTTCAGTTCAGAATGTTAGTTGTGATGCTCAGCACTAATGCACATGCATCATGTGGCACAGAGCATGCATTCTTGCGCTGCAACTGAACAGTTATCTTGGCGTTCACTGGAGCTTATAGTGTTTTTCCTCTCTTCATATTTAATAGAAACCTTGTAGTCTTTCTATCTTTCTCTCTCTGCTAAAGTGCACACAGATCAAGTTCAGATATGTTGTGTGCCCCCTTGTTCTCCATCAAATGTGCATCTCTTTCCTGCAGGTCAAAAGACATTTCGTACAATATAGTAACTGGCTGGCAGAGTCACAGGCCGCTGACCCTGAGGGCAGTCTTGCACTGACACTCCTGTCCTTTCTCCCATTGTTTGGTATATAACTGTGAGTCTTCAGACACTGGCTTTTCTTGGGTTTGAATCCTCTTGGCTTACAGAGAAACTTCTAAATACATAAGCTCTAATGGCTCAAAATACTAAAGAAAAAATAGACTTACAGCAGTAATTTGAACTTTAGCATTATTTGGGGGAAAGAAGTGTTTAAGTGTTTTCTTAACACTTTCAGTGGTAATTCTGTAATTAGCACTTTTCCCCTCAAAATACGCTCAAGATAACAGAGATTTTTTTTTTTTTAATGTATGAGGATGTTTGTTTATTTCTGCTACTAGAGTGATTGTATCATGAGCACCTACGGCACTAAAAGGAATTAAAGAAGTCTGGTTCCTTGCTCTGTCATCACCAATGCAGAAAAAGAACTGAGACCTAAAATGAGCTCTTCATTTTTGATTTCACCTTACAGATGCATAGTAGACATGCAAGACACTTTTATTGAATGGAAGCTTGAGAGTAACTAAAAGGTAATCATAGATGTTTGAGGTACTTCTTAAAAGATCTAAATGCTTGCATAACAAAAATATTTGTCTACTTAATAAAAAACTAATGTAGATCCTTAGTAAACCATGTAATTTTATTAATATTAGATTTTATTTACCTGTGGTTTTCTTTTTTTGCCTCTCATGCTTGACCCAGACTTTAAATGAAAAATACAGCTGAAATGTGACATTGTAATTGTCCTGGTTTGAGCTGGGACAGAACCAGTTTTCTTTTAGTTATTTTACTTTTCAGTTAAGTCTCTTCCAAGAGACTGCACTCTCTGAAATTAACAGCATGTTTTTCAGACAGTGTCTGCTTCTAGGAGTGATAATGCTCGATGTTTATAGTTATTGCTGGAGTAACGGTAGGAATGGTGTGCAGAAAGGCTCTTGCTTATTCCTATGGAAACCAAGGTCACTGCTTGGTTCTGCTAACTTTCTTATGTGCTGGAAATGAAAGAGCGGAAAAGGGGTCACACCTGCGACCCTCCTATGGGGAGGAGCGGGCCGGACAGGTGACCCAAACTTGACCAAACGGAGTATTCCATCCCATACGGGCTATACTCAGTATAAAGCTGAGGGATCATGAGGGGTCAAGTTCTCTTCTTCTATAACTGTTGTCTGAGGAGGAGTCTGTCTGATTCTTCTGCCTTTGATCCCAATCCGTGCCTTCCTGAATCCAGTTGCCATCTGCTGCTGAGTCCAGTCTGGGACTTTCACAGGGCCTGCCCTGCAGCATCCCGGTGGTGTGATCGTCATCAGGGGGAGCTCAACACTGATTTTGTATCTATTTGTATATATTTCTCTTATTTTCTATTATTATTATACCTTATTATTATATTAGATTAAAGCTATTTTAACTTTTCCAACCCATAAGCCTCTTTCCCTTTTCTCTTTCACTTCCTCTTTTGCGGAGGGAAGGGGTTAACAAAGAACATCTGTTCTCCATTTAATAGCCAGACCAGCTTTAAACTGTGACAACAATTTTGTCCATCACTTGTTTTGTCTACTGAAAGGTTGTGTAACAATATTTCAAACGTAAAACTGAAACCAACATTATTTTACAGAATTTCTTTTTAACTGTACATTGAAAACTGTATAGACAGTTGTCTTCTGAGTTATTTTTATCCTAAAGGACTGAGAGAGCATCTTTTATAATCAAAGAGAATAAATTAATATTGGAAAGATAAGAAACTTTCATATATTCTGATGCATCTCTGACCTGGGGATACGTGGGACTCAGGAGACTTAGGCAGCAGCTGGGCTAACAGAATTCAGATTTCATACTAGAATCTGTCAGATAATGTGCAAAAAGATGGAAATGCAGATATGCATCAACCAGAAGGGTTGTGTTGAAGCAAGGAGGAACTGAGAGATCCCGGGATACCCATTTACTTCAGTGAAGGGACACTTTGAGTACCTAAATGAAGAAAGTTGCCAAGACCAGATAGCATTCACCAGAGAGATCTAAAGGAAGTCAAATATGTAAAATAAACAACTATTAACTGATTACTTATCTCTTTTGTTAGCCCATGTTCTAGAAGTCTAGAAGCTGGGAAAAGTGACAATGCTTCATAAAGTATAGCAGGAAGAATCTTGAGAATAAATCTGATTTCTGAAGTGGAGGCAAATCAGTAAAAATCTGATAAAGTATAGAAATCATTTATGCATGAGAAGAAAGAATCTGTGTGATTCTTGTAGAGGGGCACACAGCTGTTCATAGCAGTCAGTAAACATATGGATAAACAGCAATCCAGCTGATATATCTGAATTTAAAAAAAAGCGTTAGACTAAGTTCCTTATGACAGGTTCTTCAAGAAACTGAGCGGACAGGGAATAAAAATGGGACCTGAAACTATCATATAAACCAATTTTGTCCCCTCATCTTTTGAATGTTGTATGCATGTGGTATGGTCAGCTCATCTCAGAAAGATATAGTAGAAAAGGCTTATGGGAAGGGTGACAAAGCCGATTAATAACATATTTAGAATTAAAGAAAGTATATTCAATGCAAAGCACTGCTGCAGATGAGAACAGTGTAACTGGCTTCAAAGAACAGTTATATCACTTCACAGAAGAGAAGTCCATCAACAGCTATTAAATACAAGTCAGATGTGCAAACTGGCTAAAGATGTCCCTTTATTGCACACTACAGGAATTCAAGAGCGAGTACACCAGGGGTCATACCACCCTATGCTTGCTGTGTTCATACATTTTTTCCTGAGACTCTACTTCTGGTCACTTTTAGAGACCAGATGGTTTTTATGTTTGCACAGGAATATGAAAGTTGAAAAAAAGTTGGTATCAGACAAAAGGGGAAGTAATAAACAGAAGGGACAGATATCAGTGAGCCATGGAAAAGAAACGTTTGAAAGAGAACGTAAGAAAGATACAGGTGGGCAGAAGGCAAGATTGTGGCAGGAAATGGAGTGAATAAATGGGAGAGGAGAATTTGCAAAAAAGGGAGAAAGATTAAATATACATAAAGGAGAGTAGAGACTTCAAAGAATGGTGAATGACTACATGATAGTGGAAATGGGAGAAAATCCTGTATATCTGAATAGTGGAAATTCACAGTAGTGTTGAAAAGGTTTTATTGCTTTTTCTTTTTTATTATATGCAGAGTCTTTGCAGGTCATCTGGATATGGTAACACGTTACACATGGCTTAATAAGAGAGCATGATACTTCGGAGTTGAATTTCTCATGTGCTTGAGGCCTAATCTCCCATGAAGCCTATTCATTTATATGCAGGAGAATTTCATTTGTAGCATGATGTAAACCGAACAGCAGTGTTTCTGAACAACTAGAGACACTTCTAAAGTTCAAATTCTGCCAAATTTCGTAAGACAATATCAAATGCATTCAGATCAAAGTTGCCTACTTTTAATCTTCCTGTTTTCAATTTTAACATGAGTCTCAGGACACAGTAGTTTTACTGAAAACAAAAATGTCATGTATCTCTCTGCACAGGGTAAATCCCCACCAAATTGTCTGTAATAAAGCCTTGCATTTAAAATCTGAGAAGAAACCTTGTTCTAAAATCCTTATTAACTTTAATTCTTACATTGCTTACTATTCACATTACCAAAGTCCATAAGGGAATAGTCCTTATTACCATACAAAGTTCTTCATGGTTCAGTGTAAATTACCAGCAGTAGTCACCCTAAGAAGAAAATTTTTAACTTATGGAGAAAGGAAGCAAGTTCTCAGCTGGTGTAAATTGACATTCCTCTACTAAAGTTAGTGGACTAGGCCAATTAACACTAGCTGAAGGTGCAATGTTGATATACTTTTCCTTTTTACAGATCAGTCATTTGCCTTGATACAGTACCTTTATGCAAATATGTAAAAATGATTAATCGCTATGAATTATTAAAAACAGAGCTTGAAAGATAAACTTTCAGCAGAATGTCTAAAGCAGATAAGAGCTGTGCAAATTGGTTCCAAGAAGACAGAGTTCCATAAATTAGGGCAATAGTCTGCAAGTAATTAGACACCAAATGAGCTAGGGATGCATTTCATACTCAGTGTGCATATGTAAATGCCCTTAATTGCAGATATGCACACACCTTGACAGTAAAATCTGCTAGCGTGTATGCAGAAAATGCCAGAACACAATTTTGCCTTTCTAATCAGGTTATGGAAATAATAAGTTGAGGGCAAAACATCTGAAAGGTCATATTTGTTGTTTTAATCTTAACAATATATATGCTTGCCAACAGATACCCCACATATCAGAAGTATCAAGACCTGCCAGCTTAAGGAAAGAGGCATAAATCCAATATTCATACGGAGGTTTCCACAGAGAGTGGTAGGGTTTTGCAGGGGCCAGTCAGCAGACATGCCACGATGGTGGCTGCTAACACCACCCCATGAAACAAATTGAAATAACTTAAAATACTACTCAACATGTCAAGTATACTTGAATGCAACCCAGATAAAGCAGGACATATTATTTCTCCTGAGAATAATACTATAATTTTTATTGGAGTAATAATTTTAATTAACCATTCATATTGTGACAGTTTTCCCATCCCCTGGACCTAATAATTTGAGAATATTTTAAATGACATTTTAAGTATGTAGTGTTGAAATTTAATACCGGTGCCGAGTCAAAAGTCTGTGTGCTTGATGGCATTTTCAGTATAATTTTACAGTACTAGCAGTGTAGACTCCCAAGGGAATACACCCAATAAAAACAGCAATCTCGAAATGTGGCTAACAGATTGGTTGCACGTGTTATCCTGTCGACATTCTTTACTTACTCAAGTTAATGGGCAGAAGTGCACAATTTTCTGTAGGAAAAGACAGCAGAGTCAGTGCCAGTGTCAAATTCCCAGTGCTAATTAGAAAAACATCTGTAGCTATTTGGAAATAGAAGTAATCAAACTTAATTATGGAAATGTATTTTAAATAAGACTTTTTGCATATTCTTTCAATTTTTGTTCTATCAAAGAACTAGTAATAGAATGCCAGAGAAAAGAAGGGGAATATCTGTTAAGTTTTATGAAGCCTAGCATCAGCAAAAATGTTAATCAAATTTGCCTAGCTTTTATGAGTTGCCAAGACACAGCTACGATCTTAAAACCCACCTTTAAAAACTTCCTTGTGCTTTGCTACTTCTGCTAAAAACATTAAAGTGTGTTATCTCTGCACAGAATCTTTAACTTGAACCTTTGTGGTCTAGATACTGGGATTTTGAATGGAAGGAAAAATCTAAATTATTAAAAGGTATATTCATTAGTAAATATTATCTGCACTTTCAGGTACTGTATCTCAGTATCTCAGGGCTGAAAAGTCATTGTCTTCTGTTTCCCTCAACTCCATGCAGTAGATATTTAATCCAACAGCTTTTAGACCATTTTCTCTACATACACTCACCTGCCACCAGAGAATTCCCAGTACCTTATGCCTGACTTTTGATCACAGGGCAAATTCAAAAATCTTGAATATTAGAAACCATAGGAAAAATATTGGAGAGCCCATGAGGCAGCACCAGGAGCCACTCTTAAATTTGAAATATCCCGCGCATCCTGGTGAAAGAATCTTACCCGCAGAGGAATAACTTAAGCCACTCCAGAGATATCTGCCATCCCAGTTAGCTGAGCATGCTAAATGAGCAGATCAAGGGGAGTCACTCAGGAATTTAAAACATTAAAACTCTGGGAGCACTGCTCTTCCTTGTGTTGGATTCAGTCTTGCTGTGGCAATTCAGTGCTTCACAGAAGGGTGAAAATACATCAAAAATCTAGTGATATATCTAGGATTTAAAAAAAAAAAAAAGTCCAAACCTGTATATGCCCTTGTAGGTAACCAACAGAAGGCCTGAAGCATTGCATTAGTACAATGTAAATATGGTACAAACACGACAAGAGGCATCAATCCACTACTTTCAATTCTCCTTAGGAATATCAGCAAATTACCCACTGAAGATCTCATATCACAACCTTGATTTATAACTCAAAAATCACCCTGAGCTGCCATATGATTTCTTCCATTAATTTATCAAACTCCATTTTAAAACACTGTAAATCCCTTTTCCCCTATTATCTGGTTTGCTAAGTCATTCCTGAGTTTCCCTCCTTGAATGACTAGAAAATATTCTCTTTCTAATGCACTTGTGTTACTAAAAATAGAATGCGTAAGGAGGAGGGGGCAAAATAAATGTGTATAAATGTATAATAGGTGCACATCTGTTGTATTGCACTTGAAAAAGCTGTGCTTGTCGAAAAATGGGATATGGGTATTTTGAGAGACAGTATTTGCATAGGAAGCTATACTCGAGAATTTAGTTGAATAGTTTCAAGGTAAATGTTGCTCATAGCTTTGCTGTCTTGCAAACGTTTGTGAATATTGGAAAAATACATAGGGAACACCTCTGCTCATTTGTCTCTAAAAGGTAATTCTTTCATTCTATAAATACAATTCTGACTTAACTGTTGTATGATAAGGCAATATTGTAGTCATGTAAATTGGATAGTTAATGTTTTTGGTTTTTTGCTATAGTTACCTAGGTTTGTCAGGATATATGATCAAAATTTCATTTATAAATCAAGGTAGTTGATTTATATAAATATCTTGTTTTCAAATAATTATATTATTTTCCAAAGTTTTTCTTCTTTTGAGTAGCAGCTGTACAATTCTTATAATGTGCTTTCTGCTGTCTGTGGAGATTCTACCTTTCACTCTTCAGCCAAGTGTTCCTTGGCTTGTGTGTATCAGCTCATCTTTTCTTTCTGAATTAAGTGACAGAACTGAACAAAGTGACTTCTTAACTTGTGAGAATGAGTTAAGAATGTAGTGATGTAGTGAAATAATATATTCTCGTTATAAGTCATGAGTTAGTTTTGATAGCTGTCGTGGACTTAGAAATGAGCAGGTAGTGGATCTCCGTCTATATAGTTGTGTTTATTCTTCTGATAATTGAATTTTATTTTTACTTGGGATCATTGCTATCCAATATTTTCTCTAATGCCTTATTTGATAGACTTCAATGTCTTTCAAAATTATACAAGTAGCTGCTTTTTATCCTTGCCAATCAGATCAGTTTAGTGCAATCTATTTGACAGGACTCATAGAAATCCATACTGATAAAGCTCTCTCGTCTTTCCTGAAGACTTGCACCGATATAATTGTGTATGTATTTTTCAATTATGAACATCCATCTTTACATGACCGTAACAATAGATATTTGAAAGATCTATTCCAGTAACTGAACTTTTTGAGTGCAGCTTATCTTTTGTATATGCGTATATATGCATGTGTGTAAGCCTCGCGTGCAAGATTTCAGTTTTTACATAGCCTCTGAGTGCCCTCGTTCAGATAGGTCTCGGCAAGACCTTTGCCTTAAAGTGCTTTATTAGACACTCATGACTAGCCTATAAATCATAGAAGCCTCCAGTCTTCATGGCTTAAGTGGAGACACTTAAATTAATTCTGAATGTAAACCTAACTTCCAAAAAAAAATTTTTTTTTTATTATAAGGTAAATTGCCTCTTCTAATGAGTTCACATGTCTATAATGGTTATCTGGATTACAGAAAACAAAGTCATTCAGACACTATAATCTGATCATTCTTAGCTGAAGTTCAGATCAATAAATTTTTGGCTTTCTGTTCTCATAAGTGCTATCAATTTCTTCCTTTCTCTGTCCATATTGTCTTAAAAATTGGTCTATGCTAACATTGCTTTCTTTTGCTTAAGTGTCCTTGGATTTCAATATTAAACATTAGTGATTGGCAAATCAGGTTTCTTGCCAAGGTATATTTTCCTCAGATGCATTGCCCAGTCAAACCTGGAGAGTTACGATCTTGCTAATGATTGCTGTATATACAGTTGCTTGACTCTAGCAATGTCCTGCTTTCCGCCTTTCCCTTTTTCTGTACTCTTTACTCCTGTCATGCATACACCTGGAGGCAAATTGAGTACAAATATTCCCATGCTTGTCTCCCAGATCAGAACTGGACTTTAATTAATTCTTTCTCTTGATGAACATTACAATGAACATCAAAATTTACCAAAATATTCCTGCTTACGAAGTGTGCCCTATGCATTCTTATCCACAAATCACATCTTTGTGAGTGTTGACTTCTGCAGGTCACCAACGCTGGAACTAAATATATCGTGTAGACATACAGAAACAGAACCTGACTGTTACTGGTACTGTGCACAAGCACATTCATTTCTGATGATGGGACACTGTCTGAAAGTCAAGAGCAAAATACAAATATGTATTTCTGTATGTAGTAGCATTATATGGTTGTCGGGCTAATAAATCTATTTCACACTGATCTCTGCAATAAAATAAAGCTTCTTGTTTATTTCTAAGGAACACTCAAAATCGTATATTTCAAATTTTTCACTTGAGTTTCAAATTCTCCTAGTATGTCTTACAAAACGTCTAAAGGAAAAGGGAAAAAAAGAGGCAAAAATAAGTTAGAACTCAGGGTATGTGGTCTGACAGAGCCTAGAAATTATATAGACAGTTATTTGCAATCTGGATCATTTGTTTAAGTATTGTTTGAGTCATTATGTTTAAGGCTAGCTTCCAATCACTTCAACGACTTACCATCCTCTAAAGGTAGACAAAATTTGCTGATTATAAAGTCAGATAGGGTGTAGCAGCTGTTTGCCTGTGCTCTGTCTCCTGTGCTATTTAAAGCCATATTATCAAGACAATGCTACCTACAAGAAAAGAAGATAAACAATTTGAGAGAATAAGCCATTTATATTGAACTTCTGCATACATGGACTTATGTGCGCGCTTATGTGCTTTCTCGAAAAAGGACTTGTGGGCTTAAACTGCAAATGTCAAAACATTCCTCTGATTCAGTGATGTCTATGATTTTAGCCACATGAAACCTGATATGAAGTCAGTGGAGTAGTTTAAATTCTCTAAGCCTCTTTATTAGTTTATCAAGAGGTGGTTAAATGTAGTATTTTCTTTGTGCTCATTTCATTACACATATTTGCTGTTTTGATCACTTTAGAGACAAAATACAGAAAGCTGGTCTTCACTTTAAACAAATTCAGAAGCTCCAAGCCATAATCAGAAAAAAATCATTGTTTATCTTAGTCTCTTTTCAAAACCAAGTAAATCTTTAAATGTTATTTCACTAAGATACAAAATTATGAATCAGATGGGTGTGCTCAGGCAGTGAACAAGTTAGTGATTCTTAATAGTTACGTAAGCCTCCTGGTTCTCAGCTCTTTTGTTTGTTTTAGTTTAAATGCTTCCTGAAATATTTTGGTCCCTCTTCTCTTCTGTAAGACATTAATTTGCTAGCTTATCCCAAACTCTCAAATTCCAGCATCTCTGTAATAACCATTACAGTCTTTGTCTTTCCCTTATTTCCCTTGCAAAAGATCCTGATGTACCAAATTACGGTAGAGTCACCCTGGTTTTACACAAAGTAACTCTCCCCTAACTCCCCCACTCTACCTTTTAGCAGGGTTCAGCTAGAATTGAATCCCTCATGTTCTGTGGAGCTTCCCAAAAATGCCTGTATTTCATAGACAAGAAAAAAAATAATCATCCACAGTTCTTGCATCCCCCACTTCAATTTCGAGCAAAGGTCTGCCGAGGGAATCTGTTCTCTTCCCTGTAGCCAGGAAGACTGTTCACCCCAGAATACAGAAGTATAGTCCTGCACAAGGTTTTTGTAAAGCTGCCATGGAACTTTTATTTACGTAGCTTGACTTACCACAGCAGAGAGGAAAGGAGAAGGGCTGGAGAAAAGTATCCCTGTTTTGGAGATAAGGCATCCCTGTTTTGCCAGCTGAATAACAGTGTCTGCAGAGCATGTCCTCAACTAAGTTGTTGTCTCTTTTCCTTATTGGCTCAAAGTAAATATTACTTTGGTTTTGTGATTGAGAGACAAAGAGCAACAGGAGTAGGTTACAGAAACAGAGATTAGTTGTAATTTTCCTGTCTTCTTTTATCCCTTCCTTTCTCAACCTCTTCCCTCAGATGCATTCCATACTCCTTTTAACTACCAATGCATTTTGCTGTTTAGAGTTTCAACTCTGTAGTATAAAAGAAAAATGTTTTTAACATTCAGCACTTATCAGAAATACCCCGAAGTCTCACTCTAGCAGCCTGCAAAGAACATAATATGAATGAAGTGGACATTAGGGCAATTTACATTATAATCAATTTTCCTTTTCTTTCCCAATAGATACTAGAGATTATGTGTGTATATGTCTGGACTTTAATGCCATCCATATGGTCAAAGTGAAAGAAAACTCTGTGCTTTTTATATATTTTAACAGATCTATTTCAATAATTTATATTGTTTAAATGAAAGGAAATAATACAGGAAAAAGGGAACACGTGACAGACTTCAAATGCAAAAAGGAACAACGTGCCAGGCAGAAGCAGGGATGGGCTACCTGAGAGGAGTACAGAGTCATTGCCCAAGCATGCAGGGCTGGAACTGGGAAAGCCAAAGCTCAGCTGGAGTTGAAGCTAGTCAGGGATATGACAGGCAGCAAGAAAGGCTTCAGTAAGTATATCAGCAGCAAATGGAAATTAAGAAAACGTAATTTCTGTGATCCTACTGCTCAGTGGGATAAAGACCTAGGGATAGAGGATATGAAAAAGGCTGAGATACTTTGTGCCTTCCTTGCTTTGGCCTTTCTTGGTGAAGTTTGGTTTCAGGATTCCCAGGCCGCTGCAACTAGTGGCAGAGCCTGGGGGAGTTAAGTAACTCCCACGTCAGAGAAAGACCAGAGTAGAGACCACACATGCAAATAGGATGTAAAGAACTCTGTGGCATCAAGTGAGCTGGATCCAAGAGCATTGATAGAAGTGGCTAATCTCATTGCAAGGTTGCTCTCAATGGTCTTTGAAAGGTTTTGCTAATTTCGGGAGATGCTTGAGATTGCCCTCTATGATTTGCTCCATGGATGACAGAACAGTAAGAACAGAGAATGTTGATCTTGAAAGGCCTTCAACATAGTCTGCATAGTATCTTTATAGCAAATTCATGAAATACGGACTGGATAGATGAACTATAAAGCGGGAGAAAATTGACTGAACACCAGGATTAAATGGTGATGAGCAACAGCACAAAGTCTAAGTGGTGACCAGTTACTAGTGATGTTCTTCAGGGACTGATGCTGGGGCTGATACTGTTTGATGTTTTTATAAACAACCTGGGTAATGGGATGATCTGCACCCTCAGCAATTTGTGGATGATAAGAAACTAGGGGAAGTGGTTGGTATGCTGGAACTTAAGGCTGCTATTCACTTGGACATCAACATGCTGGAGAATGGAGCTGATTGATAGATACCTCGTCATGTATAGCAAAGACAAACTCAAACTCCTGCACAAGGGACTGAATAATCCAGTGCATCAGTCCAGTCTGGTCATGAACTGGGTAGAAAAGAATTCTGCAGAAAAGAATCTTGGGTCCTGAGGGACAAGTTGAACATAGCAGTAATTGTGCGTCTGTGGTGAAGGCGGCCACTGGTGTACTGAGCTGCATCAGCAAGAGTAGAATCAGCAGGCTTCAGTAAGTGATTCTTCCCTTTCATCAGCACTAGTGAGACCACATTGGAGTATACTGTCTTGGGCCTCCCAGTACAAGAAAGACAATGGCATACTGAAGCAAGTCAAGAAGAGGTTCTGCAAGAGGGTTAAGGGCCTCAAGCACATGATGTATGTGGAGAGGCTGGCTGAGATAACTGGGTTTGTTTAGCATCCAGAAGAGAACGCTGAAGATCTTCCTGCTGTCTTCAGCCGTCTACTGGGAGGGTGTAGAAAAGATGGATCCAGAGTCTTCTTGGAGGTGTATGATGAGAAGACAAAAGGCAACAGACCCAAGTCGCAATGTGGGAAATTCTGATTAAATACGAGGACATACTTCTCAACTGTGAGGGTGGTCAAACACTGGAATAGGTTGCCTGGAGAGGTTCTGAAACCTCTGTCCTCAGAGACAGGGAACTGGACTGGACACATCCCTAAGCATCCTGCCCTACTTTGACCTCTGAAAAGCAATTTGGATCAGATCATCTCCAGAGGTCCCTTCTAAATTAAATTATTTTGTGATTTTTATAATTTGATTTTCCGTAAGTGACTGCAATTTTTGTCTTTATTTTCACACTCTCTGAGGCGTCACTGTCATGGATGAGAGATTTTGGTCGCTTCAAGAATCACCGTCAAAGATAATTAGCAAAAGTGATTTTAATATGAATTTGTAGAAGTGCGACTTAACAGAGTTCGATGGCAAGGTTAACTCTATCACTTAATATATGGAAGAAACACACGAAGGGAAATTGAGTTAGAATTGGGCTATAATGATTTACACAGGGATCTGGGGAAATGGTTTATACAGAGATAAGTGGAAATTGAGTCAGAATCAGGCTAGAATGATTTACCCAGGGACTGGGGGAAAGCGTAAGGGAGGTCCTCCTGTTGAGTCATGAAGTTCAGAAAGGACCTCCTTGCTTTCTAAAATCCCCCTCAGAGATGAGTCCAGGCGCAGCTGGATGCCAACAGTCCCAGACTTGGTCAATGGTTTATGTCTAAGGGAATTGGATACAGGGATTTCAGTGGCATGGATTCAACATACTATTATGGGTCCTGTATAACTTTGGGGTAGCAGCAATTTAAGATTCATTGAACACTATTACTATAAATCACAAGATTAGATGTATGATTTTTAGCAGTACTTAATCAGTCAGTAATGAACAGCTTGTTATAAACAACACAGTGACTTAAAGATTCAACAAAGTTCCTAAATCAAATTGCATACATGCACATACACACACAGATATACAGGTTAACTATGATTAAGATGTTTCTTTCTCTGCAGTACATTCTTGGTACCAAATGATCCTTGAAACTTCACAAAATTTATTTATAGTGAATTACTCTTTTGATCTTTGAAACTTGTGAAATGTAGTTATAGTGAATTACTCACCTTTCCTTCATCAACGTTTGCCAGCAGACTGTCTGAATTACGTCACAAAATCTACCCTAAGAGGCATCCCCGCACAAGGGGAGATACTGGGTCACAGACTTTTGTGATCCCGGAGAGCTCAAGGGGCCTCACTTAGAATCACTATTTATAGGATTGCAAGATGATTGGTTTTGGTGAGTACTTTTTTATTATGGCCATAATTCTTGTCAGGTAATCTTGGCACCTTTCAAAGTAGGTAGGAGGAGTTTCGAGTATGTTTCCTTGGCAACAGGAGGTTAGGAAGTGCCTAGTCATCCTAACTCACTTGTACCCAGGACAAGAAGGTACCAGGTTGTGTCATGTCTTAACTAGGTGCACCCGTAGGCAAGATCAGAAAGTGCCAGATTGTTCCAGCGCACCACACCTGCAATTAGAACAAGAACACAATGTTGAGTGGTTCTGACATTGCAACACAGCCCAGGGTCAGAGTCTGCACCACCACAGTCACTAAAGCAGCCAGTGTCAATACCACTGGAAGGTAACTGCCTGATACTTGTTAAAGACTTTAGTTGAGCTCCTGTTGAAAATAAATCTTTTAAAATTAATCCATCATCATTTCTATAATTATTTTGAACATTCAAGAGTATAAATATTATATCAAACAACAAAAAATTTGGAAAGCTAAGATTTCTTTTGTATTTGGACAGCTGTGTTATTCTTTACATAGCTTTCCCCAACACACTGAATTGCTTCAGTCATTTTTGCAGGAATCATTCGGCATTACAGTCAGAGGAAATCCATCTTGGATGTGGCTTATCAATAACATTATTTTTGCTGTGTACTTTCCAGTGTATATTTCCAAGAAAACAAAAAATAAACCTTCTTTCAAGGAAATAAGCACAGTTCTTTTAACAAATAGCATAATTTCTTCTGATGTGAGTCAATCAATGTATACTATCATGCATCTTAAAGCACTGTCAAGAGAATGTTTAATGAGCATAATGCAATTTGTCACAGTGAAGTCCTGTAACTTGTTACTCAAAAAAACACCCATTGACTTTATGTTAAGTCACTACTATATGAGGCCTTTTCTGCTATGTCTGCTGTGCTTTTGAATAAACAGCCTTGGTGTTTAAGAAATCTCCTTGGCTCCATTGGACTTGATACTAATACTGTGAGGAAGAAAGAAGTTAAGGGTTATGCTTCTTAAGGGTTTATTTTGTGGTTTCAATTAAAGTTTCATTCAGTTTCTAGAAAAAAAAAATACTTGGGTTTATTTTTTAATTAAAAAAGGCAGGAGATTGAAGTCAAATTAATTTCTGTATTTTACTTTCTACAAATTTTCTACTGTACACATACCTTGTTTCGAGTCAGCAGACTTGTAATAGAGTGAAGGCTGATTGAGCTGAGAAAGTAGAAATGCACCATAACCCAATAGCTGGAATTCTTTTCCTTAATTTTCTAATTGTACAAGGTTAAAGATCAGTTTCTAAAATGATAATGTTTTAATCTCTCTTTTTTTTTTGAGATAGAGAAAGAGCATCAAGTTTTAAAAAAGATAACAAAATTGTGATCCTTTCTAACATTCAAGTTTTAGGATTAAGAGACAAAAAGACTTCGTTTGTTTCCATTTAGTGAAATGTTTGCACTCATAATAGATTTCGATTATTATGGAGATAACAGAAAATAGATTTTGTTGTTATTGTTGCTGACTAGGGTTCATTTCTTTCTAATATTAATATAGGTTGAATACGTGCTGCTATATGAGTGCTTTCCACTTATACAAATGTTAAGGGTTCCTAGCTTTTCACTTGAGCTTCAGGTGCAAATTATGTGCTACAAATAAATTAGCTCGTATTCAGAAAGGAGAGAGTGTGTGTGTTTACATTGTAGAGATTCTTTGTTATTTCTTTCTAAATTTGGGAAGAAAATGTACTGGCGATCTATTTCTGTATTTGTGTTTCTAAATAGAAATAAGAAAGCTAAGTATTTTTAAATTCATGACCACCTGAAAAAACAGATACGAAGTTCTGTTCTAGCACTGAGTTAAAGATGTGTAACACTTCATTAAATTAAACTATTCAGTTTGCCCAAATGGGTAATTCAAACAGTTTATAAATATCTCATAATACAAGCAAATGGCATAGCTAATCTCTTAAAAAGTGGAGGGACTACTAATCACATTGCTGTGTTTATTTTTGAAGTATTTTAGAATGAACATGTGAGTCTCACTCTTTATCCTGCCTTTCTGTCATCTTGTCTTCATCTAATACATAGTAAAAAATACAACTAATAAGAAAAGCACCATGATACATTTTTACATCACATGTTTTTATAGTTATTATAAATGAAAATTTAAGAGAATAGGTAAAAAATTATTAATCAGTTCCATAGTTTGTAAAGCTAAGATTTAAAAATTAATTACTATCTTTTTTTGCATAAGAATCTAATAAGCATAAGAGCCCTTAGTATGAATTTAGTGACTGTTTATAGGGATTCCATTAAGCCCTACATAACTTAATGTACTTAATTTCATTGCTTAGATAATATAATTTTATGTGAATTTAAGAACAAAAATATGATCAATCAAGGAAAATCTAAGCTTTGCAAAATACGAAAATTGCTATGATAACTCTTTAAACATTCAATTATTTTTTTAGTTTACCCATTAAAGAGCAACAATGTTGATCTTTGAATCTACTGGGTATATTTAATGAGCAGCCTTGATTTTGACCTATGGAAACCATCTATATGGTGATATACTTCTCAGCAATGATTGATGTGCTTAAGATAGTTTTGGAAGTCTGAAAAATAAATTTAAGGTGTTCAAAACTTGGAAGTTAACTGCTAACAGAATTATCAAAATAGACATGTAAGATGCACTGAATATCTGAATGCACTTTAAATCAGATCACTTTTCAAGGTTTAAATATGTAGAAGCATTTATTAGCAACAGAGGTCCAACAAAGACTTTGCAACCAAGAGATAATTCTGTTTTCTTGGTAAATCTCTGTGGAGGTTGGTACTCTCTGTGGTTATAGTTCCTACAGGGTAGTAGGAGCTAAGTGAGAAAATTGGAAATACTGGAGAATATGCAGTGAGTGGTATGAAACTAGAAGTAGTGTGTTTAAGGTACCTAAACCAAAACTCAGTTCTAAACTGGTACAATTTACCACAGTGATGTATTGTGGTCATGCAAACTGTAGCTCACGGTGATTTTGCTTGGGTGGTTAGCCACTCAATACTAAATGCTTTCATTTTGGTGCTGTTGTTAACTGGGCTGAAATAAAAATTGTTGGTTAATCTCAGGTGGAATTTGGTGGAAGTAAACGATATGAATCTGTAGCTGAATTGGTCTAACGAGTTCTATACTACTATTTTCAATTGGAGTAAATTCTCCTTAGTGATACTATGGCCAGAAATTTGCAGTATATAAAAATACAAAATAAGTTCATGTAGGAACAGTAAATAAGATTACACAATTAATGCCAACAGTGTAATCTCCACACTGTATGTCTCTTGAAAGCGGTAAATAGTCATTGAGTATTTTATGCTACTTATATCTCCTTAAGTGTAATTATCTCAGGGAATCTCTAGATGTTTTTTATCTTCATGGAGGATTTTTGGTAGAAGTGAAGTAGCAGTAACTTTGGCAATCTAGTGTACATTTATTCTCTTTGTTATAAAATAGAAAGCCTATGAATAGGATGTATTACATGGGTAGTGTAATGTACATATTTGCTGCAATTTGATCATTATGTGGCTTTCTGTATTTTCCATCATATCCAATGAAATAAGTTAGACATTGCAGTAAGGTGCTGGATTGACTTAAATAAGTCAAGACTGGTAATAATGATCATTCTTATTGCTTCTCTCCATGTCAGAAAAGTGACAATTGAAACTTGTTGCTATTGCTCTTGTTTCCAGTCATTTGAAGGAGAATTTTGTCTAAACAGGAAGATTAGGACGGCTTTATTTCAAAACCGAGTTCTTGATGATTTTATATTTTAGGGTTTCAGCCATGCCTGCACCACATTTTTTAATGGGAACTCACTTATAAAGGTAATAAAACCTTGATTTAAAAAGAGCAGAAGGTAATTTAATTGTTTTTTAATTTGTCAGATGATACCCAAAATATTTTACCAATTTGTTTAACTGTTCCTCTGCCAGGAAACAAAATTGCCTTTGTACTAAGAACCACCAGAGCATAAAACTGCTTAAATGCTTTGGAATAAGTGAACAATATCCATATTTCAAACAATATTTTTTTTTCATTTGTGTCTCATTTCATTGTGTTATTTATATTAATGTTATTACAATATCTGTGTCCTGTTTTATTTTGATCACTGCCAGTTTCTAAGTAAAGGATGAAAATGTATCTAAAATTTACTCTTTTATTTTAAAGTAGTTGTTTGTATTTTTATTATACTTTTCCTGAGGACTCTTCATTTATGTCTTAAGCAGCTGACTCCACTCAAACTCCATTGAAACAGACAGGAGTTGGAAGTGTTTAACAACTAGCAAAATCAAGTGGTTTCTGAAGAAAAAGCAAAAAAGCAACCTCCAGCCACTTTAAAAAGTGAACTTTCTTCAGTGGAGCTCTTGTTTATATAAAGCGCACTTTCCATCAAGTGGAGTTGCTGCTTCCATTTCAGCATAAAATAAACTGCTTTTATAACATGAATTTCCACCCATTTGCATCAGTTCTTGTCAAAATAAGGACTTTGGAATACATTTACTTGCAAGAAAATAAATTAAATCTTGCTGTTCATCCATTTTTTAAACATCAAGATCGTTTTCCTATTATTTTGTGAAAAGAAAGTTACATTTCCTGTATCAGTAAATTTCTGATGCTCTTGGAATGCAAACATAGCAACATACTGAATTCAATTCATTGTCCTTTTTTTTATGAGCCCAGACAAATACTGACACTGTAAAACCAGCAATATATACAACTGAGCCACCCACCATGCAAAGGAAGTAGCCAAGTGAGTCAAATAAAAACAAAATTATATGTGCATTGAGTAGATAACAGCCGATTTTTTTTTTTCTGTTCTGATTTGGACGAATATCAGTTTTAGCATCTATGTGTATTTTCAGTCTATTTTACTTATTTTTTCCCCCTTATGCTCCTCCTTTTAAGAAGCTACCATACGCTGACACTAATAGTTCATCTCTTTGTCCCAGCAGACAAAAATATTTTATTTTAGCTCTCAAATATCTAGACAAGCATTTATCCATTCTACAGAAGAACTTCAGAGAGCACCATAAACGGGCAGAAGTCATTATTTTCATGCAGTCATGGAGCTGGAAGAGACATCAATCTCATCTTTCCCCATCTAAAGAGAAAATCAGTAAAATCAGGCCCATGCGATAGTTATATTTTTTCTCTTCCACCACCAAGACATTGTTCATCTTATGAAATTTCAGTGTCTGTGCGTATATGCTTGGATTTGTAATGTCTAGTGTGTCTCTTAGGGAAGCTAAGTCTGCAGCAGCAACTTTAAAACAGACTACTATTGTAGCTGGCTTGCAACAGATCTTTTTTCATTGCAGATTTGTATCTGACAATACTAATAGGTACTTTCTTTACGAAATATAGAAGTCTTTTTAGATTGTCAGGAATATTTCCTGTTGCAGCATTATCTGAACTAGAGAATGAAGTTTAGCTATTTAAACAAATACTGGTATTTAGGACATGTTTTGTGGTATTTATTAAGACTGAAATAATTCCCTGTGAATGAAAATCATGCTTGTGTTCTGCTTAATTAGTTGGATTTGCTCCCAGTAGCAATATAGTACATGGATTTTTTTAAAAGTGTGGTCCAGGTGGTATGTGATCTGAGAACAGAGGTGGGCTATCTGCATATTTCTTTCTAGATGAGCTTGGGCACAATCTGCCATTCTCTCTATTTGGGAATGTCGTGGTTTGAGCCCAGCCGGCAACAAAGCACCACGCGGCCGCTCGCTCACTCTTCCCCCACCAGGATGAGGAGAAAATGTAATGAAACCCAGTGGGTTGGGACAAGGACAGGGAGGGTTCACTCACCAGTTAGTCATGGGTAAAACCAGACTCAACTTGGTGGAAAAAAATCACTTTAATCGGTTATCAATCAAAGCAAAGCAGGATAAGGAGACACGAAAAAACAGATCTTAAAAACAAACACCTTCCCCACCCCCACTCCCTCCTTCCCGGGCTCGAGTCCCCTTCCTCCTGATGTCTCTCCCTCCTCCCACCTCAGCAGCGCAGGGGGATGGGGAATGGGGGGTGCAGTCAGTTCACCAGAGATTGTCTCTGCTGCTCCTTCCCCCTCAGGGTGGAAGGGCTCCTCGCACGCTTCCCCTGATCCAGCACAGGGTCCCTCCCATGACAGACAGTCCCTCACGAACCCCTCCGATGTGAGGCCTTCTGGCGCGGTACAGTACCTCAGGGCAGCACCGGCCCAGCACAGGCTGCCCACACAGTCACGGTCTGCTTTGGGAGCAGGCACCTGCCCTGGTGTGGGGTCCTCCATGGGCTGCAGGTCCATCTCTGCCTTGCCGTGGTCCTTCACGGGCTGCTCCGCTGCGATCCTCCATGGGCTGCAGGGCACAGCCTGCCCTCTCCCGTGGGCTGCAGGGGAATCTGTGCTCCAGCTGCCTCTTCCCCCTCCTTCCTCTTTGACTCCAGGTATCTGCTTAGATGTTTTCCTCATATCCGCCTCCTCCCTCTGCTGCAGGTCTCAATGTCCTTAAATCCGTTATGGCAGAGGCGCATCCGTTGTCTCTAAATGGCCCGGCCTCAGCCCGAGTCAGGGCTGGCTTGGAACTGGGGGAGCTTCGAGCAGCTTCTGACAGAGGCCACTCGCCTGTGTAGCCCCTTCCCCTGCTGCCAAAGCCCCGCCACACAGACCCAACACAGGGAATAACATGATCTACGTGTTTTGCAGGAGATGACTTTGAAAATAGGAGAGATACTGTGTTTGTTATTATCTCAGGGAAGAAAAAAAAAAACACACAAAAAAAGGAAAAAGAGTACCTGTCCTTTGGCGATGAAAAGTAAAATGAAAGGAAAAAGCGGCTATAGTTGAAGATGAGATATACCTCAGGGCCCATTGCAGCTCATTTCAAACAACTGAACTGGTAGCATCACCTTGCAATCTACAAGCCTGGGTTACAACCCTGCTATTTTTCAGCAGTAACTGGAAGGGCCAAATGTGTTTGAATCCTTTGAATGCTGTGGACAGACATTGGGAAAAGTGTCTCAAAACAGTTCATCTAAAGAAGTACGCTGCTGTTCATAGTAAGGTCCATAGGAATCTGAGAGAAGCACTGAATCAACAAATCTGGTAAAAAGAGATGATTATACTGTAGCCTTACCCTTGCCTTGTTAGTGTCCATAATTTTCCTGTGTGCTGTTAGTCTCCCTTAGTCCTCTTTCTGCTTTTGTCACTGCCTTCATAACTGTATTTCCTCTACTTTTTTCTAGGCTGACATCCTAGCCATTTAATATCTTGTGAAAGAGTATTTGTGCAAGTTGCATTGTGGCTGGAAGACAGTCTGTTCAGAGCTAGTCACTCAGCTGTTACCATCTGAGTATCTTTTGGGCTTTTTCCTTACCTAGATTGTTGCATTATCTGCCTGTTTCTTTCCTCAGCAATCAACTTATAAACAATACCAGTGCAATTATATTTTCAGATAACCTATTATGCTATACATGACCTATATCTATGGCTAGGTCACATAACCCTAGAATTATTACCTCTAAATCTCAGGTGCGCTCCAGGAAGAATTTCTGTGGCACATGGTAAAGAAGAACTGTAGTACTGTATTGGTATTCTTCATACCTCAGGTAGAGAGGTCCCAGAAGCTACTTTTTAAAGAATTCAGTCACATCAAGAACTGGTAGGTACTGAATCAGTCTCAATACACCAAAGTGAACTCTAACTGAGGGTTAAAGAATGATAGTCTACAGAGAGACTGAAAAATCTCAGTGCTTTTCCAGAACTGGCTTCAGTTAGTCAGCCTACAGCTGTCAATAAAGTATTTTTAGAGAAGAGGATCTAGCTGAGGACCAGGTTTCCAGACAAGACAAAACAAACCAGGAGTCACGCTACTGGTGGAAAATTCTCCCAAGTCTTGTGAGATCTGGTTAAACTTTTTCTTCGTGATATGAATGACATGTACAGAGAGGATTCTGTGAAGTCCAACAGAGACTTCATTAATGCTAGCCTGTTTTACGTAGAGGGCTCATGTGAGCCCCAGGAGTGCTAGAAGTAAAACATCCTCTTGTTGTAAGCTCTAGCATTAGTAAAGTGTGCTTTTCTCTCTGTATATAGACACATTTATTTTTAGGTTAGCAATTTGTGTTTGTTGGGATAGAATGCACTACCTTGCATTCAACCTCTGTGTTTCTATAAATGAAACAATGAAGACAAAGCTAAAGATTAATTTATTAGAAAGTGCCTCATTCAAGAAGTTGGTGACTTTCTCTGCAAACGCACAGAGAAAAGTTGTAGCTCCCATTCTGGTGTGTCTTTCTGTACTCCACCAAGCTGGGACACACTGAAGTCATGTTTATTTTCAGGACAGTTCATACAGTTGCTCGACATGGGATCCAAATGACTTGGCAAACTCCATCCTTAGTCCTCATATTCCCTAATACAGAATTATGACTGGAGTTAAAGAGGCATGACTGTTGAAACCTCTGGTACTGGTCACATATTCTTTCAAATACTTAGAAAGTATATGGGGGTGAGGGGTGAGGGCTTGAGCATTTCTGTAGCTTTACAGAGATGCAATGAAATGAAAAAAATATTCCATTTTAACTCATGCTGTTCATCCCTTCTGCAGTTTGTATAGTTTATTTCATGCTCTTGGAGCAGGAAACTTTCAGTTTTCCAAAGTTCTCGCCTGCGTTCCACTTCACACTAAACGCCCCGTTCTGGTCTGACTGAAACAAGCATAAACATACTACAGTAAACTTGGGTAGGTAGGTGTATTGAGCTTTACTTTTGTTGTCTTTTCCTGTGTATTAACATACGAAACACCAGCTATATCTTCAATCTAAGTACACTGTTATGCACTGAATTTGAGTTTTGTTCTGTGGGTTCAGAATAACATCTTTTGACTCTATATGATACGTATAGAAAATTTGAAGATTACTTGACCCTTGAATGATGCTGTGCTGCTGTTTATCCTAACAAATAATGAATTTTTTTTCCTTCTTCGCATTCTGTATAGCAAGGACCCAGGGCATATACTTGAAATACCATGCAGATAAAAATCACTGTCAAACTTGAGATCAGTCACTTTTTCTATTGATGATGAGATTCTGCAGCTACCCGTGCAACTAGTTCAACTACTAGTTAGATATCTAAGATAATAGTTACTTTTTAAAAAAAAGTTAGGTATATTTTTCATTGAAAGAAGTAAGTACCAAATACCACGTGTATACAAACATCAGCCCATCATTAACTTTGAAATAAAACAAAAGGCAAAATTAAAATATAATGCTGAGATGTTCTCAGAAGCTGTGGAGAAAAATTGTCTTCTTGTCACAATAGAATTTGCATTACATTTCTAAGAAGATCTGAGTGTTTCACATAGGGATACAAAATAATCTCTAATTGTATAGTCAGAGTCTAATATGACATTTCATGCTAAGGTCAGATCTCAGAAACAAGTCATGCATTGGATGTTTAATGACACGTTCTGACTATGTTCTTTTGTTATTATACCATGAACCTGAATATATTCTTCCTTCAACTTCCTTTCTTACGATGTCTTTGAGAGAACCTTACACAGGTGACTGGAAGAGAGGCATAATAGATCTTGACACTGGAAAAAAAATAGGTTTTATTTCATAGGTATTTTATTATACCTATGATAATTTATTTTATTATATTGAAGTGACTTCTAACAT
Source organism: Steatornis caripensis (assembly GCA_013398225.1). NCBI lineage: Eukaryota > Metazoa > Chordata > Aves > Caprimulgiformes > Steatornithidae > Steatornis > Steatornis caripensis. The sequence goes on from VZSC01014591.1 coordinate 79,951, forward strand.
AGAAAATAGCATGAATCAAAACTATAGATTTTCTAATTTTTCTTGCAAGTTTGAATTAAGATCAGGAGCTGGATCTAGAATTTTGGCTATTCTGTGTTTGGTAGGTCAGAATAAAGTCCTGGAAACACATTTTCTTGAACTCTGGAGAAAATTCAGATTCAATCCATGTCTGACCTTTGCAGGATAATCCTTCTTTTTGTGGGTTTAAAATGTGAAAAATAAAATGGCAAGATTCAGATTTTGTACAGAAAAGGTCTGAAATATGTAGAAGTTACAGGACAAGGGAGTCCACCTGACTTTAAGGTGCATTTGTAATCATAAGCATAAACATTGTTTTAAAATGTCCAAACTGCATTTTATGTGCATTTTGAAAATGTACGTATTTTCTTGTCAGCAAGAAGATCAATACAGTGCTGTTCAAATTGTTCATGCATTACTTAGCCTTTCTAGTGACAGAGCTACTGTCAGCCTTGGTTATAGAACTTCATTTAATTAAAATTTCATTCACTGTAGGAAGGATGAGGAAGTGAATCATGTCTCAATAATGGGAGTCTGGAAGGGGAAGGCATTGTCGTGTGTATTGAAATAACAGTGGCAAGGTACTAGGTCGTTTCCAGGTTTATGTTTGAGGCAGAAGCTTTGCCCCAGATGACTTGGACTGAAACTGTCTAAAATGTCGAGGTCCCACCAAAATTAGTGGGCATTAGACTGTATACCTAATAGTTCAAAAACAATATAAGTGTTATATACAAGGATTATCTAGTTGCTTTCCTATGTGCTAAACTCTTTACATAACAGTATGTTTATTAACCGTATTCTGAAAGCTTTGTCTAAGCTAGGCAATAGAAAAAAATGTTAGAGAAGGTTGCTTTGTGAGAGGCATATGTTCAAAAAACCCACCATTCTTCTATTCCTTGCGGATAGTGAATTCTATTTTGAAATATTCTCTTTGCATAACTATCTGTTACAGTAATAGTGTGACTGAAATGCCTTGACACCCAGTCAGCCTCACAGACAATTTGTGCAAGGTGCTGTAGAGGTGCATAAAAGCCATTCCTCTTCCAGTTCCTTATATGGCTAGAAACATCAAAGGGGGTACCAGGAAGATGGGCAAAGGCATATGAGTGAGCAAATTATAGTCTTCATCCATTGATAGATATAGCAAAGTTCAGAATCCCAGACTGACTACTGCTCAGTGTACACCACTCTCTTGAGTAATAGAGGAAAGCTTGATTTACATAGTTAGGCTAGGAGCGGCCATCACCTCCAGCTCATGACTCTTTCCTACCCCAGCCAGTGGAGACCAGCCTGGGGGGACCAAGGGACCTGGAGTCTCTGCCCAGGCTGAGAGACTCAGCTGCTACTATCCTGTTTGCATGTTCAACCAATAGCAAACTGCAGAACATATCCCAGAGACCAGTAATAACTGCGTGCTAATATAGCATATGTCAAAACCTGATACTTCAGATGCAGTGAAGCTGAGAATCACATATTGAAATGCCTCTGGGGTTAGTTCTCAAATGCTATCAAATGTCGGTAGTAATTTGTTGGAATATATTGCTGAATCTAATCATACATTCGTGGCTTAGTTATTTGGATCGTACTCTTTTTGATGTGAAGAGTGAATTGTGGCTGTAGGTTTTGATCTTGTTTTTCAGTTAGTGCTTCAAGGATGGTGGATAATATTTCATTATATTCAGATATATCCATATAATGTCCTTGGCTTTACATGAGTGTTACTGAGAGTTTACCTCGGTGTTGTTAACCTTGAATTTAATATTTAAACCAAAGAAATTGTAGGAGTGCTTTGGACCAGAAGATGATACACAGGTTTCCTTCACAGCTCTGCTAACGCACCGAAGATCTAAATGACCTTGTGCTTGGTGATAGTATGGGGTTCTTGCTGAGAAGGAGCTATAGGGTAGTTTCAGTGACAGTTTGGAAAGCAGACAATTATACTGAAAGAGTGAGCTGGTTAAACATAATCAGAGAAAGCAACTGGTAGGAACATGCAAATATTGTGCTTGCATCCACCAAACAACAGAGAATTAACTGGCCCTTTCTGTCTCTCTGTACTGTTGTCTGTAAAGCCTCAGATGAATCAGTTTAATCAGTCACACTGAAATAACAAGTTAAAAAAAGTAGGAGGCAGGTTTCTGAAAGCTGTGTCTTCTTTTCATCAAGTTGCTAGCCAGTGCACATGCTGGGAAGAGAATATAAATCCTGTCCCTACAACATGACTTTTCTGCCAATCCAAAATAACAATCCCCACAGTCTAGGATTGGCACAATTTTGGTGCGGGGCCGTTGGTCTCATGAGGTTAATATTGTTACTAGTTAGGCAATTGGGGGATCCTAGGAGTTTTTCTGTCTCCATCTGATGTGTATTAGTGTAAGCGGTGTTATTTGTCCTTCTCATAGCAGTTGATGTCTCCCTGTGATAGTGTCACAATTTTACTTCAAATGTGATATGACCTCAAGACAAGCCTTTGCCCAATTTCTTGAAATACCTGTCAGAGCTAACTTTTAGCATGGTCACTGCTCAACTACTATAATATCCCTGATTAATTCTGTGGCGCCACCACTGAACGCTGAAGTGAGTGTGTACTGAAGTGAGTCAGGGAAATTTAGGAGCTACCAGTAGTAATTTTAGCGGATGGACAAGACTGTGTTAGAAAATTCAAAAAAACATTACTGGTCACATGAAAGCTCTGGCAAAGCCTTTCAGTTAAAATGAGTGTTAATTATATTCTGAGGAAGACTTACATGTATCTGGGGTTTTTTTAGTAATAGGTGCCACATTAAGCAGCATCTGTCCTCAAGCCTCAGTTGCTGGTTTCTGCCCTCTATTCTTTGCCCTCTCTTTTAGGCAATCCAACTATTTGTGTGGCAACCGTATTCAGGAACAGAATTTAAAATAACGTTCATTCCTGTTTTCTGCTGCTGTTCAAACAATATCAGTTTGATAATCTGTTATTCCTCTGTCTCCACAAACAGCTGTTTCCATGCTATTGAAAAAGGCAGTAAGGCATTGGGGATTGGAAGTTCGGTAGGAAAGTAGAAGAAGGAATGGGAGATGTATAATTTGTTTTAGCTAATAAAAAAAATCTGTGTGATTTTTTTTTTTCACCCTTGTCACTCAAGAACTGCTTGGCTAGGTCATCTTCCTAGCTGAAATCTGCAATATCATTATGCATTTTCAGAATTTTTGTCTTTACCAATAAACTGTTGTTAGTCCCTCACCCTTCCTTCTCTCATCTTGAACAGATTTTATCTGAATTATTTTCTTGAAGCTTCTTCAGGGAGTTCATTGTTAAAGATTTATAAGTAGTGAGTGAGGGTCTCCACTGTCTTACCAAGGACATTTTTCTCAAGTAAATTGACACATTCACTTCTGAAGGGCATTCAGTTAAACAATTGTATACAAACATCCTCTGTTTCCCTGCCTTTTAGCCTGAGTCAAGACACTAATTCATTNTTCAGGGAGTTCATCGTTAAAGATTTATAAGTAGTGAGTGAGGGTCTCCACTGTCTTACCAAGGACATTTTTCTCAAGTAAATTGACACATTCACTTCTGAAGGGCATTCAGTTAAACAATTGTATACAAACATCCTCTGTTTCCCTGCCTTTTAGCCTGAGTCAAGACACTAATTCATTCTCATCTCTTACGAACCACCTTCAGAAAGACAAGCAAATTAATGTATTCAGAGCAAAAATGAAAATACTATAGAATATCCTCAGATTCCTCAGAAGTGGGCCAGGACATTGGATTTTAGGGCTAGTTTTAAGTTTGCAGAAAGTTTCCAGCACAAGTACTCATTGCCCAGGAAGCCTATTTCTAGAGAAAGCTGAACTGGAAATTCACTTCATGGACTGCATGGAACAAATTTTTCTCAGAAAAATCTGAGAAATTGGGATGTGATTCCTAAAATATAGCAAGGAGACGAATCCTTTTCCTATTCCCTTAAACTTTGTATGAAGAGAGAAGTAATGAGAAAGAGCAATAGAGGGCTGGAGGAGAAGGGTAGCAGAAGATTTCCATCCTGTAGATAAAAATTAATGAAAGAATTGTCAGCTGTACTGTGTAAATTCTTGCAGGTAGTTCCCAATGACTTAATAACATTGCAATGTAATCTAGTAACTATATAATATTTCCTTCCCACATTGCCTTTTTCTTCCCCCATCTAGAAAACATGTCTTTTCCTGTGAAAAAATACTGTCTTGAGTAATAATATATGAAGTTAATAATGCTCTTTATTCTGCTGGTTACAGGGTTTCCTATACAGATGAATGACTCAGATCACTCGCTATTTCAGCATTCGTTTCAAGGATGCATGCAGTTTATTCACGTGGATGATCAGCTAGTGGATTTGCACGCAGTGGAGCAAGGCCAGCTGGGAAGCTTTGCCAATGTCACCATTGACATGTGTGCCATTATCGACAGGTAAGTTGCAGAGATATCACTGATACTCTGATACACTAATACATGTTCTGCGTATTCTGAAAATATACAGTGATACAGAAAAGGTGGTTCTAACACTGCCAGTGACCATGTCAAGGCAGTCCTACCTTTTTAGCAGTGGAAACCATGCTTAGATGATGGAGATGATGGCTTTAATTTGTAGATTGTGAAGGATGCAGTGGAAAGCATATCTCCAGTCTCCCCACTCTCACGCAGAGGAGGAGGTGAAAAGCTCTTGTAAGTCAAATTCAGCACACGGGTCAATAATATGGCTTCCTTGAATAGAGGGAACTGTCCCAAAAAGTCGCACATTTTGTCTGTTTCTTAGATGACTGTTAGGGAGATCTTTGTGCAACTAGAAGTTGTGCCTCCTGACTTCAGTGCCTTCTGGCTTCACTGGATTCCTCAGAGAACTAAAATACATCCACATGCTTGCACAACTGTGCATGTACTCAAACTTTATTAAAATAATGCTTAGTGGTTTTTGGTTTTTTTTTCCAAACCATGAAGAGTAATTCAGAATTATGGCAGACTTTTGCTTTGAGTCCTACCTTTTCAGTCACTTACCTATGTTAATTTCTCTTGCTCCTGATTAATAGTTTCTTCTTGTTGGCAAAAAAGAAAATACTAGAAAAGACAAGGAAAGAGCAAGTAGCCCAACTCCTGAATGTAGGCAGCTTGGTTTATCATGAAATTTACCTACATATTACACCCATTGCAAGTTTGCTGGAAAGCTGAAAATGACATTTTAGAATTCTGCTTTGAAAGAAGCAAAGATTGCAAGACCATAGAACCCTAGAATAATTCAGGTAACAAGCAACCACTGTAGTTCATGTCGTCCAAGCGCCACTCAACACAGGACAAACTTCAAAGTTACGTCTGGTTGCTCAGGACCACGTCCAGTCGAATTTTGAGTATCTCCAAGGATGGAGATTCCACAGGCTGAGTGACTCTGGGTGTCATGAGCAAAGATCTGCGTAGTTATGGTAAAGAAACGCATGTGCTTTTAATTTCTTACTGTAAGTTAAGAGAATTTCGAAGAGATAAATGCTAAGGAAATACAGCATACTGCTTTGGTCTCACAAAATGCCTTCTCTTCCTGAAATGTAGACATCAGTTTGCACTCAACAAGTTGTGGTGGGTTGGCCGTGGCCAAAAGCCAAACACCCACCCTGCCTTTTGCTCACTCCCCTCTCCAGGGAGATAGATAGGGTGAAAAATGGAAGGAAGACAAAAAGACTTGTGGATTAAGATGGCAGTTTAATAAGAGTGGCATTTTAATAAGAAAAGCAAAAGCTGCACATGCAAGCTAAGGAAAAAGAGGAATTCATTCACTACTTCACATCAGCAGGCAGATGTCCAGCCACTTCCTGAGAAGCAGAGCCTCACCACGTTCCTATGGTCAGTTTGGGTCAGCTGTCACAGCTGTGTCCCCCTCCTAACCTCTTGCCCACACCCATCCTCCTGGCCTTTATGGGGAAGGATGTGGAGAGAAAGCCTTGATGCTGTGCAAGCACTGTTCAGCAGCAGCCAGAACAGTGGTGTGTCGCTGACACTTTTAGCCACAACTCAGAAGCAGAGCACCATATGGGCTGCTATGAAGAAGGTTCACGTGGTAACTTCATCCCAGTCAGACCCAGTATACCGTTGTACTAATGTCAGTGTTAAGGCATTAAAGCGTGCTTTGTGGCATACCAGTGAGTTGTTCTGGCATATCAGGCTGCTTTAGATTGCTGCTTCTCACGGACTTGTTGAGGATTGAAGTCATAGTGACAAGAGGAATTGAAGAGCTGCTGTCATAGGGAAGAAGTTTGTTCTATCTCCTCACATACAACTGAAATTAGAAAGGCCTCCTGTGGCTAGTATTTGGTAGTTTGAATTACTTAGTTTTTGAATATTTATTTTTGGAAATGTAAACTGACTTGGAAGAAAGGATGTGAAGATACATCTAATTAGGTCTCTGCTTTTCCCCCTGTGGATAAATCTAAGCTTATGTGATGTTTTGTACTGATCCTACTTATGCCAGTGTCTATCAGAAATAATTCCATCATCGTAGTGAAGTTGATCAGTATTAGTCTTTTGCAATGTATTTCAATGTAATTACAATTAACTTACAATGTAAGTTAATTAGAATCAGAACTATACAATGCATTTTTAAAAATAGGACTTAAAGCTTTCTTTATGTCAAGCAGCTTACTTTTGAAGCGAACTTCATCTAGAAGTTGCTATGTATATGGTATTTCTTTTTATAACATATAATAATATATATTCAAGTATTTTTTATCTTATAATATAATGCCATATGCCATACATGACATTATATGAAATACATTTTACTATATTAAAATATTGCACTGCTTTAT
>VZSC01014591.1:86887-107056 GCA_013398225.1 Steatornis caripensis
ATATTGCACTGCTTTATGTATTTAAAATGTATTATATATTAGATTGATTTTATATAATTTATATATATCACATTTGTATTAATATATTTTTATATAAATAACTGTTTTATATATGTTTATGTATGTGTTTTCTTTATATAAGAAAACATATTCTCAGTGTTCATCTCTTCTGCCACATTGAACCCTGATATCATCCTCATTATACAAATCAAAGCTACATGTCTTATATTTTGCTTTCTAAGCACTGGAAGATTGCGTTGCAAGCAGAGTAACAGTTGTATAATGACAGGAAATTAGAATAGTATCCAAGTAAATTTCTTAGTGTTGGTTTTGGGTTTTCTAAGGGTTGAGATGTAATCTAGTTTGTTGTTTTCCCATGACCAAGGTCATTTCTTTCTAGTTTACACTTTAAACAAACCCTTGACTAAGAAGTAATAATGCCAAGCTTTAGATCTGACTGGATTTTCATGGCTGTCTTATTAACATCTGCAAATAAGAGTTTACAAGCACTTCTGTTACGATATACTACTATAGATAACATTTTTTATGTGGCTTTCTTTTAAGGGATCCAAGTACCATGTGTGCTATATATTAGCTTAATTTAATTTCCTTTGAAATGGGAAGGTACTTGTGGCTGTGACACTGAGCTCCTCCTGGTTTTTTTAACTTATTTGTCTCTGAATCATAAAGGCTTCGGTCATCATCAACATGGAAATTGCTTTCATAGCTACACTTCAGTGAAGACCCCCACTGGGCAAAAAGATAAGCTGTCACGTTGAATTATTCTTACTGCAGACTTCAGCCATTCGGTTGGGGGAAAAAACATGAAGTTGTAAACGGTGGTATTTTTCATCATTAGCTGGAGCAGATAGTAGAGAGGGAACCGTTTTCTCTGTAAGAACATGACGAAAGGTTCTGAGAGTGGCCAGTTCTCGTGTTGCACCTGCCTCGGTGTAACTGCTCCGAAGTCCCCAGTTCTGCCAAGCTGAACACCTGTCCCATATGGAAAAGGTTTCTGCATTTTACTTCCGGTATTTTTTTAAGACATTGGAAGAATAGTCACATTAGAGTACTACACTTGTACTTGGGAGACACAAGTGTTGAACCAGTGTTTTATTTTTAGTCTTCCTCTCCTCACATGAACATTTTGCTATTGCAAAGACTACAAGCTGAGATCTTATTAAAAGGGAACACCAAAGCTGAGGAACATTTGCCTTTTACCAGCAGCCAAGTAGTATAAATGCATATAATTTCATGTAGGTATGTATAGTAATTACAGGCAGTTAAAATGCTGCTGAGAAAAAAATAATCAATCATCCCTGTTTCTTTATCTTAATTTACTTTAATTGTATTAGCAATGGAAGTTGCGTTGTTGTCACAGTGATCAACTTGCTGTACTGCGTGTGACAGCACAGGTCCCTATACACCTCCTTTACTTATCATTAACAAACTAACTTGTTGATACAGTCCAGATGGTACAGTTGTACTTCAGGATTTTAGCACAGGACATTGAACAGGAATTATTACTCACAACTAATTTATCCCAGCAGTCTCAGAGAATTCTAAAGCTTGTCTGACTTTGTTGTGGCTAGAATTATGGATTTTAATCATGAAATCACAATGAGGAGATACTAAAATGATTTCAAAATATAGTGTCCAATCTGTCATTATAGATTATGCAGAACATATGCCAATTTTAACAAAAATCTCTGTGTACCGTAAGAGGTGAATGACAAAAATGGGAAAAAAAATGCAGGACCAAGAATTTTTGTATAGCTGCTTGTAGTGTTTTATGAACATGTAAACTGTGTGATTCCCTCTGTAACACAGTAAGATGAGTTAGATGCCAATTTTGAATAATAATTTCACGTTGAAGAATTAATGCGAGTAGTCAGATACGTGCAGCAGAACATTTCTGGGTGATTATTGCTCACCTGCTGTGGCGATACACTCTGTATGACAGAGTGCCAGCATTTGACTTTAATCCCATACAGATACATTCTCTAGACTATGTGATTGCCAATCAAAATTTGAAATAATTGATTTAAATAACAAAACATAGCAAGCATATTGGTGCATGAAAATGGCCACAATGTAACTGGCAGCAAGACAGAATTTCTTTGGAATTAAAAATCATCATTGCAAATAGGCTTAAAATTCCTCACTTCTTTACATGGAGTTTAGGCTTATGGCCTTCCTCTCTGTTCTCCCTCTCCCTCCACCAGTTCAGTGGTGAGGCAGACAGCAAGCAATGACAGACATCATCCTGTAGTACTATGCATAAGAAGCAGATAATATACCAACGTCAAGACTGGAAGCAAAATGTGCTTTACCGTTGAGTTGTTCCCAAGACGATTCACAAAAAGGAAGTAAAATAGGACCAGGGAAGAGCTGAAACCATACCGTGACCTCAGCCTGCAGATGTTCCTGGCCATATGGCTGGAAACCATTTCCTATATGTACCTCCTCCCTCTCCCCACTTCTCTTTGGAGCCATACAGACTTGATGTGGAAATGGAGATGAAAGCTGCCTTTCAACAAGAGAGAGTCAAGTGCTTTTACTTCATAATACATCTCAGTCCAGAAAGGTGACTTTGTAGACACAGATTATAGCTCACATGACAGCGACAGTGCTTTTAATACCTTGGCACTTGTCCCCTATGTACCAAAGTGTGACATCTGCCGTATTATTTAACACAGATCAATACCCAGCTGGAAGGTTACAAACTCTACAGAGCTAGCCACGAAATAGGAATGGTTTAATTACCTTTCTCTTCATACTGTATCTTAGTTTTCTGCAAGACTTTTTTTTTTTACTATGAAAAAATCTCCATTCTCTCACGTTAAAAAAAAAAGGGGAAACTGCTGTAAAACTAGGGGGAAAGGAGGCATGAGAAACAAAACTGAATGAATTGGGATTTCCCATGCATTCACAATTTTTCTCCGTTGCATGCAGCTGTAAAAAACTGGTGAACTTGCTAAAGAATGAATCCAATGAGGATTAAAATACGTGTTTTACAGATAAGATACTCATATAATAACAGTTGCTCAGCTGAAGATGTCTATGCAGCACTTTGGTTTTCTCAAAAAATTGGCCAGACCTTAAAGCTGTCATTAGTTAGAAGCGAGCTCCCCAAGACACACAAGCAGCACAAGTGCAGATTTTTTAAAAAACCTTTTGGGCCCACAGGCTAGTCAACTAAATTGTTATGAGCTTGTTTGATCACTTCAAATCAACCTTACTTAGGGATTTCATGTGTTTTGGTGACTATAATGGCATGGACTTTATAATAAACTTTCCTCAGAGAAGTATTTTTCACTTAATTCTTCTTTATCTAAGATCACTCCAGTCCTTTCTGATCTTGCAAGGGGGACAATCTTATGTCAGTTGGAGCTGTGACATGTCCTTGAGTTCTAGAGTAAAGGAAAATAAAGTTATTTTAATGTAACAGTAGTTTTTAAATACAAAAATGCCCCTTCCAGGTCATTCAATTTAATGTAAGCTGCACATGGAAATAATATTAGACATTCATTACAGTTCAAATACTCTTAATTCTTTGCAAACAACTAATGAATCAAGTAAAGTCTGAAATGGATGAAGAGGAGGGAGGGCACAGTTTCTGTTGTAAGGGGGTTATTTTATGGAATGCTTATTGCATTAATTGTGTTAGTAAACCTAGGAAATACCTTGAGGGGGGAAAAAACAATACTTTTTTCAGAGGCTTAGCATTCATCACCGTTGCATTCTATCTGAAGATAGGTGAGTGGAATATATTAATGTATTACTTGCTTAAATGCTAGAAAGTGTTAATTTATAGAATTTGAAACAGAAGTATGTGCAGGGAACAAGCATGTGAAGTGGATGTAAGTGTTCTTCCATGGAAGGGGTGAGAGAAAAAAGATACTTCCTTTTTCTGTAGTTTTCAACAAGGACTACAATCACCTTAGAGTATAGACGATGGACCTTAAAAACTATGAAAAGAGAAAATGATGCTGATTAGATCATGGAAGCTTCCACAAAAGACAAAAAAAGCAGCACCAAGGGATGGAATAGGACTACATAGACAGAAGGCGGCAAATGTGTGAGGTTCCCTGTGTGGAACAGTATGACTAAGGACCCAGACTGTTAAATACCTTAATAGTGTAAGCAGTAGCTGTTTCAGAAAATGAGAATAGTTTGAAATACAGATGGTTTGAACACAATTTTATACATATGCCTTTGCCTTTTTTTTTTCTTTAGTCACTTTAACTTATATTACACAGGTTACAATAGTCGATAGCATTCTTACGAGACTCTTTCAAGTAACTGTGTGGATTATATATCAATTTGTAGCTGAATGCCTAAACATTTTCACATCTCCAAAATCCTCAGTTGTTCTTTGTCTTGTATTTTATCTTAGATAAACTCTGCAGAGAGAGGGGAAAAAATATTCCTTCATTTTAACTGTAATAAATATTAATCCTTCTTTGTATTATGAAAAATGTATGCTACTGAAATAATTTTCTAGAGCAAGTGGATTGTTTGTTCATGATAAATACTTGTTCTTGCTAAAACAAAAACCTAAGAGAGCAAACATTTCAGTACATTTCCAAGGAGGAGTATGTAAAGCAGAGTTCTGGACAATCTGATGGCTGATAGAGGTGGTCTCTGGGCTACAGGGTTGGTTTCTGCCGTGACCTGAGAGAAGAGGAACAGCACCAGGTTTGTCCTTGGGAGCCGAGCGCAGAGGAGGCATCAGGGATGCCCAGCAGCTGTGCCCAGCACCTGGCCACCACGGGCAGGGGCAGCCCCCTGGGCCTCCCAGGCACAGGGACTGCCTCGGGGCCAGCACCCCAAAGGCCTTCCTGAGAAGGAGGCTGGGGGAGGGGGCGGCGGGGGGGCTGCACATGGAGGGCTGCGTCACCCCCACATCACAGGGCCACCACCCGGCAATGCAGCAGTCACAGTGCCCCGGGGCAGTATAAAAGGGGGCAGCCTCCCATGTTCCACTGCCAGAGCTGGCCCGGGGGTCAGCTGGAAGACATCCGAGAGGAAGTTCTTGAGGAGACTCTGGTGGAATTACTTGGAGGGCTCTGAGGGAAGAACACCAAAGGCTAGACGAGGCTGTTGGAGGGGAGAAGAGCTCCCAACATGTGGAGGTGCCCAAGGCTATCAGGCTTTTTCAGCTGGATCACCGTGGGCAGACCAAGGGAATAATGCCTTCTTGAGGAGCGCTGCAGAGCTCGCCGTCCTCATGCCCTGCCTCAGAGGCAGGGGCAGCAGCTGTGAGAAAGGGGATACGGAGGTGCTGTGATGGGTGCCAGTGCTTTGGAGCACCCACTGGTGTCCCGTGAGGCACGGGAAGGATTCTTGCCCCCAGAGTCGGTGAGGCCAGGGGTGTTTGCCACTTTTGGAACCTGCTGAGATGGCCTGGGTTAGAGGGAGGCAAAGGCTTGGGTGTTTTGTGGGAGGCGTGACCAGCCCGTGGGACGAGGAGCAGGTCTTACTGACATGTTCAGGGAACAGCTGATCACCAGTGCTGGGGTCAGAAGGAATTTTCCCCCAGGGCAGATTGGCACTCCTCCCTGCGTTTTTTTGCCTTCCTCTGCAGCATTGAGCAAGATGACTTCTGAGGGCTCCTCTGGTCCCTTTTGGCTGGGTGACTGTCTGCTGCTCAAGCACCACGAAGATGGCTTCTTGTGCCCTGCAGCTAGCTGGGGGCAGGAAGGCTTTTTTTCCCCCGTGGTGGACCAACCAGTGTATCCATGGGGGTTTTTTGTCTTCCTCTGCAGCACTGAGCACGGCCCCTTGCCAGGGCTCCTTTGGGCCATTTCAGCTAGGTGCTGCTGCTCGTGCTCCACAACGATGGCCCTCGTGCCCCGCGTGACGGGGGGAGGAAGCTTTCTAGAGTCCCAGGGCAGGCCTTCATGGTCATCCCCGGGGATTGCTGCTTTTCCTCTGCAGCACTGAGCACAGCCAGTTGCCAGGGCTCCTCCGGGCCCTTTTGGGGGTCAGTTCCTGCCCGCTGCTCTTGCCCCTCCAAGGCCGCGCCACTCGTGCACACCTGGCTCTCTCGGGCTCTCTTGCCCATTGCAGGTTTGGAGTGGGAGCGAGCTCTGCTCTTCCCTTGGCTCCATTGCCCCAGCTGTTGTGGCTTGTGCAAAACAGCCTGTGCTTGGAAGGGCTCCAGGCTTGCTGCCCCATCAGGAGCTGCCACTTTTCAGCTCTCCCTGCGTGCAATACGAGAGCTGGGCAGGCATGAGAGCGCTTTTCCTGCATCCCTGGCCCAGAAGCACAGTGACAGAGCAAGTTTTGGAAGGCAAACAAGCGTGTTTGTCATCACTATGTGTTATACCTGTGAAAATACCCCACGGTACCGCACAGCGCCTCTTCTTTTTCTTCTTGTGTGTGTGGTTGGTAGCAATGCTCATCCTTCAAATTCCCCCTCTTCAGGAAACAGGCACTGCTTGGCCTGTGTTCCTGCTGCTACTTTCTGTGGCTCTGTGGCTTTCCTTTGCCAGGCTGCAAGGGATGTTGTTTCAGCTTACAAATTCCATGTCGTTTGAAATGCTTGCTACTTAAATACTGTCTTTTTCCTCAAAGCCCTCTGGAAAGGGGCCTCTCATAGCAAAGGATTTATCTCTAGCCTCCCTCTGCCTGCTCATCCATCAGATCCACCTTTGCACACATGGGGCCTGTCTTGTCACACTGAGTTTCTATCAAAATGTTGAGATTCTTTTGCTGAATAGACATAGTCTGGCAGCTTTCTACACTCATTGCACGTGTTTTGCAAACTAATTACCAAGTGTGTGCTAGAAGATTGGTTTTCATAGTTTTTTTAATTATTTTTAAAAATAAACAATATATTTCCTTTGTGTCTGAATAACGTCATCAGTAATTTCAGCGTCATCAGTAATTTCAGCAGTATCCTCAAGAGCTAACAGTTCTTTCTAGCTGCCTCTATGTAGTTATCCACAGAAGGAGACTGAATTATCATGCTTGGAAAGAGAAGTGCATGACCACTCATTCCCATTCCGTGCTCATCGTAGTTAACTGTAATCTTTGAGCTGACGTGGGATAGCGTCCAGCTGATTCAGAGGAGTCTGATATTGACCACTGATCAAACCCACTTACTCTTCTTTATTGCTAACAACTGCTGCCCGAGTCACCCTTAGGTATGGCTGGGCAGACTTTGCTTTTTAACCGTTGCAGCTTCAGATCTGATGGCGTGCTTTGGCCAGCATGGCTGTGAGTCAGTGGATTGCCCCAGCACATGCTGGGAGCTCCACATTACAGATTTTTATGTTCAGTACATGAGAGAGGAGGGATTACTGTCACAGAGGCACACACCTACCTACATTTACTAATCTGGTAAGATTAGTAGGGCAACGATTTGCAGAAAAGTTGATCAACAGTTGGCAGAACCTCTGCTTTTTTGCTGTCTGCTACCACATCACTGATACAGTAACAGCTTAATGAAATGGAGTAATCTATAATTTATGAAAGTCATAACCAAAAGCTTTTTGTGGAAATTCATTTCTTGTTTTCTCTTAAATGCATTAGTTTACTCAGGGGACTTGCTTGAATGTGCAGGTTGTATTACATTCGTGCTTAATTATTATTTTATTCTTATCCTCCTGTGGGGAAGATGTGAGCACTGAGCAAGCATTCACAAAGCTCTCTCTTGGACATGAAATTTATACTCTCATAAGACTAGATGCTAAGTATTGACTTTATCCCATAATAACACCATTGAAACAGTAGCTCCCTGGTTACTCAGCTGAGTTTTGAAGCCAAACTGCTTTGATGACTCTCTGAAGTTGTTCATCACTTAGGGCTTCTCATCAATTCATAACTGAAAAAAATGATATGTTAGGCTGATTGCTTGTTTTTATGTGATTAATATATCCTCCTGAATGAACAGTGCTATTCTTAGTGAAGCTATCACTATATGTTCATTCTCAAAACCAAAATGGATTGTCGTATACACTTTAAAGTTTACTAAAATTTTAACCAATGCAAATCATGATGTTCTGTCAAGATATAGATTTACAATAAATAGATTTCTGTTTTTATTTGATTATATGCTATAATTAATAGGCATGCTAATGCTTGATAGATATTACATAATGCTATACTAAGTAATTACGAGATATGCTTTAAATATTTTCCAGAGACTGGAAGCAAAACAGTTGTAGACATTTCTTTGTGTGTAGTACAGCTATGATTATGACCAGTTTTAATACTGCAGCTCTGAATTTGTAATCAGGTATGAAGCTGTGAGTAAATTCAACCAGCTCATTAGAAGTATATGCATCTAAAATTGGAGGATAGCCAATCCTGTTGGATTACTAGAATTTCCACTCGATCTGTTACAAAGAGGTGTTCGTTAAAACCATAGAATAACCATTTCACAATCTGGCAATAGCTTTCTGTAGTAGTAATCTTGACTAAATGCCTGTCTTAGTAAAATGTTCGGTCCATCTCTTGTTCATACAGGCAAGCAATAACATTTCCAGTATAAGTGGTTTGTCTTGCATAAAGCACTGCTACAAATAAGGACTGTTAGCTATTTGTGGATGGAGTTTGACTTTTAGCAGAAATTGACTTGCTGTAGATTTACATTATTTCTTTTTTTTCAAGAATCATTATAATTTTAAAACTAGCGTATTGAACTCTCTCATGCAGAATATTCGTACTGATGAGAGTATGAAGAAATTGAGTTATAAGTCTAATAGATTAGAAGTAGTCCTGTAATAGTTATAGGCTGCTCTTCAAAGCCCGGAAAAAATAATAGTAATATCTATGAAATCACTGGAACTCAATAGTAATAATAATACTAATGATAATCGTGCCTAGATATGTGTTTTAGGCTTAATACTGTCTGTATCTCTCCAACTTCCTTTTCTCAAAAAGAAGTGCTTATGTTGCTTTTTCTGAATTTCTGGTGGGAGTGAGTCTTTGCTAGCGATTAAACTCAAAAAATGACTGACTGTCCATTGAGACAGGTATTATTCCATGTTCAGTCTCATACTTCTCCCAGATACTGATTTAACAGATCTTTTGCTGAATAGTAGAGTACCACCTAACAATGAAACAAATGTGATCTAATCGATTTCTGCTACTAGCAAATTGAATGGAACAGATTCTCTTACATGTTTTATGCTTTTCCGTAGCCAGCAATATTAACATTTCTGAGGATCCTGGTATTTCTGTTGCATTTACCATGCCATTTTCCTATAAGGAAAATGCAGCTACAGAAAGACTAAGGCCTAGATTCTTCACAGTATTTACATGTGATAATGCTCACTAACCTTTGTGGCTCTGCCTATGGGAATGGGATGCACAGTCACAAGGGAGGCACTTGAATTCTGTGTAATGTAAATAGGTAGACATAAGCATCCAAGAATGGGGCTAACCACAGCCAAAATACTGAGCAAGGTATTGAGAAGTTTGCAGGCAGGCATTTATGGCCCAGAAATATCTCAAATGAGAACATACATGTCTGTAGTAATGAGGGGAGAACTTAATATACAGTCCCTGCTTTGAACAGTGTTTATGTACTTTATTCAACAACAGAATGCGTAAATAACACTGTACTTAAGCATGTGATATGGTTAGTTGGTGGACCCATAAGGGTTTGACAGCAGGAAGTGAAAAGAGACTCAGTGTTTGCATTGCTTCTTATGGAAACTTTAGGTAGTGAAGCAGCCAGATGGTGTTTTTACATATAACTTTCACTGTAGGCACATGAATAATTTTGGAGTCACATGGTGGTGGTTGACCAAGATGATGCATAAACTTTGAGGTTGAACAAGGATTTGAACTCTGCCTCTCCAGTTCCAAATCAAACTTGTTTTCCAGTAAAGTCAACCTTCCTTTGTACATTATGTTGAGTAGATACAAAGCTACTGCACAAAAAGTTTATAATTATACACTTTAGCATTTGTGAGTATGCAGATTTCTGTTGTGCATCAGATTAAAGGCAGGTGGCAATTCTTGATGAGAAATTGGGTTAAAACCTAACCAAATTTCTTTTGAGAAATTGGAAAGAAGAAAACTCCTTGGAGGAATATAAATCAGATGCTACTTGCTTAATCCTTGATGTCTTCCTGGAAGGACAGTTTAAATGAACTAACTAATACAATCCTGTAAGTTTCAGTAAACAGGTCTTCGTTCATTCCCTGTATATGTCACCAATAGATTAGATTATATTTGCTGTTTTTAAAGAGAAGGGTACAGAAAGGAAATGAATATTGAATAGAAATCTAGATTAGGAGAGATATGAATAGGATTAGATTTCACTAGAAGGAGAATATTTAATCTGTGCAGTAAATGCGTTCTGTTTATCCTGGTATAATATAAAAAAGATTAAGTAAACCTAAGGAGGGATCTTACCTGAGTGATCCCAAACGAAAGTAATAAAAAAATTACTTTTACAAGACCTGTTAGTTCAGAGGAATACTTAGTGGAACAATCCCTCATTTATAACTGTAGAATAAATATATTTGATATCTGCTGTTTCTAAGACTTTTAGGCTGTGGAGTATATCTATCACAAAAAAGCCATAGCTATAACATTTTTTTTTCCTAGAAATAGAGTTTTTATATCAATCCTATACTTGAATGTTTGGAACAAAATTTTCACTGGCACTTATTTCTTGCAATTTCTGTTACATAAAATTCATAATTTTGACAGAGAAGATTAGGTTCTGTGGAAGCTACTTATAAAACATCACAGTAATGATAAAATGGTGAAAACGTACTTATTAGAATTATGGTTTGGGCTGCGGAATTACACCTCTAAAATTAATTAGGATAACATGTTGAAGAACCAGTAAAATGGCCCATTATATTCTTATGAGACACTAGGTAATTTAGACATTTTTTAAATTTTATCATAAATCAAGCTATATTAAATAATGTACATCGTGACAGCTCTAAACAAGAGACTTGTTTGTTAGAAGAATCTCAGTGAAGCCAAAGCCATTGTTATTGTGTAGCACCTCTGAATTTCCCCCATATGCTTATTTGTTTAAGTGAGGATCCAAGTGTCGTCTTCAGTCATACCTGTGGTGGGAACCAGTTTGGTGATCAATTTCCATTCTGGCAACATAGGAGGCAGCGTAGCATGCAAGGCTTCTCAGCTTCTCCTTTCCCTCTCAGCTGATAGCGGTGGGAGCAACAGGTTCCAATTCTATCTCAGATTACTTAACGTATCCAGACAGAAATGTTTGCGTGGACAGGCTCTATTAATTGCCGATGTGGTTGTCCTTCATTAGTTGCCTAATAAATTGTCCTCTCAAGAAAATATGCAAGCCCTACACAAGTATCTTACAGCCCAGCTTCTGTCCACAAGCTGTAAGTTGGACTCTGTTGAATGTTGGTACCGTACACTGACTGCACAGCCAATTTTGCCATGTTTAGCATATCTATTAAAAAACATCTATCAGTGCAAACCAGCCAAGGCAGAAGGAAAGCCAAGGAAGCCTATATAGATGGTTTGTTCTTAGGTTTAGGGCAAGGGAGAGACACAGACTGTTATACTGTCTGCTTTCCAGTTCCTAGGAAAAGCATGCATATGATGCCTATGCATTTTACGTTGTTAGCAATTTTGGTGTTTCTTTCAGCAGAAGAATCAATCCATTTATACAGTCCTGTTTTAGAAACAATGCCAGTCAATAAGAAAGTGTTTCGGTGTCAATTAAATGCAACATTTTTCCGCTGGGGAGAAGAAAACAAGAAGATATTTTAAACCCATAATATAAATCAGTGCCTAGACATGAAAACCACTGCATTTTTAATTGTGCCTAGGATTTGAAAGCCTTTACAACTTCCTGCAAGGGCCCTTGTATCAAGAATTTAAACTGAACTGACAAGGTATAACAAAAGGAGACATTTTCTTTTATAGACTTTAGACCTATAGAGGTATTTTTTGTGCCTTGAAAAAAGATGTGATTCTTGTTTCTTGAAAAGATAATTGTTGCTTGTATGTTTGTTGCACTTATCTGTTCCCGTGCATTCAGCTGATAACATCTCTATTTTTCTGTCATTGTGATACGTTTCATTGTTAAGACAGACTTGTTAGAGGGCAGCAGTTAATTTGACTTCAGCTTTTTATTTTGTCACCTAATAGTCACTCTATCAATCAGAATTGATTAAATCTAGAGGAGAGAGTACAACAGTTTTTCGTTGATCCTTCTTATCATTTTTCATGTCACAACATTGTAATGGTTGTGATTAATCTGTATGACACTGTATGGATTTCATATAATCAATGTTAGGAGCTATTGTAGATCATTGTTCAAAGATTGATTCAAACAAATTGGTAGAAGGATTTATTTAGTTGATTTATATCAGTCCATCCTTATTCTCTTATACATTTACATAGCAATCATTTCTAAGGCAACATTGTGAAATGCTATTCAGAAATATTGACCCAACTGTGATTGATAGATTAACTACTGCTTACTGTACTGTGATTGCAGGGGAAATGATTTTTGGGTTTTTTGAGCAGAACTGGTGCATTATATGAAATGTAATGTGGTTTGGTTTTTAAAGTTTAAATCATTAAATAGCTCCCATTGCATTATATGTGAAGTTATAATCTAAAGAGAAGATTTACTTCCACGTTGAAATACTACGCAAAATTTTCTTTTCTTTGTTCATTTTCAGATAGTTAATGAACAAACAAGAGAAATTAGCCCTAAATAAAGAAATCAACTAGTATATGATATGATAGATAATTTTAAGGAAGGACCTTCAATGCTATCTAACTCTCAGTGCTAGACAGCAATGTAAATTCTCATTTCACTCAGCCTCACAGTTTTTAAGGGCTTCTAATTTTTCACTTTAAATATTTGCATCCTGTGTAGGGACGTTACTGACCCTTCCTCCTGCATGTCTGTTAAATGCTGAATACCCTTCAGATCAAATTCCTAAAGTTTATGAGCTTGAAAAGTTGTCTAGACTTTTTACAGCTGATGATGCTAGTCAATTTGTACAAATACACAGGACAGTCTTTGATAGACCTATTAACTTCCTCTTCTGCAAATCAAAGCTGGAAATTCACTGTCAGTTTTAGTGAAGGTAGCTATTATTTTCACCCGTCTTTTCACTATTTTGCTAAAGGAAGGATACCAAGCTACAGAGAATTCTGGGGGAAAGAAGAAATCCAGCTCCTAAAATGTTTCTTTCCACTTCACCATGAAAGGCAATATCTGCTCTTTTTCATATCTGGAGCAATTGATCTGCCTTTTCAATACTACAATTTTTGCAGTTTTACAGTACTATTACACCTTCATTCTATCTCACTGTTCCTTTGCAGTCGCTCACTGAACTCCAGCAACAGACTAACTTGGTGCTATTATACAAGCAGACCTTATTAAAATGATTAACTTAATAAACAAAATTACTTCTTGCTCAGACTCAGATCGAACACTGTTCATTGTAGAATTTACTGATGTTTCTGTCTCCTTCACCTCTTTGAAGGTCTAGTTACCTTTTTTAATTGTATTTTGTACTAATTCTATGATGAGATCTCTCCTGCATGGTATTGTGCCCGTTGTGTTAAATTTACTCATCTGAAGCATTGCTCAAGGGACCATCAGGTATCATTTCTGAGCTTTTATTAATATCTCATTGTTTGATGCAGAACTTCCGAGAACAGTAACAAGTCTTTAAGCATACTGACTTTGGTGGTTTCTTGTTTTCACTCAAGACCAGTCATCATATCAAAAGTTGACTACTCCTGTGTTTGGTCAAATAACCCCCTATGACATATTTGTTTTGTGTGTTTAGTATTGCCAGCATTTATCCGGACTTGCCATCCTAATTTTTCATACTTAGTATTACACTGGTGGTTGTCAGCATGTTCTAAGTGATTAATGCCTCACTGGCCATATGACAATTATTTAGAAAATGGCAGAAAATAAATTATGACCTTTTTGCTTTGACTGTAACTTACTCTCCTTCATCTGCTCACATAGTAGCAACCTCACGTATCTTATTTATGCAGTTTTACTTTAGCTTTCTGAAAGCCTTTATTTTAATGTTCTCACCTCCTAGAAATGCCTTTATATCTGTCTTATTGACTCTATACTCTTTTCAACTTTTATAGAATATATTCTCCTCAATTTCTCATGACTTTATGTTTTTCTCTCTCTGCTATTGTTTGTTATTTGACTGTGTAACTATTATTTATCTCAGTGGTACATTTCTTAATGCAGTTTGTATGAAGTGTGCTCTGTAAAGTATAGTTGCATTGTATTGTCTCATAAAAGTACACAGTAGTTGTCTTTGAACAGTATAATTATGTTTTGAAAGAAGTTCCTGATTTGATATAAGTGTATAATGCTACTGTTTGATGTTGGAAATACATTTGAACACACAGAATTTTGTCCTTGAAAAATATTTTTTCTTCTTTTTTTAATACTACCAGTCACCTTCATGTATTATTTAAGCCTAACAGATGTCTACCTATAGGCTCATTTATTTTATTCTACCAAAGTACAAGCAGTAAAGGAAAATACAGTTACTAATCACTGTTATGTGAAATACTTTTTAAAAAGTCTGTGTCTCTGTTGAAATAAGTAATTTATTATCCTGAAATGTGAGAGAAAGAAAGGAAAAGAAAGAAAGAATGAGAAAGAGAGTTAGTAGTGAAGAAATTGAGGAACGTGTAGAACTCTAAAAAGTGACGTGTTTGCAGGCATGAAAAGCAGGACTGGAACCAGTAAGCAATGCTTACCAAATGATTTGAGGGACTTGAACAGTGCTTTGTCTTGTCTAGGCAGTACTGCTACATGTATTATGGAGTTTACTGGTTTTGCTATAGAAAGTGACAGTGGATTGTAGCTATAGAAATCTCAGGTCAGGATGAACAGTAAATTGACTCTGAAAATAGGAAACTAGATTTTTAAACTGGACAGACATATAAGCCACATAGCTCTTTAAATGGTTTAAGCACAAGCTAAATCCTTGGGGCAGAGAGTAGAGGGTTGTACGTGGCAAAGAAAAAGGGCTTTCTGCATCAGTGAATCCTGTATGATCAATAACTATCTTTCTTTAAGTGAGGAAAAAGAAAAAAAAACCCAAAGCCAAATCTTGGTCCTGGCCTTTTACTCCATTCTTAAGCTATAAAACAGGGAACGAGTAGCTTTATACAAAATGC
Source organism: Steatornis caripensis (assembly GCA_013398225.1). Classification (NCBI taxonomy): domain Eukaryota; kingdom Metazoa; phylum Chordata; class Aves; order Caprimulgiformes; family Steatornithidae; genus Steatornis; species Steatornis caripensis. The sequence goes on from VZSC01014591.1 coordinate 102,038, forward strand.
ATTGTAATTTGGTGCATGTCTAAAAAAGCTTACTCCATTAAGTCCATGTTGTTCCTATTATAGTTTTAATTGAGCAGAGCACACAGAAAAATTGTGAGGTCTGGATGAAAGAAGAAAGCCCTTAGGAGCTCTGGTGCCAATATTTGATGATAAGAAATGTGTCTTTTTCTGGAAAGACCTTTTAAATCAACTTCTCTCTCCCTTGAGAGTAGATGATCATTGGCAGGGGCTACAGATTGTTTTCTCTGTGATGTCAAATGTGCTTCTAATGGATAGTTTGATTGTATGAACAGTGGTCATAGAGTATTCATTATCAATTTTCAGCTACTGTAGGAATGAACTCTAAATACTTTTATTCTATAGTAAATAAATTGTAGACAAATGGTAGGCTTGGTTCACTAAGGTTTTAGAAGGAAAGGCCTTTAAACAGAGAGCAGATGGAAAGGACAGAAACAGTATGAAATGAACTATTTAAAAGGATATAATGGTTTTGCCTCTAACGATTGGCAGAAATGAAAATAACAGAATGGTGCTATGTCAGAATTTTTATGATACATATTTGTCATGATTCTTGCAATGACATTCCACAAATACTGGATAAAAGGACATGTTAATAGGAATACAGAAACCTTTATATCTTGGCTATGCATCTATTATTTTAAGGTCCCAGCTACTCTATCACATTATAAAGCAGGAGCTCAAATACAAATGTCAACTTGAGGTGGCTTATGTTCATTTTCATAGTTTACTTCTAGCTTGGTGCTCAGAAGACGACAAAAAAAGTATTTTGACAGATACTGATTACACAGTGCACTTATCCTCCAGATCATTATTTTCCTCTCACTTTCTGATTATTCAGGCCTTTTACTCTAATTCCTTTGAACTTTAGTGGTGTAATTCATAAAGTCACATAAAATGCTGCCTGCTAGAATGTACTGATGATACTATTCACTGGAAAAAAATAATGATGGGAGTCTGTCATAGGAATATACACAGATATCTTAATGCGATCTTAGAATAAAAAAAGAAAACTTTTAATAAGGTGAAAAGTAACCTACCTGCCATCAGTAGTTTTTAGTGCATGGCACTTTTGCACATAGGACAATTATTCTTTAATTTATCTTGCAGATTGTGAGAACTGTGAATGGCTGATGACCAGAGCAGGTACTTCGATATCCAGCAGTGCATTAGAATACAAATGTGCATGCTATAGTCCCTTCTGTCTTTGCTTCTAAGGTTTTAAAATTGGACCTTTGAAAACTCAAGCAGGGATGCTATTAATTGAGGACTTTGGTTTTGCTAAATTTTCGAAGACATACCTCCTTAGAATTATAGGCAAATTAAGTCACTCTGTGGGAACCAAACAGAAAAGATTGCCATAGATTATGGTCAGAACAATCCATTAAGATCACTTAGCCGAAGCACCTTGCATTACAGAAGATAAAAAGTTTTACCACATGAATACTTCATCAGTGATACCTTCTCCTGTTTTTCTTTCCTTTTCTATTTTTTAAAGATAATTTTCACGTAATTGTTTCAAGACATAGAAAGCCTTCTATATCTTCAGATAATTGCTCCCTAGTGGTTAATTTTCTTCACAGTTAAACTTATGTATCCTATTTCAAGCTTGAATTTCTCTAGCTTCATCTTGAAGCTTTCAGATCTCATTATCACTTTTGTACCTAAATGTGTTGGGCCTGTGTGGCGGGGCTTTGGCAGCAGGGGAAGGGGCTACACAGGCGAGTGGCCCCTGTCAGAAGCTGCTCAAAGCTCCCCCAGTTCCAAATTGGCCCCACCTCGGGGCTGAGGCCGGGCCATTTAGGGACAGTAGATGCGCCTCTGCCATAATGGATTTAAGGAGGGGACAAAGGAGCCGTTGTTCAGACCTGCAGCAGAGGGAGGGGGGGGATGTGAGGAAAATACCTGTGCAGATACCGGGAGTCAGTGAGGAAGGAGAGGGAGGAGGTGGCTGGAGCAGAGATTCCCCTGCGGCCCACTGGGAGAGGGCAGGCTGTGCCCTGCAGCCCGTGAAGGACCACGGCAAGGCAGAGATGGGCCTGCAGCCCGTGGAGGACCCCACGCCAGGGGAGGTGCCTGCTCCCGAAGCAGACCGTGACTGTGTGGGCAGGCTATGCTGTGTCGGCGTTCCTGAGGGACTGCACCGCATGGGAAGGACTCACATCAGAGGGGTTCGTGAGGGACCATCTGCCATGGGAGGGACCCCGTGCTGGATCAGGGGAAGCGTGCGAGGAGCCCTCCTGGCCTAAGAGGGAAAGAGCGGCAGGGACAACCTTTGGTGAACTGACTGCACCCCCCATTCCCTGTCCCCCTGCGCTGCACAGGGGGGAGAAGGGAGAGACATTGGGAGTTAGGGGACTGGAGCCTGGGGTGGGGGGGAGGGAAAGGGTATTTATTTGTGGTTTAAGATCTGTTTTTTCGTGTCTCCTTATCCTACTCTGCTTTGATTGATAACCGGTTAAATTGGCTATTTTTTCCCCAAGTTGAGTCTGGTTTTGCCCATGACCATAACTGGTGAGTGAACCCTCCCTGTCCTTGTCCCAACCCACCGGGTTTCGTTACATTTTCTCCTCATCCCAGTGTGGGCGGAGGAGTGAGCCAGAGGCTGCGTGGTGCTTTGTTGCCAGCTGGCCTCAAACCACCACAGTAAAGCAAAAAAAGGCCACCTCAAAAATTTCTTCGTCATGCACACCAGAAGCCTCTGTGAATAAACTAATTAAGTGGAAGTTCTATAGACTGTTGCAAACAGGTGTGATTTCCCAATGATTTCCCAAACTCTTATAGTTCTTTCTAACCTTTTCTAATTTGTCCATGTTTTTTTAAAAAAATGTAAACTTGTAGCCTAGACATATAATTTTTGCCATTACTAGTGAACAGCCACAGGCTTTGTGTTGACCTGACAGTACAGGATCTTGGGACTTGTCTGGGTTTGCCTTGGCCTGAGCTGGTTGCAGCTTGGTTAAGAGTTGCCAGTGGTCACCTGACTGGTGCCTGATGTGGATGAGCTTTGGCTTGGTGAATCCCACAGACAGACCCTGAAGTCCATGTGTAACAAACAGTAACCTTTTGGGTCACCTGCAGGTATATTGTGCAACTTTAAACCTTTAGCTTGGGAAAAGAGGAAAAGGACTGGTTGAAAATGGATAAAAGTAGCTATTCGGGGCCGCAACACTGATGATGGAGCCCTGCCACCATAAACAGCAAATTCCTCCCAGCAAGGACCTTGTTGTAGCTCTCTCCTCCCACCTCCTGCCCCCGTTCTTTTTAAGGAAAACTGAAATGTCAGTCTGACAACCCTGACAGACAGAGGGAAGGTAAGCATAATTATCAGGAAGAAGCATGGGTGCTAGGAAGGTTTGGGTAACAAACTTAACTATTATTAATGGAAATTTTCTGTATTAATTAGGCAATTTGAATTATTATACTATTAAACATGAACTGAACTGACAAGAAATTCTTACCTCCACTTGTAAAATGTGTTCTTTCTTGCTCGTGACAAGATTTTGAGTGTAGCAGACAGAACTAGAAAAAGGACTTGAAGTAAAGGTCTTGCTAATCCTGTATGATTAAGCACACTGTCTTCTTTTTACGGTCTTCTGGGACTGAGTCTGGGGCTCATGTTCCCTTTCTTAAATGAAACATCAGTTTTCATGTTTAATTTGTATTTGAAAAAGTCTAGACTTCTCCATTGCTGGATTCCACGCTCTTGTCCTTTTAACCAAAGATTTTATTCAAAGAACTTGCATTTAAGTATATTAGAATGTAAATTGTTCATATGAGCTCATTTTGCCAAGAAATCTGGGTAAATTTTCATAGCATTCTTTCCCAGCTGTTACAGTCATGTAGTCATATATGTTTATCAACAACACTTTTGTCTGGGTAGCTGACCTGTCAAGCAACCTTGTACTTTTTGATTTTGAACAGTTCCTGTTACATCAGTTAACATCAAACTGATGGGGAAACCAAAAATGCCTTCCCTATTCCATGAGTTCTTTTAATCACTTGTTAGTTTACACATTTCTTTTATGAAAGATCTATTTGAGTTATGATCCCCAAATGGAAAGATTGTCTTAGCTAACAGAGCAGTAATATGAATTAGGGAGTTTCTTAATAATCATCAGCAGGTTATTGCATGCGTAGTAAATCTGTCCAGGTCTCTCACAGAGGCATTTCAGTAGTGATCTCATCTATTCTTTTAGTTGTTTTTTTTTTCAAAGAATGTCTTGTTTAACTAAGCTGAGCACTTGGCCCTGAATTATGATGACACCATCGCTTCTGTTAACTAGATTTGTGATTCCACAGAAGTCGTATCAGGCTTGCTGGATTTTGTCCTTCCTTGAGCTGTATTGATTGGAATATTAGTATTTTTGTTATACACTAGTTGTACCTTCTGTCATGGTTCCTGTCCTTTTGATTGGATTTATATGAAGCTAAACTGCCTCTAGTTTCTAACATCAACTCATCATTTTGATGTCATTTTCAAATATTGACATAATACTGGATTATTTTCAAACTTCCAGATCTCCACTGCTGTCTTAGTATTTCTCTAAAATTAACATTAACAGTTTGATAGTCTTCTCAGCTAATTATTTTGATGCTCTCGGATACAATTTACCCAGTCCTAAAAAGTCTGCAAGATCAGTGCTGGGTCCAGTCCTGTTCAATGTATTCATCAATGATTTGGACGAAGGGACAGAGTGTACCCTCAGCAAGTTTGCTGATGATACAAAGCTGGGGGGAGCGGCTGACTCACCGGAAGGCTGTGCTGCCATTCAGCGTGACCTGGACAGGCTGGAGAGCTGGGCAGAGAGGAATCTCATGAAGTTCAACAAGGGCAAGTGTAGGGTCTTGCACCTGGGGAGGAACAACCCCATGTGCCAGTACAGGCTGGGGGTTGACTTGCTGGAGAGCAGCTCTGCGGAGAAGGACCTGGGAGTGCTGGTGGACAACAGGCTCACCATGAGCCAGCAGTGTGCCCTTGCGGCCAGGAAGGCCAATGGC